>CM060952.1:74331357-74651357 GCA_030765055.1 Mantis religiosa
GTCAGTGCAAAATTTGTTTACCGGAAAGTAAGGATAAAGAACAAAAACCTTAGGATCATTCATCATGAAGACAATGCGAGCACACACATCTCGTCTAACAACAGAGTATTTGAAAGCTCAAAAAATAGAATTGATGGGTCATCCGCCATACAGTCCTGATTTGGCACCCAATGACTTCTTTTGTTCCCAATCAAGAATAAATTGCATGGACAATGATTTTCATTGGCAGAATAAGTCATTCATGCCTTCAAAAATCATGTTTTGGAGGTGTCTCAAGAAGACTGGAATAAATGCTTTGACAAATGGTTCAAATGGGTGCAAAAGTGCATTGATCATAAAGGAAAATATTTTGAAAAACAGTAAAGTAGTTTTCATTCAGAAATTGCTTTGTTTTAATTATTAGGCTCAAAGTATAAATAGTTCCCTCTTACATCGGCCAAATCAGATGGAACATTGAAGAAAGATGCAAGGAATATTAGTGGTACATCATTGGAACCAAAAAATTGACTTTGGCATAGCAGGATATTGAGAATATACATAGAATAAAGTTCAATGACACCAGAGTTCTTGACTGCTCCAACTTATCAAAATATCTATAGAAATTAAATTACATCTATTGAATTACATCCATTGAATTTTAACAGAGACTCTGGATTCAAATTGAGCACAGTTTGGACACTAGCCCTCAAACACACGATCATAGACAACTCAAGCAGGTCACGGCGAGTGACAAACCATGCAGAAAACCGAAACCAAGGTGGCCCATCCCACTTTAGCAAGTAGCCCAATCAAGATCATTGGCTAGGACCTAACTAGCTTTGCCCATCTTTTATATACCAGCATGCTTACACCCTATCGTTAGTTTGTAATAAAGGCCTTGGCCAAAAGTTGGAATTTTATAGATTTAACATGGCTGATTAGCCATGAAGCAGTTATTATTTGCATTTAATTTAACTTTGTGAAATTATTGTATAGTGATCTAGAAGAGCTTTTATAGTGAATATTTCACTTTTAAATGTAATTTTGTACATACCTATTCCTAATAAGGAATGAAAATTCTCTAATACACAAATGAATGTGAAGCATCATAATTTCTTCATGTCAGTCTTCCAGGTTCTGGAAATGCTGCGTAGCCTATAAGTACTCTTTGTTAGTGGAACAGTCATCTATGGGATTGGTTTGAGTAATTACAACAGTGAAATTGTAAAGTTTTGCACCTTCTCTGTGGTTCCATAGTTATTTAACGATATAAAAGGTACATTAGTTTTCACATAAAGTAGTAAACCTTTACATATATAATGAAATAGAGTGAGTGAGTGAGTGAGTGTGGTTTTTAAGGGCCCGTCGACATCAAGGTCATTTGGGGAGTTGAAGTTGGTAAATATGAAGATTTCTCACTCCTTGGTCACCAAGTTAATCTCTAACTTGCATTGTCTGCACCCGTTGAGAAGAATAATCATCTGGTTTATATATGGAAGAAGCTAAAAACAGATGTGTTATGTATTTTGCTTAAGATGAGTTGGTACTAATAACACTAACATCACTTTTTTAATCTCTGTTAACATGTTTTGGGAACATGTATTCCCATCTTCAGAATGTGTCCGACTGACCCGTAGTGTTGTTTCTGTTGTGGTGGTTTTCTCTAATAGCGCCATCATGTGAAATGTACATCCATAGGGGACTTGGTGGTAGTAAATCAACATTTTTTAACTATCATTTGTGTTTGAAAATGAAGATATTTTCCCGTGTGTCCAGTTTTGCTGCATGACTGGTTGGTTTGATTAATGTAATGTTCGGCTTGACCAACCGTAATATCAAATAGAACATTACATTAATAAAACCAACCAGTCATGTAGCAGAACCCACCATGGATCTTAACATGCTTTTTACAGCTTCATACAGTGTTTAGAGCTCATTTTCGTACTTGTAACACAAATAAAAAAAAAAACTGCATCTGCCATTACAATTACTGTATGAGCAATTGCTATCATTTGTGACAGAAGAGAAAATAATTGAAAATAATTCTTAGCTTATTTTGACATGGCTGTACAGCAAAAACATGTGTTGATTGAAGATTTAAATCTAATTGGTGCCACTGTGTAGATCTGCCATTTGGTGTTCCAATGTTATTGTCAACTGAAGCATATGATTTAACTTTGTCGCACAAGAGTCGCACAAGAGCCGTAGATGCAAGCGAAGATTTGCGAAACATGTCAAATAGGTACGAAAGTGAAGCAGATGTGTAAAAAAACGCGACTCATCTAAAATTTAATAATATGATAGGTTGTTCCTTCAGAGGCATGTTTAAAGGTGAATGTGTGAGTGTATGTTAATGAAT
Organism: Mantis religiosa; assembly: GCA_030765055.1. Classification (NCBI taxonomy): domain Eukaryota; kingdom Metazoa; phylum Arthropoda; class Insecta; order Mantodea; family Mantidae; genus Mantis; species Mantis religiosa. Next base: position 74,333,696 of record CM060952.1, read on the forward strand.
GAAAGTTTGCAAACTCATCTAAAATTACTACTGCAGCTCTCTGTGTGTCGGTATGTTTTTGGAATTGACATACATAGTGATTCCTTTTTGTCCCATATAACGCTTATGCACTGAGTTAATTACCCCTCTATAATTTGTTCTGCAAATCATCCATTAAAACGCATTCAAGAAGAGAGTAAATCACATATGTTGCCTAGCACAGTGCATAAATTAAAAAATAAATAGACAGGTGCTTGCGTGTGTGTGACCTTGGGAAGTAGATGCTAGCCCTGAATTGCAAAGTGCTTTTTGAGATTACCCATCATCCACGAACACATTATCTCTATTGCATCAGTATAGAGTATGTGTGTGTAGTTAATGCCCAGGTATTTAGCAACAAAGCATTCTTCTTACCTCCCAATATTTTGAGGCCAATTTTGGATAGTTTTTAAGTTGTTCACAGGTGGATAGATGTTCCATATTCATTTCCTCTTCCTTGTTGCATAACAGACAATTTGGAGATGATAATACAATTTTATGCAGGTATTTGCTGAGACAGTCATATCTAGTGATAAATCTGAATATGGCAACACCTGTTTTTCAAGGTAGTTTGGGAATTAAGTTTTAAGTTTTTTAAGAATTTTTCTTCTTTGGAATTTAATTTGTGGTTAATTTAGTTTTACAATCATTATTTATTTCCCTGATGATGTATTTAACTGATTCCAATGGTACTTTTGATTGCATCTTATTTTGATTTTTGGTTCCCTTTTTTTCTAGGACATTGCCTTCTCATTGTTACTCAATCCACAGTGAGCAGGAATCCATTGGAAAACTATATTCTTTCTTAAATTTTGTATGTTTTACCAAACAATGAATTTCTGTTATTTTTTCTGTTTTTGGATTATGAGTTAAAGTTGTTGCTTGGATTGTCGCTCTGTTAAAATAACAATGTGTTTACATTTTTATAGACAAACAGACATTTTAGAGAAGTGTAAATTGCATCAATTTCTCCATCAAAATTAGTAGGTTCCCCCCCCCCCCCACATTTTTGTAAAAGAAGAAAAACTGGCATGTACCACCTGCTCCAGCTCCATCATCATCACCACTTACAAATGAGCCCTCTTCATACATACGTGTCCATTCTTCTTCAGGGTATTAGGTTTGTAGTGTCTCTGATGCTATCAGTTCTGCAATGTCTGGGCTTGTTTGTTTCTTGAAGATTTCACAGAGGTCTAAATTATATTCTACTTCAAAGCACATATATATTGTGCTTTTATATATATATATATATATATATATATATATATATATATATATATATATATAATATTTCTTTTGGATTAATTGGATGTAATAGATTTCCTTTTGCAGTAATGTATGTGTGATTTTTCTTTTAATTTTTTTGCTTCTTGTACAAATCCTTTTTGGGTTTTTAGTGTATATTCCAAGTCCTGGTGTTTGTCTACTTTATTAAAATTTGGAATTCTTAAGAGTTTGTCGTAAGTTATTACAGCTTGTTCAAGTTCTAGGTTTATTGGCTTAATAGATGTTCAGAGAGGTGTTTCAATTGGGGTGGTTTTAACTGCACCTGTTTTTAAGCATAATGCTTTGTTTTGAGTTTTTTCTAACTCTTTTTTACAAGACTCGGATGTTGTTATTAATACTTCACCACAGTATTTCAGGATGGGTTTAATATATGTGTTGTATGTCATATTTAGCATTTTTCTAGAGCTAGCCGATTTAGTTCCTGCTAGTCTTTTCAATATTTTGAACCTATTATTTGCTTTCTTTGTAACAGATTCTATTTGATCTAGCCATGCGAGTTATCAAACTATACTCCTAAATATTTTGAAAAGTCTGTTTTTTGAAGTTCATTGCCATTATAATACAGTTTAATTTGTCTTTTTTCTTCTGAAGGAAAAAGTTTAAAAATATGTTTTTTCTGTATTCACTGTCATTAAATTTTTTGAGCACCATTTTCCCAAATTTTTGCAGGGATGTGTGTATGGTGATCTCTGCATTTTTTATTTTATTTTATTTTTCTAATTTCCAGATAACTAGGTCGTCAGTGTATAGACTTAATTTGAGCCTTCTTTTTCTAATAGAGCTGGTAGGTCATTCACATATATGTTAAACATGATTGTGCTTAACTCAACTCCTTGAGGTAATCCAATATGATTTTGTTTGTATCTGGAGGTTGCTGTGCCATATTTTGTTGCAATATACCTTTGATGTATTAAATCAGAATTCCTTGATACCTAGTTGTTGTTTCTGTATTAGTTTACATCTGCAAATGCTATCATATGCGAACTTGAAATCTACAAATATTGCTGTTGTATCTTCTTGTTTGTTGATTGGTGCTTTCTGAATTCTGCTTGTGAATTAGATAATAAGTTATGTTTCCAAAAATCAATTTAATCTTTCAGCAATCATTCTTTCCATAATTTTAGCTAAGTGGCTAGTCAATGATATTAGTCTATAATTGTTTATATTTTCTGCAGCTTTTCCAGGTTTTAATACAGACACTATGATAGCTTTTTTCCAGTTTGCTGGAACTGAAGTGTTGTGAAATACTTGGTTGTAAAAATTGAGCGGTGTATTTCTGGCTTTCATACTTAATTGCTTTATAAACTTAGGATATATATTATCCGGACCAGGAGCTTTATTGTATTTAATTTTGTTTATAGCTACATTTCTGCTATATTTTTTAAGTAGCATAAATGTAACCGTTTTTTAAGTGGACACCAATTTTTTGCTTGTAATGGTGGTTACCTCACCCACTCACTTTAACCCCCAGTATGTCTGGAGGGCCACACCTGTCTTTGGTTAATGGGTCCATCAGACCTGGTCGGGAGGAGTTGTTAAGTCCATCGTCTTTTCTCACAAGCACCAAAAAAATATATATATATAAACAAAATATTTAGGAACATACTACTGAAGCAGTAGTAAACAAATCAACAAAAAAAATTTCAATTTTGAAAAGATTAGCTGGAGTCAAGTGGGGCAGTAATCGGGAGACACTGAACACCACATACAAAACATTCATCAATCCAATACTTCTTTATAATGCAGAGGTAATAATTACAGCAAACAATTCTAACATAAATCACCTAGAAGTATGCCAAAATCAGGCCCAGCGACTAATAACCAGTGCAGCAAAATCAACTCCAATCACGGCAATCACAAAAATAAAACAACATGGCGGCGTATAGTATATTAACGCGAAGCAAGATGCAGGAAAAATTAGAAAATTCAAGTTTCAAAATAAATATGGTTGAAAAGAAGAATGACAACGTGCAAAAGAAGTGCAAGGAAAGATGTGAAAATGAAGGTAACATTAAAATCGCCACAGAAATCATGAAAACAAAATCTAACGGAAACCAACCTGGACCGCCAAAACAAAGCCTAAAAACACGTGACGAGGATACAATATCATCGCTTCATCTGGTGATAGATATCCTAAACAAAGATCTAAAAAGATCAAGAGAAGAAATTGATTCCTTAAAACTAGAAAAAGAAGGTGAAAAAGAACAAATAAGGCTATTAAAAATGGAAAATGAAGGGCTAAAGAGTCAAATAGGGAACTTGATGAAATTGCGGGACATAACCTCAAACGGTATCATCTTGAAAAACAATTTTGAACTATTAGATCAACTAGAGGAAGAAAAGTCTTCCCAAAATGTGGAATCAAGCAAAGAAAATTCCTGGAAAAATTTGTGGTATAAATGGAAAAACAAACAAACACCACAACAGAAGATACAGGATAAAGAGAGAAGCAAGAAGGAAGAGGAGAGAGAAGAAAGAAAAAGTGTACTAGTGTGTGGTGACTCAGTGATAAAAAACGTAGTGTTAAGCAGAAATTGTACAACAGTGAAAGTGTTTAGGGGTGTGAAAGCTGAATACATGACAAACCTACTTGACAAAGAAGAAAGCAAGGACAAAATAAACACATTAGTGCTACATGTAGGCACAAATGACATTTACAAGTCCTGGGGACCAGATGATGTCATGGGTGAAGTGTATAGTATGATAAGACATGCAAAAAAGTGCTTCCCATCTGCAACTGTAGTTGTAAATGGTATAGTAAGAAGAAGAGATGTAGGCAAGAGATACATAGATGACATAAATGAGGGAATACGTTGGGCTTGTGGTGCTCTCAAAGCAGTTTTTGTAGATGTAAATAAATTTTTGGATGATAGTTGTGTAGGAAGGGATGGCCTTCATTTAAATAGGAAGGGATCTCTTATATTAGGAAAAGTAATACAAGATACTTTAAACATAATATTCTCATGCAAGGGAAACTGAAAGTGGTTTTAGGTGATGACAAAAGAGACCCCTTAAGAAAAATTGAAGAAAGGAAATCTTTTGGCAAAACAGGGAAACAAAACCCTGAAAATGTTATTGTAGGATGTAATTTTCACAACAGTGTAAAGATAAACAAAGGTGGATTAAAACAAAAGGACAGTAATATAAAAATATTACATAAAAATTGTCAGTATACAAGTAATAAACGAAGGTCTATAGAACTAAGTAGATCACTTAAAATATTTCATCAAAATTTTCAATGTTTAAGGAATAAAAAAGCCAATTTAGAAACATTGCTGCATGACCACAGGGATTTAGATGTAATCTGTATCTCTGAGCACTCGTTAAATGAAAACAAAATTCAATTTTTCACAATACCTAATTTTTCTTTAATAACTGAATTCTGTAGGAAAACTATAAAGCATGGAGGTACATGTATATATGTAAATTCCAATATAGTGGCTAAACCTTGCACATATTTCCCAGATTTAAATATTGAAGGAAAATTTGAGTCTTGTACAGTAGAATTACACATTTTAATTTATTAATTACTTGTATATATAGGCCCCCTAACAGTAGCCTTGACCTGCTTATTGACTGCTTGGAAATAATAAATCAAACAGCATTAGACAAAGGAAAGAAACATGTAATCATAGGTGATCTAAATGTAAACTTTCTAGATAGCACACCAAAACCAGAGCTAATGTGCATGCTAAATTCTTTTGGAATGGAGCCAGTAGTATTTGTGCCCACTAGAGTAACACCACATTGTCAAACAGCACTAGACCAAATTATTATAAACAAAACACTATGGGAGTATAGCTTGCAGGTAATCGAAACAGGATTTTCAGACCACTTAGCCCAGATTATAAGTATTAAAAGCAAAATCAGATGTAGCTTACCAAACAAAAAGCTCGGCTATAAATACATAAGGATGATCAAAGAAAATAACTTAGATTCTTTAAATTATTTACTACAAAAACAGTAATGGGATCTAGTATACCAATACCAGTCAGTAGATGATGCATATGAGTTTTTTAATACTTTCAATTATTGCTTTCAAACAGCATTACCGAAAACAAGAGTGCCAATTCGGCAACCAAAAAACAGATGGTATTATAAATTCAAGTCACAGAATGAAAAATTCTTAGTAGAATCATAAAAGCTGGAAATGTGTCGGAACAATTCAAAACCTGCTATAAAAAATACAAACATATATATACCAAAGTATTGGTTGAAGCAAAAAAACTGCATAATGCAAGGTTTATACATGAATCACAAAATAAATCAAAAGCCATGTGGACCTTAATTAAACGAGAAATTAAACAAGATAAAAATATCCCTGAGAATACACACCCTAGATACAGGGAACTAAAATAAGTGACCCAAAACAAGTAGCCAATCTTTTTAATAACTATTACACAAATATAGTTCAAAATAGTTTGCATGATAGCCTGAAGAAAAATTTCCCACAGCCAAATAGACATCCAAAGCAATGCAATAGTATGTATTTAACCCCAGTCACAGAAATGGAGCTGGAAAGCATAATCAAGGGTTTGAAATGTAAATCATCTTGTGGTATTGATGAAATTCCTGACAGTGTTGTAAAGAACTGCTACCAAAATTTAATAAAACCCCTATGTTACATAATAAACCTCTCACTATCAACGGGTGAATTTCCAGAAAAATTGAAGGTGGCTAAGGTGAAACCTCTCTTTAAGAAGGGGGAAGAATTTGATGTAGGTAACTATAGACCTGTATCACTACTATCCGTTTTTTCAAAATTAATAGAAAAGGTAATGTACGTCAGACTTACATCATTCCTCGATAAACACAGTATAATAACAAACAAACAACATGGATTTCGTAAAGGCAAGTCAATAAACACAGCAATAGCAGATTTTGTTAAACGTATATATGAATCTATGGATAAAAAAGAAGAAAATATTGGTATATTTTTAGATTTGTCAAAGGCATTCGACTTAGTAGATCACAACATTTTATTGGAAAAACTAGCTGTTATCGGTATACGTGAAACAGTGAACAAGTGGTTTAAAGAATATTTAACATCCTGACAACAGATGGTAGAAATCACTTATACACATGTAAATACAAATGAAATTACAACATATTTATCATCTATGGTAGCAATAAAATATGGTGTCCCCCAAGGTTCAATTCTTGGACCTGTGTTATTTCTGATATATATAAATGATCTAGAGTGTTCCTTAAAAAATAGTTACCCAACATTATTTGCTGATGATACAAACTTATATATTTCTGGTTACAGCTTGAGATCCTTAAAATGTAAGATAGAGCAGACAATGTCTGAATTCAAAGTGTAAACTTGGAAGAAGCGTAGGGACAGTGAAGCACAAATTAGTATAAAAGTGAATCAAGAAGATATTGACACATTGCTTGACTCACACTCGATTCACTTTTGTACTAATGTCTGAATTGCTAAACTGGTTCAACATTAATAGATTATTAATAGATACAGAAAAAACAACAGCAATAGCTTTTCATCATAAACAAATTACACTTGCCAGCCATCCCTTTATAGAGTTACAGGGCAAATATATCTCATACACAGGTAGTACAAAATTTCTAGGGGTATGGGTGGATAATAATTTAAAGTGGTCGGCTCACATTCAAAAACTATCTCAAAAACTGAGTAAAATAACTTATGCCATCAGTCATTTAAAAAATCATGGACTTGAAATCAGTCATATCTTTATATCATGCATATGTTCAATCTGTTCTTAGCTTTAGAATATTATTTTGGGGTAATTCAACAGGAGCAAAATCGGGCAATTAGGATAATACTACATGTTAATAAAAGAACCAGTTATAGGCCACTATTTAAGGAATTAAATATATTGCCCCTCCCCTGTATTTACATATATGAAACATTATGCTACATAAAAAATAATCTCAGTATGTACACAACAAACTCACAGATACATTCTCATGATACCAGAAGAAAAGATAACCTTCATGTAATCACGCATAGCACTAGTTCTTTTGAAAAAAGTTTTGTATATACTGGCCTCCAGCTTTATAATAAATTACCCAATTATCTGAAGCAAATACCTGCACTGCATCGATTTAGAATTTGTCTCAAAAAACTTCTTTCACTCCATTGTTTTTATAGCATAAAAGAATATTATGATTACTTTGACAATTAATTTTGTTAATGTTAATGATGTTAATGTTTTATAGTATAGGTGAATTGTTTGAATATGTTAACTAGAACTGAACTATTATTATTATTATTATTATTATTATTATTATTATTATTATTATTATTATTATTATTATTATTATTATTATTATTATTATTATTATTATTATTGTTATACTGTACATACAGTTGAATTTTCATTCCAAACTTATGTTGTATATATGTATGTTGTATAATTTTTAGTTATAAGTACTTGACGTGTCCTATATCATGTAAATTGATCAAAAGGATGAATAAAAACTAACTAACTAACAATGCAAGCCTTAACTCGGAACTACCCAATACATCTAGGAGCAGGCACTAATACAACATGAAAAAATATTGTGGTTAAAAACAACAAAATGGGAGAAAAGATTACTACAACCAATCAAGATGAAAACGCAAACAAGTTTCCTACACAAAGTTACGTAATTAAAAACAGATGTGAATCTTCCTAATTCTAAAGAAAACATTTTAATCAAAGAAAACTCACTGACTTTTGAACCAATTAATATTCAATTAGATTTAGAACAAATAGTTACAAAATCTGAAACTTCCAAACCTGTACTTAAAGCACTAGCATTAGAAACTCTGAACAATAGATACCCACACAAAGAATGGTTACATATCTACATAGATGGATCTATCTTAGACAACAACTCAGGAGCAAGAATTAAGTGTGCACTGTTCTCATTCTATCAGCCAGCAGGATACCACACTACAAATTTTGATGCAGAAGTAATGGCTATTCATATTTCACTCCAACACCTTATATACAGAATAGATAAATTCAAAAATGCTGTCATACTTTCTGATTCTAAAGCAGCATTATGTGCAATAAGTTCATATAAAATGAGGTCAATCCAAATTAAAGAATGTCACAAAATGATCCAACAACTTCAAAAACTACAGAAAAGAATATTACAGTGGATACCTGCACATTGTGGAATTGCTGGAAATGAATCAGCTGATTTTTTTGCCAAAAAAGGTGTAAATTTAATTCAAAACAAAAGTAAAAACTTGCTCTGTACATCCATAAAAAGATTAATCAAAAGCAAACATAAAAACAAACAAAACCAGTCAATATCTAACAAAGCCAAAGATAAAAAATGGAACATTTTAATTAAAAATCCAGAAATTATTCCAGAAATCCCACATAAAGCTGCATTAGCAAATTTTAGATTATTTACGGAACATGATTATTTGGCCAGACATTTACACAGAATAGGAATTTATACAAGTCCAAATTGTCCTCTGTGCAACAAAGAAGAGGAAATGACTAAAGAACATCTTTTAACCTGTGAAGCCCTACCTGCCGGTGGATCCACTACAGAGAAATATTAGAGAGCAAGAGAGCTAATGGCTTCATTGCCAAAGCCTAGCATTTGAAAAAAACAACAACATTTCTGCTATACTAAAGTAGTGACAAAAATTGGTATTAAACATCAAGTTGCCAGTTTCAATCTGTTTATTGATTTTTATCTCTTTTTACATTATTTTTTGTTAATGTTTATTTTGTTTTGAGATTTTACATACAGAGAAGTTGCTATTAAACATTGATAGTGTTAATTAAATTAATTGGGAGTCGATTAATGACACAAAACAACACTTACTTGTGTCATTAATCGACTCCCAATTAATTTAATTTATACAACAACACTGTTTTCAACACTTCCATGAAAGGATTTATTGATAGTGTTATTTATATATATAAAAAGTTGTTTGGATATATACTACTTTCATTTTGTTGTAGATATATACACATATTTATAAACCCTATGAGCATCTTTTCTGTAATCTAAACTTTCTATAAATGTATCAAATGAAGTTCTTTTTGCATTTATTATACTACTTTTAAAAGTGGCTGTTTTTTCACTCTTATAAATGTTTTCTATCTTTCTTATGTTCAGCATTTTTACTGGCTTCCTCACATTCAGCTTTTAGTTTTTACAACTCTTTCATCCAGAAGGGTTTGAATGTTTTAACTTGACTTCTTGGGATGTACGTTTTTGCAGTTTAAATTAGTATGTTATGTAGTTTATTATTGATGCTGTCTGATGATTCTGCATTAAATTTGATCTCACATGGTAGTTTTTGCTTTGATCTTCTTGAAATCCCTTACAGTTTCCTTTTTTGAAGTTCCAGGATCTTTTTGTTTGTATATTTCTTGGTTTCCTAATCTGAAGTTCAATGTTGGCCATTATAATTCTGTGTCAGAGCCTAGGCTTTCTGATATTACTCCACTTGTGTCTGCAATTCTGGATGAGACCATGAGTATATCAGAGTTAGTTGTAGATCTTGTATGATGTAGATGCATTCCAATTGGTTCTTTGTCAAAAATTAATTCTAATCTATTTGAATTAAGCCAATCTTCTGCTATATTGCCTGCAGCGTTTGTATTTTTATAACTCCACAATTTTGAATGTGCATTGAAGTTCTCATTATAAAGGTTTTGTTTGTTATTTCTATGTTATTTAAATCTGGTTTATTGTTTAGTGGATTGTAAATAAAATAAACTGTGAAGTGTTCTTTATTTTTCCAAACATCTACTCTAGCAATTTCTAATCTATTTGACTCTTGCATATTTTTTATGAGTTTCAATTTAGATGTTAAATTTTGTTTAACTCCAATTAAAATTCCACTTGTAGTTTGTCTTTGTTTGGATAGTAATTGAGTAATGTATCCATTTAATTTATATTTAGGTTTTTTGTTCTTATGATAAGTTAGCTTCCATAATTCCAAAAACATTGATATCTTTTTCATTAAGGTTTTTGTGGAGTTCAGTTTATTATCAGAACTTAGACCTCTACAATTCCATTGGAATATTTTCATATTAAGTTTCTGTTCTCCCCAGGTAGTCCTCACCCAGAGATCCAAATGGGGACTATTATTCCAGAATATTTTATGTTGAGATTTATTTGAGCTGGTAGCTATTGTATTTATTAAGGACACCATTTTTTTTTTTAATGATATGGCAATTGCTACATCCATTCTCAACCTTTATTAAGCATAAAGGAATGCTCCTACTGTTTTTCATTGGGTTCCTCAGACCTAGTCGGGAGGTTCAATTTCTTTACCACCTACTTTTTCCTACATTTGCCTAATATTAGTCAATTGTTGTTCCATGGCAGGTACAGAACAAAGACATAAATGTGAAGTAAAAGGGATGAGATATGAATGAAGACAAGACAAAAGAAAAGACCAGTATTTCGGCCTTCAATACTCTCAATACCTTAGGGTCTGAAAATGGATCAAGAGTTTAGCCAAGCAGTCTAGACTAGGGTTTTTTAAGTGTTTACTAAGTAGTCTCTCCTACCCCACCAGAGCCTCTTCTACTGGTTTTCATAGTACCTGTTAGGCCTTCACGACTACTTTAACAGTCCTGAGTACATAAGTCCCATTGTACATCACCCTAACAAACAGTCTACTACTTCCCGTTGCCCACCCTCAGGACAAGAACCTTAGAGGTTGGATTTGGAGGGACATCGTATAGAGTAACATACAAATTTGACATTGTCCAAATGAAAATTTGTGTTTAAGGTTTTGACAGATGGATTGCCATGCGAATGAAATAGTAATTTAGCAAATTAAAAAATATTTCAGAATGAAACAATGAAACTGCATTACAAGAAACCATAGAAGAAGTATGGTTAAAATATGTGTAAAGAAATCAAAGGCCTGTTTGAGTTACTTATCAAAAGTATATAAATATAAAAACATGTAATCAAATCCTGAAAGTTATTGATCATTCTTGCAACTTAGTTCATTTGTCTTTCATAGCTAATACGTAAGCTGTAAAAGCATTTTTGATGTGAAGAAAATAATGATCCTGTTGTGACCTGGACATACACAAACCTTGTAGTGTGAATGTAACGTAACATGACTAACAGCTAGAGATGTGTGATTTGTTCCCCAGATTTCGTAGCACAAGTCTTCCTCGGAACTTCCATAAACAGGGGCACCACCAGCAACTATATTTCCATCATCAGCCTCCTGGTTGGGTGCCTAGTGGGTGAGTGGTTGTGTTGACCACTGTATGTATGTGTGTATGTGAGGTTGCACATCTCAATGTACATGTGAAGTTCTGATGTCTCACAAACCTTATGTTTTTAAAACTCATCATCATCAGCAGCATGCTGTTCTCGTGGTTGTAACGGATCCTGCTGCCCTCTACTGGTGCTGTTATAAAGCTCTAACAATACCTACTTGTGTGGTGTTGGTGGCATTTCAAAATTTAGTACAATATCTGTATTGTTGACCATGAGTATTTTCTCCAAGTAGTCAGTTCAGGTGATGAGAAAATTAGTTTTGATGGTTTGAGCATAGCTAAATGTAGTTCATGTATGTCCTTGGAGTACAGACCTGACCCTGATTGGCAAATTGATGCTGACAGTGTGAAATAGCAATTAGTTTGTAATTGTAATTCGTTAGGCAGTGAAATAAACAATTTCATACATGTGAAATAAATAAGAAGGTTTTCTTCCAAAAATGGATAAAATGAAGTTAGCATAGTGAATAAATACTTTGTATTACAAGATTTAACACCAACAAAAACTAAACATCAGTTGGATTTCATTTAGGAAGATGCTTCATCATTTCCATAGTGATGAAGGACTTCAGATCTTGGTTGCAGCTGTAGCACTGTTGTTAGCAAACGTCCAAGATGTCCAATGTGACTGCAGAAATCCAGTATGCCATATTTAATGACCCACAAATCAAAATACATCAGCTTATAAAACTGATAATAAAAATAAGAGTATTCAAAACAGTGGAGCATGTTAATAAAACCTTTTTGAAACACTTGACATGCAGAAACACTTATTACTCCACTTAAAATAAAACAGAACTGGTTTCAGAGAGACGTCCTCTCCATCTTCACCTGGTCGGCAACTGATTTGCTCATCAGGTAACTCGCTGTCCCTTCCCTCAGGCTCGCTCTTCTGTTTCACCATCTACCAGAGACCAGAATGAAGACAATACCAATGCTGACAGTTGACCTACGGCTAATGATGGAAGTAAAATTTCTGAAATGCTAGAGTAAGTAAAGCAAACATGTTGTACATTGACCCAATGCTTAAATATATAAGCTTGTTGACAATAAACATGTTACACACAAGTTGATGTTTGTCAACCACTGGACAGAAGCACATCCAAATGAATATCTTGCATGAACATATTCATTCACAACTCACTGTTGATGAAACATAGTGCTTCACCACAAAACAAGAATGGATACAAGAGGGTGAAAGTGTTCCAAAGAAGGCCTTTCGCTCGAAAGCTGTGGTGTTGATAGCTACCTGGAAAAGGAAGAAATCATTGACAAAGATTACTTTATAATTGCATAGAAAATGAAGCTAGTTACAGTGAAGCAATAAATTATACACAAATATAACTATTTGTAACAAAACTGTTATAATTATTTTAAGATAAGTGAAGTTTTTGTCACAAATAGTTATATTCATGTAGTACTTTACAACTTTGCATAAACAGTTAAAGGATGTTATAAAGGTCAGATGTCCACATTTGTTAAAGAACAAATTTTCCAACAACATAATGCCTTGAAACACGCTTCTTCAATGAGAATCACAAAGTTACATAATTTGTGCTGCCATATTCACAGGTTCAGCTCCCAGTGAATAAATGGCTTGGATGAGATTATAAATCACAACTGGGACAAACTATTTTTACTACAGGAATAAACAAAGTTGTCCAAAAATATATTGTTACATTGCCACCATCGAGTCTCTGTCATGTGGGAGTTCAGCAAGAGAAGGGGAATTGCTCCACCTCTTGTCATCTTTTGGCTAGAGGGGCAGGAGAGGTTCTGCCTTCCTGATGGCAACCAGCTGATGAAACAAAGCCAGAGTCAAGTCGTATTATTACTGCACAAATATTACTGCTTAATATAATTTGAGAACTTTTGACTCCTGGAATGATCTCTTGCACTGGCAGATATATAAGAATCTATTCAAGGCCTAGTGGGGCAATGTTAATAGTTGGTGTGTGCTTTGAGCTTCAAATGTCAGTCAACACATAGGCTCCATGGTGAGGAGTTGACACAGTGGAGCAATTCACGAATTAGTCGGTCCTTCGAGTTGTGTGGGTAGACAGAACGGTATGGAGAAGTGTAATACGTACCAAGCTCCGTGATGAGTTGGCAGGCCATGGAACGGTGTAGGAAGCAGGTCACGTGTCAGTAAGTGCAGCTCCATGTTGAATAGGCGGGCAGTAAACTCGCAGAGAAGCAGTTCAAGAGAAGAGTGAATCCAAGCTCCATGGTAAGGATTCAGCAGACATTATGAATTGTGTTGGAGCAGTTAACAAGTAAATATTGGAGTAGTTGTGTTCAGCATCTGCATGCAGCTCTGTATGAAAGTTAAACCATTTTGTGCATCAGAGAGACTTCTAGCAGTGCAATTAGGTGCATCCTAAAGAGACAAACAATAAAGAAACATGTCGTCATATATTTGTGTAAAGGGGAAGGTAATTGGTTACGAACCTCAGGGAGAACTTTCTAGATGTTTCATGAAAATATGTGAAAACAAGTGTGGAAATATTGGTGTAGATATTTAATTTTAAAGTTTAAAACATATTCCTAATACAGTATAATGTTGGAAAAGTTTTGCAACTAGTTGCCACTGCGACAGTAGCAACTGGATTTGAACTGTATGTGGGATTTGTGGCAGACAAAGTCCGGGCAGGTTTTCTCTCAGTTCTGTTTCCTCTGCCATTCATTTTATGAACTATTTCATATCAGCTTTCTATTCATTCATTCATTTCATATCATCTCCTTTGGACTGATAGCCCATCTGCTTCTCAACGCGCATCTTACCCCCCCCCCCCCCCTGCCCCACTCCCGTAAGTCTCTATACAAGGGAGATGATCAGGCAATTGTAGATAAAAGATGCTGCATAATGGTACAACAGAACTTCACTGGTGAATATCTCATCCCATTATTCACGTTTTATCTTTTCTTTGCAGCATGCACCAGCACGAGCAGCTATCTTCCTGTAGCATGGACTTTTTGTGTTGGCATGTGTCTGTTTTATTTCAGTTGGTGCACCTGATACAACTGCTTTTCAGCTCCCCCCCCCCACTTTGTAGAGGGTCCTCAGTATGTGGAAAATTCCAGAAATGATTCACATTATGTATTTATTTATATAATGTATGCAGATTTCTGTTTGCTTCTGACATGGGTGGTTCACAATGACCAGAACAAATGTGTATACAGTTATCAGGAGAAAGACTTGTCAAATTTTAATGCTCTCATTCCCAGCCCCAAAATGTGTCTGCGTTTAAGTTTATATCTTATATAGGGTAAGTAATGTATGTTCAGCCTTCACTTCACCCTTGGCTAACCAGGAAAATAAAGTTATGAAAATTAAAACTCAAGCTCTCTATAATTCAAGCACAACTATATAAAAGACATGAAAATTTCTGTTGCCATCTGAGAGCTCAAGATAAAGTGTGTAAGTAGTGTGCCTGCACACATGTTATAGAAAAACTGTTCACTTTTTTGTGACTGCCGTTTCAGACTGATTAACTCCATCATTACTCCTGCACCCCTTTTTAGATTCATGCCTAAGAAAACTTCAACTAGTTTGTATTTTATATCTGAAATAACTCTTCTTAGTGCTTTATTTAAAAAATGTGCACAACTTTCTTTAGGTTCCTACTGTTATATTTGCATCTAGTTAATATTATTTTTTTATTGGCATATCACTCATAAGTGTATTCAATAAGTATATATTGTATTTTCCTTTTGAGTATATTTAGTAATAAATATTGTTTAAATGTGTTAATATGACAGGAGATAGACAAGACTTAAAAATTGGGAAGTTAAATTCACGCTTTTGCTGGGAAACCTATCTAAATTACTTGGTACTGAAATGTATGTCCTACAATTTTCAACCCATTTAGCTGAAATTAAAAATTCTAGAACATTGATTGTTACAACTGAAAATGAACTCTTATATAACATATTCAGACTACTGTCACAATATGAGCAGTAAGGAATATTAAAACTAAAATATTTTTCTTGCAAAACTAATATCTTGAATGACAATGTGAATTATTTCTGGAATCTGCCTAACAATACTAACACTGATCTGGTTATCAATTTTATTGTTTGTGCTAGCATATGTATATATCAAGTAGTGGCTTGTGTACAGTATACTTTGTTCTGAATCCTTACTATGCTAGATACAAGCAAGTCAGCATTCAGACATGCTTACAGCAAATAATATATAAAAACTGAAACAGTAAAACAATACGGATGTTAAATATTTTGTAAACTTCTTGTTGTGTAATTATAAATTTCTCAGGACTAGTTTCATAATTCTTTCATTACACCTTCAGTTTCACTGACTACTTTTATTGTTAGGGTTACCGCTGCTACATGATATTGTTATTGTATTGCCATCTACTGTACTAGTTGGCCATGATATGAATGCACTCAGCGACAAGAGTTACTAAACAGATACATAACAAGTGGGCGGGGTACTGCAGGTGCAGTTCCCATAATGCAAACATCAACATTACTGAGACGCTTCCAATGTGATGTGCAAATGTAGTGCCTCTTTGAACCTACTCCTGTGCAGTTAAAATTCTAATAGTGTAGTTGCAGTTGCAGTGCTCGTTGTCAATAAAATTGGCATGTGCTGGTGAAGAGTTTAATTATGGAGACACCTACAAAGTTAAAAACAACAAGAAAAGTATCCAATTCTGATGAAAAACATATCATATATCAGGTTATAAAGTTCTGTAGACAAGAAAAACAGGAGAAAAAGTTACTAGTACCCCTTGTAAAAGCAACACTTAGGGCAGCAAAAATAGTGGGAAAGTCTAGCAGAACCATCATGAACATAATAAAGGATTTTGAAAATTCTTCAGCAACTGGGGTTAAGGTTACAACTCCGAGGAAAAATCGAAAATCATGCAAAGTCATATCTCTTGATGATTTTGATAAGTGCATTGTGTGTAGAAAATTTTTGGAGTATTATAAACAGAAAAAGGAAATTCCTACTTTGAGAAAACTACTGAACTTCGCTAAAGAAGAAATAAACTGTCAGGGTGGCAAGGTAACATTTAGAAAAATATTAAGAGAAATGGGATTTCAGTTTAAGAATGCAAAAACAAACAACCACAAATTATTGCAAAATGCGCAGAGTACTTAAGGGCTATTAGTGGAAATGAAAAAGGACCACGTAAACCAGTAGTTTATGCAGATGAGACTTGGGTTCATACTCATTACACCGTCAAGGAGTGGTGGAAACACGAAGTACCAGGTGTTTTGACTAATACTATTGCTGGTCAAAGAGCAATTGTACATGCAGGGGGATCCATGGGATTTATTGAGAGAGCTGAATTGATTTATAATTTAAAATCAAAATCAGCAGATTGCCATGATGAAATGAACAGTCAAAATTATAAAAAGTGGGTAGAAGAGAAATATTCCACCTGAAACCATTGTTGTTGTCGATAATGCACCCTACCATACCGTACAGGAAAATAAATCCCCTAACACTTCATCTCAAACGGCACAGGCTATTCATTGGCTAACAGTATAGAAAATTGAACATGATACGCAACTGACAAAAAATGAACTTCTAGAGATAGTGAAAATCAATAAAGAAAAGCCTATTAAATTTTAGATGAGTCGCATTTTTTACACATCTGCTTCACTTTCGTACCTATTTTGAGGACATGTTTCGCAAATCTTCGTTTGCATCTACGGCTCTTGTGCGACTGATGCTAGATCCAGCGGTGTGGGTAATTCTGGGGTTGTTGCTGCCATCTGTTGATTTAGTGATGAACTGAAATGTGGGATTCTCTTCTAGCGGGATTTCAAAGTTCATTAGTTGGTTTTTATGTTTTTCTATGTATATCCTCTCCCATATGACGAGTTCACTATGTTTTTGTACGTATTTTAGTAATTCTGTGCTATCTTCAATTTCATGATTTTCAGACCAGAAATGAGCTGCTATTGCGGACTTATCAATATTTTTGTATCTTAAGTGCCTGAAGTGTTCTTTCTTTCTACTGCCTATGTTCCTTTTTGTCCTTCCTATGTAAATTTTTTCACAGTCTTTACACTTAATTTTGTAAATGCCTGACTTTTCCTCTGGTTTTATCTTATCAGTATTATTACTGTGAAGTAGGTTTTTAATGTTGTAATTGTTTTTTGGTGCCAATGTTATATTGTATTTCTTGAATATTTTTTGGAACTTTTTTGTGGCCCAGGGGTGGTAAGTAAATTTAGCAAATCTAGTTTCTTGTTTTATTGGTGTGAGAGCTGTGATCTGTTTTAATTTCTTTTGAAGTTTGAATAATTTTAGTTTTTTATCTACAAGGTTTTTTCCATATCCATTTTTAATTGCAGTTTTTATGATTTGATGGTATTCGTTTTGATATTCTTGCTGGCTGAGAGGTAGATTTACTAATCTGTGTGTCAGACTGTTGATGGTTGCATGTTTGTGTGGAATTGGGTTGAAACTATTTGCTTTGATGTAATTATCTGTGTGTGTTGCTTTTCTATGAATGCCAAATTCTAGTTTTTCATTGCCTTTTTTTATTTTAAGGTCTAAAAAAGGTAGAGTACAGTCCTCTTCAGTTTCTACTGTGAATTGTATGCTGGGTTCTTGCAGGTTGAGTAGTTTCAAAGCATCATCTATTAGTTTGTAGGGCACTATTGCAAAGATGTCGTCTACGTATCTGTACCATGTTTTAAACATATGAGGGAAGGCTTTAGTAATATGTGTTTCGAAAAAGCTCATGTATAGATTGGCCAAAAATGGTGATAGCGGGCTTCCCATAGCTAGTCCTGAAATTTGTTTGTAATATTTTCCATCGAAGACAAAATAATTTTGATGTATACATAATTCAGTCATTGCCACATATTCACTCCTACTTACCTACTTACCTACTTACCTTCTGGCAAAATGGCTAACCAAAAAATTTCAGTCCTTTCCACAATTCCATACTCTGAGTATAAAAAACTCTTTAGACCTGGTAGAAAAAATTCAAAATCTTAAACTAAAACCTCATGACACTTTAGTATCCTTTGATGTCCGCTCCCTCTTCCCTAGCATTCCATTAGACAAACTTTTGATTCAACTGAAAAAATGGCTAAATTCTATAAACCTGGATGCCAATACAATAGAAGAATATGTGGCAATGACTGAATTATGTATACATCAAAATTATTTTGTCTTCGATGGAAAATATTACAAACAAATTTCAGGACTAGCTATGGGAAGCCCGCTATCACCATTTTTGGCCAATCTATACATGAGCTTTTTCGAAACACATATTACTAAAGCCTTCCCTCATATGTTTAAAACATGGTACAGATACGTAGACGACATCTTTGCAATAGTGCCCTACAAACTAATAGATGATGCTTTGAAACTACTCAACCTGCAAGAACCCAGCATACAATTCACAGTGGAAGCTGAAGAGGACTGTACTCTACCTTTTTTAGACCTTAAAATCAAAAAAGGCAATGAAAAACTAGAATTTGGCATTCATAGAAAAGCAACACACACAGATAATTACATCAAAGCAAATAGTTTCCACCCAATTCCACACAAACATGCAACCATCAACAGTCTGACACACAGATTAGTAAATCTACCTCTCAGCCAGCAAGAATATCAAAACGAATACCATCAAATCATAAAAACTGCAATTAAAAATGGACATGAAAAAAACCTTGTAGATAAAAAACTAAAATTATTCAAACTTCAAAAGAAATTAAAACAGATCACAGCTCTCACACCAATAAAACAAGAAACTAGATTTGCTAAATTTACTTACCACCCCTGGGCCACAAAAAAGTTCCAAAAAATATTCAAGAAATACAATATAACATTGGCACCAAAAAACAATTACAACATTAAAAACCTACTTCACAGTAATAATACTGATAAGATAAAACCAGAGGAAAAGTCAGGCATTTACAAAATTAAGTGTAAAGACTGTGAAAAAATTTACATAGGAAGGACAAAAAGGAACATAGGCACTAGAAAGAAAGAACACTTCAGGCACTTAAGATACAAAAATATTGATAAGTCCGCAATAGCAGCTCATTTCTGGTCTGAAAATCATGAAATTGAAGATAGCACAGAATTACTAAAATACGTACAAAAACATAGTGAACTCGTCATATGGGAGAGGATATACATAGAAAAACATAAAAACCAACTAATGAACTTTGAAATCCCGCTAGAAGAGAATCCCACATTTCAGTTCATCACTAAATCAACAGATGGCAGCAACAACCCCAGAATTACCCACACCGCTGGATCTAGCGTCAGTCGCACAAGAGCCGTAGATGCAAACGAAGATTTGCGAAACATGTCCTCAAAATAGGTACGAAAGTGAAGCAGATGTGTAAAAATGCGACTCATCTAAAATTTAATAATTTTTCGCTTCACTGTGGTGTTCCAATACAGTTGAATCTCGATATATAGAAAGAAAAGCCTGTTTATTGGCTTGATAGAGTAATGTAACAAAGGGGTTTTACAGTCTTATGCCTGCTTCCATACCACTGTGACCTTAACCCTATAGAGCTTATTTGAAATTTAATTAAACAAAAGATTACAGCAAAGAACATATCATCAATTACTTCGAGTAATCTGAAAGCTATGACAACAAGCTGCATAGCTGAAATTACACAAAATGATTGGATAGAAGCATACGAACACATGAAAAGAATTGAGGAAGATTTTAAGCACCGAGATGGGTTAATGGAGGAAGCGATTGAAGATGTAGTTGTAAATGTGGGTTTAGAGAGCAGTGATGATGATGATGATGATGATGATGATGAAGTGAAACAAATATTCCCGGATGTGCTGTATCCGAGAATTAACGTGAAGACATCAGCAGGTGAATACTGTTTTAATTGTGCAACTGTACATTCCCAGTATCACCCTTCCCCTTGCTTCCCCGTACTTTGCACGGTTCTGTAAACTTCATGTAGTAAACAAAACTGTGACTCCCTCCTTCAAGCACATTTATATCGTGGCCAACTAGTAAATAAAGAAATTGGTTGCCAAAATCAATTGGTTGTACTATAAAATTCACTCTGCAATCCCTATTCTTTAAAGTAAATGTTTTCTCCCATTAAATCTGTGGGTTTATTCAAATGTTTTAATAATTTAACTTCTAGATTTATTTCATGAATCATGATGTAATTTCCGATGCAGTGGAAGCTTGCTGGGCCCATAACCCAGTGGTCTGTGGATCGTAACCACGCTTTGCTACCACGACTGTCGCCTAGGCTTTATTGTATAACTTACAATCCATAACTCACTATTCTGCTCATTCAATTCCTTCTGTTCCCCCCCACTACTTGCATAGATGAGTGACCTAGCAACATTGTTTAAGAAAACGTACTGGATCAAGGATCGGTGGGGGAATTGGGCTTGCCGTCACATACACATGTTAAGCTTTCTTGAATACATTTAAGACCACAGAACTGTATATAACACAAAAAGCACAAAGATTCAAACAACCGAAAAGGAAAGGTTCTATTGATCATCCCTGATGTGACAATGATATTTCTATAATCATATAAGAGTAAATACCCACAATCACATTCACACTTGAGTGAATCAACACTTGGTTTCAGAATACCAGAACTTTGCCTAACATGAAAACCATCAATACATATATTCAGTAAAACAGACCCCTTTAGATTTTTGACACATTCGACTACGGCATGAACACCAAAGAGGTTTCTGTTCACCTTTACTAACGACTCAGAAGAAACATCTAGTGATTGTTTTATTAAACTTAGTTCCCAAAAAAACCCAAAAAATGTCTGAACTAAATAGTCTGGAATTTTCTCACCCAGCACGTAATTAACACGGATGAAGCAGTAGGCCCTTCCGACGTCTGGAAATTTCCTGGTACCAATGTTACTTCCGACGTAACTCCCACTCTGTAATATGGCTTTGCGTTGTGGACTCTCATATCCTAGTCACCTTTGTGACTGACTCCCAGCTGTGACTCCTGTACTGGGTGACTCTCGTCATGACTTCTGCCCGTACTGGGCAAACTGATGCCTTGGCTTGAGGAAGTGGTCCTTATATAGTAGCCTGAGGTGGGCGGGGCCAAGCCGAACAGGCTTGCGGCAACATATTCTCAGGCCACTCTCTTTGAGATGTATCGTTGGGCAAGGTAATGTCCATGAGGCAACTTAATGGCTCCAAATATTTTCGGGCCGCTCTCTTCAAGATATATCGTTGGGCGAGGTAACGTGCATAACGTTACAATAACCAAATATGGTTTGCCACAACTGATTTATCAGTGAGTTTATATGTAATATTTCTAAAATGCTCTTTTATACCAATACCCATGTAATATTTGGTCTTTCTAATGCAAGCGTCATCACAATCTAAACAGCTGAATTGAGAAATGCCAGATATTTTATTTGAAATTTTATAATTTTAGGAAAACAACACATTTTTTATATATGTATTATTTTGAGGAATTATAGTAAGTTCTTACAATAATTATTTGATTAGAATGTTCTATTCACTGATAAACTATAAAA
The DNA here is from genome assembly GCA_030765055.1 of Mantis religiosa. NCBI lineage: Eukaryota > Metazoa > Arthropoda > Insecta > Mantodea > Mantidae > Mantis > Mantis religiosa. Next base: position 74,355,763 of record CM060952.1, read on the forward strand.
GTTAGAGAAATCATGTGAAGTAATACATCAAATTTGTAAATTTTATATCCTGAAATTGTCCCCATTGTGTAAGCACACTGTAAATTGACTTTCCATTTGTTAGATGTTAATTATGTTTTAGATGTAAAGGACGTGGTAACAGAATAATGAATATGCTGAAAAAAGGAATTTCACTGTCTCTGTTTACATGATGCCTTTGTGCTTTCTTTACCAATGACAGTCATATTTAACACATTCAGATCCTTTGTATTCCGGGAATTGCTTGCTCCTTGTGCCACTAATAAGTCTGTTTTCTACAGAGAGAATGTTAATGGTGAGCACATTGAATATTCCTCTGACAAACTCATGTAGAAAAGTGAGATAAATTCTCTGCTAAATAAGACCTGAAACTTTCCTGGCAACGAATATGTTCGAGATCTTCTCGGGAAATGCGAGTATTGGTAGTGTTTTGTCTTTGTTGATATTTGTGTTATATCCAGTTATACAGTTTTTTGTTATAACATTTCTTAAAATATCCTGATGATGGGAGAGATGTATGCTCCCGAAATGTTGATTTCTAATTGTCTTTTCATCTGGCTTGTTTCCTGAGAAGATCTCAAACAAATTCTCTGCTGTTCACGTTTGTAATCCTGTGAAACATTTAGGGGAACAACATCTTTTATTGATAAGCAACTGTGTTCTTAGAGGAAAACCTCACTAATATGGGAGAAATGTTATAACAAAGAAATCCTAAGAAAACTTGCACAGAAATCAGGAATTTTACAAACCTTGGCTTGGAATGTGAGTAAACCTTTAAAATTAAAGCCCAATAAATAAAATTAAAATTTATCTATGGGTGCTCATTAACTGCTGTGGTTCTCAGTGTCCTATTCTATATTGTATGTGAAAGACTGCTGAATTTTGCTCAGAGGCTTCTATCAGGTTTGAAGTTCTTTCATATGCCTCATAAATCACAATATGAGACCACTGATTTTACTTGCATTCTGAAAAAAAGCCATACTTGGATTTTTACGCCAAAAATGTTCTTTGCACTCCGTTAGTTATAAACCTATACCTTGAATTGCAGGTTGACTAATAAACTGTAGTTGAGATGTGAGTAGTTAATTTGTGCTTTTGGAATAACATGGTTTTAACATGACCATGTTAATAGATTGAGAGATGTGTTATAATCAGCATGTGCTCTGTTGGTAAACAACACACTTCCAAATAAAGGCTATGTATAATGAATATGTTTGTATTTGTTATGAATAAAAAGTTTCATTAATTGCTTGTGATGCAATATGTTAATAGAACTGACAAAGCACATGTGTTTGTGCAGCATATTCAGCAAATCCCCACAAGTGATGCCGTATACTGATACTGGCTCAGCGTCTCAGTTGGGGGGAGAGAAACACTTGCTGGACGACTCTCTGTTAGAAGATCAGCAGCAACAACACCACCAACATCACCACCACCATCACCACCACCAACACCACCACCACAGAGTGCCAGAGCCAGAACCTCCCGGCAGCCAACTCAAGTTGGACTTGGATGAGACAGGCGAGGAAGGACAGAAACTTCTGACAAAACATGGGTATGTAGCAAACTCAACCCAACATTCTTAAATTTGCTATCATTTTATCCATATGTCTCAATGTGTTCCAAAAATATTGATAATTAAGCTAGAATTCCAAAAGTTTTGTGAAGTGATGAGAAATCATAACATAGGTAAATATATAGAATAAAAAGAAGTATTTCAGAAAGTGGAGTGCCATTGTTACTAAAATTAGGCAAATGAATCAATCTTGTATATACTTTTCTCCACTTACAATTTTTTTAATGAAGACTAGTTTCTGGGAACTTCTTCCCTATCCTCAGTTATGTGGTTGACTGATGATGCATCCAGTATCTGCATCTGGCTTGGTGTCGTGCTGCCTCTAATGTTCTGGTAAGTTTGATGATGTCATCTATGGCGGGAATTTCAAAATTCATCAAGAGAGATGTCATGAAGTCACCAAACTTACCAAATCATTAGATGGCAGCACGACACCAAGCCAGATGCAGACACGGCCACGCTGTGGCTCAGTGGTTAGACAGCTTGGCTCTCACCAAGGCGGGACGGGTTTTCTCCGGGACCATCTCATTCCACCGGTGCTCCATCTTCATCTCATGTATCATCAGTGTCACCACCTGCAGTGCCGTATGTAGTAAAAGCGGGCGTTAAACACTACACATTCAGATGCAGACACCAGATGCATCATCAGTCAACCACAGAACTGAGGATAGGGAAGAACTTCCCAGAAACTAGTCTTCATTAAAAAAATTGTAAGTGGAGAAAAGTATATACAAGATTGACTCATTTGCCTAATTTTAGTAATAGGTAAATATATTGTATAAATGAAGAAATATTTGAATTTATTTTTCTCTTCAATAACTAATACATTTATTCATCATATAACAAGATAACAGAATTAAGTTTTCTCTTATGTCAATATATAGGGTTTACTACTTCTTCCGTAGTTGCCACACAAAATCATTGTCACTCATAGATAGAGGTCTGTTCCCGTATTAGGCTGAAGCTTTTCGTCTCCATTAAACTCTGTAATTATCGCCTCTTCTTGCTCTGCATGCAATTTTTTATTCTTGTGAGCTTTGTTCTCTCTTGGAATTGCAACTATTTCAGTGACACTGTTTCTCAACATTTTCATTTCTTGACTTTGTAAAGCCCAGTAGAATGTCTTCTTACTTCACACAAATGTGAGTCAGTTTCTCCTTTTATACCTCTTAATTTGTTATCCCCATCAAAAACCATGCTTAGCTCTCTGTCTCTTGTTTGCTGTATATTTCTCCCTCCTTCATTCTGTTTCATGTTTTCACACATTTAAGGTTTTATTTTTCTAATACTGCTGAAAATTTTCTGTTTATCAATATTGTGTATTTTTCTTCTAGTTTCCAGAGAACTCTTGTCTAAATTTTCTTTTTCTCTCCGTACATTACCGATTCCTATTTTCTCAACCCTATACCACCTTTCTGCTGCGGTCTTAAACATTATTTCACAATAGGTATTACAAGAATTATTTGACTTTTACTCTTAATTCTGCCCAAATTTGGCAATGCTGCTGCAGTAGAGGATCAATTTACAAAACATTCTAATTGATACATTTCCTTCATGAAGACGAGAAAAATGGATTGTGTTAATGAGAAAACACCTAATTGAGATAAATGTTAATTCAACACTTATCTGTATAAGTAAAGTTCCACTGTACCCATCCTGTAATTTGGTTTAAGTCTCCAACAAGGAATGTGTAGTGAAACTATTTCTCTAAACGTTTGATATGAAATGGATAGAAAAGTAAGCGCTTGTAACAGTGGTTTATAGAAGAATAAATGGAGAAGGTGATGTGAAAGATGTGTACTTCCTCTATTACATTTTATGGTTATTGTAGAAATGATTGTATTCCACACAAAAATTTAATTTCAGCATTTCATCAGAAGTACATGTTTTGGGGTCTCCTCAACCCCAAAAGAACATTTTTAGGAAAAGCTTTTGAAGTTCGGGCACCTTTGAAGGATCACCCTACCCCAGACTACCCTTAACATGAATATTTTTCAAGGTTTTTGATTTTCTCAAAAATGACTCTAGCAATTTTAATTAAAATACCATATGTTTCAAATATTTTCATGACAATGAAATGTGTATCCTAAATTTTAAGTCCTCAAAAGTTCTTTTTGTCTGGATGACTTCGGTGCAATTGAGAACTAGAATGGTTTAAAGATGTTAAAGGACCAAACGTTACATTTTAGTTATAAATAATATATTTGTAAATCTTTTGGGGAAAACTCATGAAGGTACTTTGACAGTCATATGCAGAAAAATCACATTTAAAATTTTCAACTTCATGTTGTACACCAGAACTTATTGGAACATGTCTCCATCATCGTCTTGAGTCACTTCCTCCAGTGACTTTTACGGAATCAAGAATGAGATTATTATCAGAACAAGGGTAGAGAATCTGAAGAATAAAGCAGATGTTACAATCAAGTAATTAAGGGGAGGCATCGGTGAAAAATCACCAAAAATACCATTTTCTGTTTTTGTCCTCAAATTACATTAAAACATTGTTGTTTCAGAATTTGCAGTCAGATACACCATAGCGCCATTTAAAGAGTCACTATGTCATGATTTAAATGCCTATGTGCAGGTAGGCGTGTCTACTTAATTGACTTGGTTAGTCCATTTCAATGAAATTGGTGCTATTTTCACGTTTAAACCATGCAGTTATATTTCAATTCTTTGTGGTAATGTGCAGAGATGTCTTCTGGATGTTTGTGAAAGTTACTGAACACTAAAACTTCCGGTTCCATGGTTTATAATCACATGTTTTTATTTGCTTTGATTTGTGAATATGAATGGTTGATAATATATAGTGAATATGGGGGTTTTAATTGAATTGAATTTATTTATACAACTTGTTATATACAAATTTTTATCTACAATACATACATATTCCTTAACTAGTTGTATAAATTATGATGCTGTTTCCCTTATTAACCTTGCTAGCTCAGCATGCTTGGCTCCCAGGCTTATTGGTTTTAAGACATATGAGCCTTGGAATGCATTTATATTGAGATAAGTATATTTATTAATTTTTAGATGAGTCGTATTTATTCACTGTGGTGTTCCAATACAGTTAAATCTCGATATAAGATAAGTATAGTTTAGAATGGGAATACAGCTTCACTTAACATTATTTTGCTTTCCTGTTGCAACAGTAAATAATAATCCATACCTTATAAATATTAAAAGCAGAAGCATTATTAACAGTGAAGTATTTTTCATTTTTGAGTTTGATTAATGAGTCACTATGTTTACTAAGAGAAACTTGTTAACCAGGCAAAAAGAACACCAGAGGAACATAAAGTTCAAACAAACAGAAAAATCAGCAGTGTCACACCATTTTTCGACAGAAAACCACAACATTGGCCATAACATAAAACTGTTAAAATCTTTAAGTACACCCATATTTGGGAAAAAATATTCATAACCAAAAACCGGGATAAAGTTATAAATTTTGAAATCCCTACATTAAATGAAGTATTAAAACTTAGTGTCCCTAACACCAGATGGCAGAGAGATCGGAGCACCGTAGTAGTGGAGTAAGAAGAATGTTCGTTTAGTCACCAAACAGCTGAGGATGAGATCAATGATCTTGAAAACGTTTTGATTATATAACAACATAGTAAGTGAAGTTGAGTAAACATAGTGACTCATTAATCAAACTCAAAAATCCATACCTTGTTTGTTTTGGTGCATATTTATAGCACTTAAACTTTTTGTGGTTAAATTGTTTAAATTTCTCTCTTTAGTGCTACATAAAATTGTATCCGAATGGGTAATCCAGATAAGAAAAGGCAAACAAAAAGATCTCTTACAACAAGCTAAAAGATAAAGGTTAGGTGAAATCTTCAAAAATCAAAAACGAGCTTTGTACGTACAATAGTTGATAAAGCTGATTCAAATGGCAGGAAGTTAAGGAACTTCTGCAAAGATGATGAAAATAAAATGAATGTGAAGGTACCAAGCCCAGATTATGTGCTTATTCACAGAGAAACTTGAAATAAGATATTTAATAGTTTTAGCTGTATGAATTGTGGATTTGACCTTTTGGAGGCAAAATTTAATGAAACCATTGAAAATTGCAGTGGCTGCAGCTGTTAGTGAATTTAATATGGGTTATAAAGTGCTTCAGTGTTATGGGAAAATCTGCAGCAAGCAATATAAGCCCAGTTAGCAAGGAAATCAATAACGTTAAGTGTAGGCAAAGGGTAAAACAGAGTACCCAAAGTTCATTGTGCACATAAAAGTCTGCAAGAAAGTAGTTAAAAGTAACCAAATTAAAATAAGAAGAAAACTAACTACTTGAGTGACTTTCATATATTACAGGAGGCTTTTAAAACAAAAGAGAATGGTATTTGTTTATATTTAGACCTTCTAACTAGATTTTTCTCTGTGTCCAATTTTTAGCATTTTTTAATATTCGTAATACACCAGACACTGAAGTTTTAAACAAATTTCTTTAAGTTTTGCGTATATGTAGGTATATTCCTAGACAGATCTTCAATAAAAGCTGTATTGTTAGGACTGTGTATGAAATAGCTTAATAATTATTGGTATTGAAGACTGAAAATTAACAAAAATTCAAGAAAAGTTTATTATTAAGTTAATTAATCGTTCCTCCATACTAGCCGTCTATAGGCTATCTATCCAAAACTTCAATATATTCATTAAATTTTCTCCTTCAGAACCATTAGACATAGGCAAATTGGCATGTGCAGTTTTTTAACTATTATCTAATGGAACCAGAATCTAAAGTTTCAATCATTTATAACAAAAATTGTAAAGAATGCAACATTGTTCCTAATGTAAAGAAATTAAAGCAAAAAATACAATAATTATTTTTTTTAGTAAAGATTATTGTAGTTATAAAAATCATTAGGAACTAACTAAAGGTAACCAAATTTAAAAGAAAGAAGGTAATAAGATAGGTGTGGGACCTACATATGATGCAGAGGAATTTAAAGGTAAACAAAGTAATATAACACAAATAAAAATATCTGTTAATTAATGTCCACTTATCTTAAGAAACTGATGTTAATACTTCTTTCTTGCTTTTTAAAAATTGATTTCACGAACATTTGCTCACATTGTCAGTTAACACACTTCGTCGTCTTGTTTACTTCGTCGTCAAGGATGCTGTTTCTTACGAAAAAAAACATAGTATCCTTGATGATGAAGTAAACAAGACGACGAAGTGTGTTAACTGACAATGCGAGCAAATGTTCGTGAAATAGATTTTTTTTAAAAGAAGAAAGAAATATTAACATCAACTTCTTAAGATAAGTGGACTTAAATTAACAAATATTTTTATTTGTGTAATATTTATTATTCCACTGTAACTAGTTTCATTTTCTGTGTATAGTAATATAATTTAGTGAATGGATGCAAATTAATCATTTCTTCACACTAGCCATATATAGGCTAAGGTTTTTGATAGAGTCAACATTTATTTATTTACGTGCAGAGGTTCTACTCCCATTAGTCCTGGACCCGTAGGACCAAGGACCTGGGAGCGATGGAAAACTCCGGGGGTCTCTACATGGGGCAATACCTTGAGTCTAAAAAGCCCCCCTCCCCCCCCCCCCCCCCCATTGAGTACATCGTCAAGACGGGTGGAAGTGGATACGCCACTTACGCGCGTCAACCCCGCAGGGTAGACTACTGAAAACCTGGGTGGAGTCACTTGGTGATCTAGCACACCTTCTACTAGCTCTGCAGACTAATGAGGTAACCCTCTACCCCCTCCGGGTGGCCGTAGCCTGGCCGAGGTACCCAATTCCCCATGGGTGTCGGGAACTCACTGCCCCCTCGAGTCCAACCCAATCTGAACAACTCCCCGATGGGAAGGGCTTGGCAGTTCGGCCCGAAGTTCCTCTAGTAGCGTCAGAGGTACAACGAGTGCTAAGGGTCCGCAGCGCCCACACCACAGCAGCTGAAGACATGAAAAATTCAATGCCATGGCCGGGATTTGAACCACGGATCTCCTGGTTTCCATCCAGTCGCTCTAACCCATTGAGCTACCATGGCCAGCTTACCGTCATGACATTAAATTCCTCATTTGACTTGTATGTTTCCTCAGTAGACCACTAGGGGCTCTTGCATTCGAGATACACTGTTTCTGGCGACTTACTATTGTAAGTACTTGAGTCCCGGGCTTCATCATTTAACTCTTATTAATTTAGTTAATTGCTGGAAAATAATCATTTCTTTACACTAGCCATATATAGGCTAAAGTTTTTGATAGGTGGTTCAAATCCCGGCCATGGCATTGAATTTTTCATGTTGACTATCTATCAAAGTAATATAATTTTTATGTAAAACTTTCAATTTTCTCTGCTTTCAATTTTTCAACATTTTTGTATGGTCAAAATGCTCCAGAACTTGCAGTCGTCAGTTAATTTGTTTGAAACTTTTGCATAATTATTCCTAAATAAATTGTAATAAAAGTTGATATTATTTTAGTTGTAAATTGAATAGTTTATTTATTATTGAATTTTAAACATCAAAATTGCCAAAAATTTAAGGAAAATGTAATATATTCACACAGAAGAATTCCAGTCCTCAATTAGCAAACAAAAATTCATAGAAAAAGTCTTAATTCTCAAAAAGTGTAGATCTTGTTAAAGCACACAATTTAATATACAATACAATAAAGTATTTCCTGGTATTAACTGTTTCAGGGGTATTGGTTATCATTCATTTGAATTTTCAAATATTTATATTTTTACAAAGTGGAAAATCCCTGTTATTTCTTTCTGCTGTGTTGCAAAGAAAGCGTAATTCCAAAACCATCACATAACCAGTTCTTTAAAATGTTTAACTGTCACCTATTTGTGGAAAAATGGGTAGAAAATAATACTGTTCTACAAATTTTGAAAAGTTAAGTGTTACGGTAAAAAGAAATATGGTTTTCTTATGTATTTTAGGTCACTGAAAACGAAAATGATACTTAAATTGATTGGTTAGCTCTTGTTTTCAAGATATTATCACTTATAATATGTAAGTTACAATAAAATATGAAAAAATAAAAGCATCAAAAAAAATTATCTTAACGGCGACTCCTTTTGGGTTGTCTATGATATTCTGTTTCAGGAGCATCCCTTTTCACCATCCAGCAATAATCGGCTAACATAACAGCATTCCATTTCCCTTTGTACCTTTGTTCGATCACTGAAATATCCTGATGAAATTGCTCACCATGTTCATCGCTGACGTCACCACAATTTGGAGGGAAGAAGTCCAGGTGGGAATTCAAAAAGTGCATTTTTAGTGACATATTGCTTCTCAGCTGTTTATACGAGTTCATTAGATTTTCTACAAGTTCTTCAAAATTGTCAGCTTTAAAATTTCCCAGAAATTTATTTGAAACATTTTTAAAGGATTCCCATGCTGCTTTATCTTTTTTACTGAACACTGTTTCAAACTGGTGATCTTTGAAAAGTTCTCTGATTTGAGGTCCAACAAATACGCCTGCTTTCACTTTTTCGTAACTGAGCCTTGGGAATTTTTCACATAAGTGAATGCAGAACCATTCACATGTAAAGCTTTTACAAAATTCTTCATAAGCCCCAGTTTTATATGTAGTGGGGGTAGTAAAATTTTGCTTGACTATCAATGGTTCATGTGCAACATTTTTGAATCCTGGTGTTAATGACTATCTTTTGGGCCAACTTTTCCTAACATAGTGGCTGTCTCGGGCATGGCTACCCCATTCGCACAGGAAACAACAGCACTTGGTGTAGCCAGCTTGCAGTCCTAATAAAATGGCAATTACTTTAAAATCACCACAAATTTTCATATTTACGAGGCATGTTTTTTAAGTCAGTAATGTTTTGCGACCCTGCGCCGCAGCACTACGGTCGGCATTCCGTGCATGCGCGTGGTTACCTACATCTCTTATCTATGCACTGATGCCATTACAGTCTGATTCTTCATTGTATACGTTAGTTACTGAGTGTTTAAGGTGCCTCAGACAATCATGAGTTCTGCCGATTGTTAAGTACGGGCTGTTATACGATTTCTTAGTGCTAAAGGCGTAAAACCGATCGATATTCATCGTGAGATCTGTGAAGTTTACAGACAAAACATTATGAGTGATGGAATGGTAAGGAAATGGGTGTGAGCATTTAAAGATGGCCGCACAAATGTGCATGATGAAGAACAGAATGGTCGTCCTTCAGTCGTTTACTGAAGATTTGGTGCAGAAAGTGGACGAAAAGGTGAGAGAAAACAGACGCTTTACAATTTCATCATTGTGCCACTATTTTCCTCAATACTCTCGTAGTGTTTTGTATCGCATTGTGACCGAGAACTTGAAGTACCGGAAGTTGTGTTCACGTTGGGTTCCAAAAATGTTGACGGATTTGCACAAAACCCTACGTTTAGGCAGTGCATTGACTTTCCTTGAGCGGTACCACAATGAAGGTGAAGAGTTTTTTAGACCAAATTATAACTGGTGACAAAAACATGGGTGGCCTACGTCACACCAGAATCAAAACAACAATCCATGGAATGGCGACATTCATCATCACCCACAAAAGAAGTTTAAGCAAACAATTTCTGCCCGGAAAATCATGTGCACAGTTTTTGGGACAGAAAAGGAGTATTGCTAGTGGAGTTTCTGCCTCGTAAGGAGACAATCAATGCAGCGTCTTATTGTGAGACATTGAACAATCTGCGCCATGCTATCCAGAACAGAAGATGTGGCAAGTTGCTGCATGACAATGCCCGTCCACATGTGGCTAATCGGACCAAAGATCTCAACAAATCTTTTCAATGGAAACTCTAATCATCCTCCATACAGCCCTGATCTGGCGCCCAGCAACTACCATTTGTTCCTGCACTTGAAGAAACATCTGGGCGGTCAGCGTTTTCAAGACGATAATGAAGTCAAAACAGTTGTGATACAGTGGTTAACACGTCAGGCGGCAGAATTTTATGAGGAGGGTATTTAAAAACTGGTGCCACGTTATGACAAGTGCCTCAATATTCATGGAAATTATGTAGAAAAGTAGATTAAGGTACAGGCTTTCATGTAAAAATAAAAGTATTGCGATATCTATGCACGTCTTTTTTTAATTCCAAAATGGTACTGACTTAAAAAGCATGTCTCGCATATATGTTTCTTTTGTGTTGGTAGCATATGCCACAGGAATGGAAGGAAACTTATTTCCGCTATGTAAAAGTACTGCGACTTGTCATTGAAGCATCAATGAATAGTCACCACTGATCTGGAATATGCCTAATATTTAATGCATCCATCAGGCAATCAACGTCTTTGCAGTACGTGAAATCTCCTTCAGTTATAAAGAAGGGATCCCGATCTTTATTTCTAGTTCAAAATGTTGTTACTGTCACGGAGGGGTGCAGATAATTCCATTGTTGCAACCTCAATGCCAAAAGTTCTGTCTTATGTTTAGGAAGATCTAGATCATTGAGCTCTTCTTGTATGATCTTATGATTGGACACATCTGTGCTTGGCATGTAGTCTGCATCTCTTGAAGTTGTTGGCTCCTGTTCTTCACTGTTTGAGGAAACAGTTATGTTCGTCAGAGTGAACAATAAAATTTCCTGGAGGTTGAGAAATAGGGAGCGCTTGACTATGAAGTACAGGCCGAATTGCTGAAGATATATTAGGGTACACAAGTGTTGACTTTTTCTTCATGGACATACCTTTCTTGATAGGGGAACCATACAGAAATAACAATCAGTAGTATGAATGGTAGGCTCCCTCCAAACCTAGGGCACTGCAAACAGCATACATGTCCTTTTTCTTTGACCCACACATTAAGTTTTGATGAACATGTAGTGCAGCACACCTGTGGTGCCCATTTTTTGTCCTGGTCCACTTTATTACACCCAAAATATAACAAGTATGTTTTTTTAATATATTGTGTTATTGAACGCCGTCTCAATGCAAATGTAACCTCTCCGCATATATAGCGAAAGTTATTCGGATTATTGACACACTTCCGAGGCATTTTTCTACATGTCTATAAGAATAGAATGTGAGATGATAATATAAAACAACAAAATTATAAAGAAAACACTTCAGAACACAAGGGAAATACAACCACTTTTGTTCAACACTTCATAAGAACTGAAAACCCTTCCAGACAACAATTCTATTGATCACATGATGAACACGTGTGCAGTGAAAATGGATGATCACGTTATTACACAGTGCTGTGAGATTTATAGCATGCTGCCAAGAGTTTATATGTGGAGATCCAATATTTAGTGGAAAAATATGTAATATCAGGCTATGGCTGTAACTTCAAAACTAGAGCTAAACTGGAAATTACAATGTCATTTTCAAATTCAGTGGCCCTGAATTAGTCAGTGTTAGCTATTCTCATTTCCGTAACATTGTGTGTGTAGAACAGTGTAATCATATGATTGGAGCATATCAGGTTCTTTTATAGCACAATTAGTACGCTTGTGACTCAAAATGAGTAATTGAAAAGATTGTGCTGTAGTTATAGATACATGCATTTTGTATTGCAGGTCATCACTCTTGCCAGATGGAGAGGAGTTTGGTGAGGATATGGGAATGCAATGTGTAGTGCAAGGCTGTCTACGCAGAAAGACTGTGCTTAAGGAAGGAAGGAAGCCTGCTGTGTCCTCATGGCAACGCTACTGGGTTCAACTCTGGGCAACATATCTTGTTTATTATCCCCCAAAATCTTTCAAAGGGTGAGCATAGCATGCAATAGCATGCAATATTGATGTTGTTTTCTACCCTACTGTTGATAATGAACTCATTAGTCTGCAATGTAGATGTTTGTGTGTGGGTTGACAATCCCTAAACCTTTTGTGCATGTCTGTCTAGGAGTGAGAGATCAGACTTCAAGCAAGAGCCATGTAAGATGGTTCCTGTTGTTGGTTGGTCGGTCTGTCTTGGAGAAAATTCGTTCCAACCAGACCTCTTCCAGCTGACTGATCCAAACAGAGGTAAATATTGCATCATTTGATTAGTATACATAATCATACTTCATAAGGATGATGACAATGATGTATATTTAAGAGCATTCAACTGCGAGTAATACCTACTTGCCGAACTTTACAAGAGTGTGGCTTTTATAATTGTTTGCAATTCAATTTGTGCTGATATTAATCATTTCTGAGATATTCCTTATTATGAGTATTTGATTGAATTTTCTAATACTTAAACCTTTCTCATATGGGAAGTCATTTTTTTTATCTCTTGGGCATACATAGAGAACAGAATTTCAAAGCTAATCACTTAGCAACCAGCTTTAAAGTATTTGGCTATCACTCAAAGTCTACTGTATTCCCAGATTCCTTTGTACATATAAGGAAGTAATAAAGCCTGATCTATAAATGTTTATCTTGATTAGTATGAAGTAGAAGAATAAGCTGTTTTAAAGAATTAGTGGAGAAAAGTCATGTGAATGTAACACATCAGATCTTTGGTGATAGTTTTTGTTTATAATTGATATTATGAAGTGTAAAATATGTACTAAAAGTTTGTGCATCACCTAGGAAGTGACATTCTTTGTGTTTATTGTAGTACCAAGAACAAGCAGTACTAACAGGACTTCAAAGATTCTTATTTTAATTGTTTTATATTTTAAGTAATCCAAAATTATTTACACTTTGCTGGAAAAGAGAAAGTTTTATGGATTTCTGTTTCTAGAAGCTGGCAAGCATATATATGTGAACTTGTCATTGGCAGAGAATATCATGCGAACCTAATACTGATTGTTTTATGAGTAATTATATATAGGGTAGAAAAGAAAGCATATTATGAGAAGAGAAATGGTCTGTAATCAGGGACTTGGTTGGAATATATTAAATAAGTGATGGTTCATGTCCCTCTACAGGTAACGTGTACAAGTACCGAGCTGGTAGCAAAGCAGCAGCACAGCACTGGTGTCGCCATCTCCTACAAGCAACACGTGGTGTCAAAGAGAAACCTCTACCAGCCAATCTTATGTCCTTCGAATGAGAGCATTCCTCTTTAAGCTAGTAATGCAGGCCTAAGACTTGCGATTGTGGTACGTGTTGTGTCAATTTTAGAAAATGCTCTTCGTTTACTGCTGTCCATTTGTGCTTCCTGGAATCATGGGACCATTGCAAGTCTCGGAGGACAAGTGTAGCATTTTCACACTCTGGAATGTGTTCATAGAATTATTATTCCCTATTTAAAAAGAGTTTTGTTCAGTATTTCTATGCTTATTTTTAAGTTACTTAACGTGAGTATATATATTATATATGTAGGTTATTTACCTTCAATGGCTGTGAATAATAGCAAAAACTCTTGTAATACTTCACATTGTGAATTTTATATTCCAAATTAGGAGCTTTAAATGGTGGTATTATAATAGTTGTAGTGAAGGGTTGTACAGCTTCCAGCGTGAATGCCTAATTCAGTTTATATATTTAAAAAATAAATACTTGATACGTACTCCTACTCCATTTATCCACACCAGTTTCCACTACTTACTCCAGCCTTACTTCAACACAATATAATAAAAGCAACAGATTATAACAGTTTCACTTGCCTGACATTAAGTTCTTTGTCAGCATGTGTTGAAAATTCTACCACATATAGAAGCAAGCGTATGTACAGCTGCCTAGCACTGAGGTCTCTGTGGACATCTGACGATGCTGCTATCTGTCTGTCACTTATAAAAATATAAATGCAGTTGCTCAGCACTAAGTTCTTTATGGATATGTGACAAAGCTGCCATCCGAGTGTCTCTTATAGAAGCAGAGGTGCAATTGCCAGTTATCCCAGTTGCTTAGCCTAAGTTCTCTGTGGATACATAACAAAACATGATGTTATGATTCAGTTATAAGAACTATAATCTATTTGACCTTAAAGTGTGTATAGATGTCAACATTACGCTGTAGCACAACTTTTAGAGCGAGAAAAACAAAGAAGCATGAGGGGAAATAGTTTATTACATTGCATATAATTGCTTATTCTATACATACAAGTAATGAAGGGGGTGAATAAATATTGTAATTCAACTTCCAAAACATTTAAACATGAGCTTAAATTTACTTACCACCCCTGGGCCACAAAAAAGTTCCAAAAAATATTCAAGAAATACAATATAACATTGGCACCAAAAAACTATTACAACATTAAAAACCTACTTCAAAGTAATAATACTGATAAGATAAAACCAGAGGAAAAGACAGGCATTTACAAGATTAAGTGTAAAGATTGTGAAAAAATTTACATAGGGAGGACAAAAAGAAACATAGGCACTAGAAAGAAAGAACACTTCAGGCACTTAAGATACAAAAATATTGATAAGTCTGCAATAGCAGCTCATTTCTGGTCTGAAAATCATGAAATTGAAGATAGCACCGAATTACTAAAATACGTACAAAAACATAGTGAACTCGTCATATGGGAGAGAATATACATAGAAAAACATAAAAACCAACTAATGAACTTTGAAATCCCACCAGAAGAGAATCCCACATTTAAGTTCATCACTAAATCAACAGATGGCAGCAACAACTCCCGAATTACCCGCACCACTGGATCAAGCTTTAGTCGCATAAGAGCTGAAGATGCAAACTATGATTTGCGAAACATGTCCTCAAAATAGGTACGAAAGTGAAGCAGATGTGTAATAAATACGACTCATCTAAAAATTAATAATTATTTCGCTTCACTGTGGTGTTCCAATACAGTTAAATCTCGATATGAGTTTAAATTTTTTGCTTCCCTTTATTCTCATGTGGTACTTGGTACTTCCCCAATTGCACTGTTTATAGCAATTAAGTATGGCAAGGTGCTTAGTTCCTTTGAGTAGTGTACATCCACATAAGTGTGGAAAGCCGTTTAAAAATGATGAAAAGATTTGAATTAATTGTGTTTATCAATTCTTTTAACATTATGATCCCTAGCTGTGAAAGACTTAAGTTTGATCCAAAATTAAACAAATAGGAACTGCAAAACCCCCTAAAAGTAAAGGGAAAGGCCACTTAGTGTTTTAAGGCAAATGGATGAGTTTGTTAGATGCTATTCACTTTTAAGTGCATAGTTCTTTTTAAACAATGAGCCTCCTACTATGGATAAGGTACTTGCTTTATTAAGTATTTACTCACAAACTTTGTTACATAACTTTTATTTAACAGTTTCTCTAATTAATTGATTTAGTTTATTTAATAAGTATGAGCCTAGTGCTTTTCTGACCTTATACTGCTGCAGTGAAGATATGATGTTACGAAGTTAAACGTGTACATCTGACTGCAGAGAACTCTACCTGTGCTCATTTGCCAGTGGAGTAATACAAACTGCAATGTTTATGTGCACTCCCAATTTTAAGCCGTAAGAGACTACAGACTGTTAACCATCCTCTACACACCGTACCATGAGGTATCCCCTCACAAATCTGTTGCATTATAATCATATAGTTAAAGGAATGTAAAATAAATAGAGAAGAAAATTGGAAAAAAGTCAGTTGGGTTACATCATTTAGTAATGCAGCGTAGAATGAGATTAAAGGTAAGTATTGTCAAATTCATTTCATTTTGTGATGGTGACAAGTCATGACAGGCATGTTAATGTATGTCCATAGCATGTATCAAAAAGGTTTGATTCTTCATTAGCCTGGTGAAAATTTAAACAAAATTCTAATTATATATGTTGCATATACTTCAAATCTTCTGCTCTACATAGGCAAGAATTCCTTTTCCATTCTCATCACTTGAAAATAGACTTAAGTTTTCTTATAACCTACAGACATCTTTTGTTAGACAGGTAAATAATTTCCTTTCATGGAAGTGTTGAAAACAGTGTTGTAGTAAATTTAATTTAAGGTAAATATTTCTATGATGAAATAGAAAACAGTATGATTGTAAAACAATAATCTGTTTATAAATGAATTTTAAAAGAGATTAATTAACTAAACAGAACAATTAAGAAACAGATAAGAAAAGTTTGGCATAAACTGTTATAATTCATTTATAATATGTATTTGTATTTCAGTAGCTTCAGTTTTTACAAAATAAATGCTCGGTTTGCTGTCGTAGTTTAATGAAGCAAAAGAAATAATTCTTTGTGACATTTTCAAAATACAGGGCTATTCAATAAGGAAACAGATTTCAAACATTTATTTCTTCCAAACTACAAAAGATAGGAACATGATTCCAATGTTCATGGAGAGAGAAACATTTGCAATTTTATA
Organism: Mantis religiosa; assembly: GCA_030765055.1. Lineage (NCBI taxonomy): Eukaryota > Metazoa > Arthropoda > Insecta > Mantodea > Mantidae > Mantis > Mantis religiosa. Next base: position 74,372,536 of record CM060952.1, read on the forward strand.
TTATGCATTCAGTATGAGCACCGTGTGTTACACAACAAGTTTCAAAACAGTGGCTCATTTCTTGCCACACATGAATCACCTGGTCTCCAGTTATCAAATTCACAACTTCAACAATTCAATGTCGTAGATCTTTAAGAGTGTCAGGCATTGGAGGGATAAAAATGTGGTCTTTTAGTAACCCCATAGATAAAATTCACACAGAATGAGATCTGGAGACCTGGGAGGCCACTGGCGATAAAGTTGATTTTCTGCTCCTCTTCCTATCTAACATCCTGGAAATGTGTTATTCAAGTCACATCAGACATGATAAGAGAAAGAGGCAGGGCACCATCTTGCATGAAAAGTTGGGTAAATAACCAGTTTTCAAGCATGTCTAGATAGGTCAGTTCTGTCACAGTTTTCTCCATGAAGAAGAAAGGCCCACAAACCTTGGTTACAGATATCGCACAGAAGACGTTCACCTTAGGAGAATTTCTTTCATGTTGAATAACTGCCCTAGTATTTCACTTGCCCAAATTCGAACGTTATGGCACTAAACTTCCAGAAAGATGACAAGTGCATTCATTGGAAAAAAGTAATCATTGAGAAAAATTGTCTTCTTCCATATCAATTAACCTGCCACTATACAATTTGTTCCTTTTGTTGTGGTTGTCAGGTTGCATGCTTGCAATAACTGCGGTTTGTATGGCTTCAGGTGCAGAAGATGTTTCAAAACGAGCCACACTGTTGGTTGAGCAATATTAAGTTCCATGCTTGCTCATGATGTGAATTTCTTTGGGCTCCTTTAGTATAGTATATGAATTATGCTCAACATTCTCGTCCATCCTGTGCTTTTCCTTTTGCAGATGCAACCATCTATGAATTTTCAATGCCACATTTAAATTTGTTTATGATGTGGCAGTTGTTTATATTAAATTGACACAAATTTCTCGAACTGCAACAATGGACCATAGTTTTGCTAATTGCAGCACAAAATGATTTCTCTTGTGTCGCCGCCATGTAACTACAGACAAACAACAGTGCCAATGCAGCTGTGATTGGAACTTCTACCCCCCGTGCTATTTCTACTGTACATTTTTTTCTCTCTCCATGAATGTTGGAATCATGTTTCTATTTAATTTCATTTTATTTCATCCTTATATTCAATTTACATAGGATACGTCACAAAACAATTTAACTTAAGTATTTACACTTCTTATACATTATATTTTACAATATCATTACCTATAATTTTACTGTTTTAATTATGTCTTACACACACACAATATGTTTAATCATTATGTTCAGTACTGTGCTTGAATTCTTCATTGCTGTAGAATGCATTTTCTATTAAATGTTTTTTAATGCTCTTAAGCACATTTTACTTTGATCTATACATTTAATTGCTTTTGGTAGTGTGTTGTAATGTTCTTTTCCTGTACTTTCAATTGAGCGATTATTTAGTGTTCCCTGAGTGCAGTTCTGTAATAACCATGTTTATTTCTTATATTATAGATATGTATATTACAATTTTTGGCTATTTGTTCATTTTGTAGCACATTCTTTATGCTTTCATATATGTATATACATGGGACAATTAGAATGTGGTATTTTTTGTATATTTCTGTGCAAGTTTCTATCTACTTTCCCAATTATTCTCATTGCCTTCTTTTGTAATTTAAATATTTTTAATATCTCCATAGCTGCAAATTTCCCCATAGTGTTATTCCATATTTTATATGTGAATGTATCAAAGCATAATACATCTGCTTCAATGTTTTATTATCCATGGTATTTTTCACCTGTCTTAATATACAAACCTTTATTTATCTTTTTTGTTTTGTGGATTATATGTGATTGCCAATTTAGATATTTATCTATAATAACCTCTAAAAATTTGTTACTAGTACCTCAGGAATAGTTTACCCATCTATTTTGAGTTCAATATGATCTGTGTGTTGTTCTTTGAGTGTGAAGTCTATCCATGCAGTCTTTTTTATGTTTAACACTAAATCTAAATTCAAAGAGTATTCATTTAGTACTTTTAGAATGTGGTTTGCCTTATTTTCTGCATCTTTGAAGTATGATTCCTAATTATTATTGTTGTATTATCTGCATATCCAATTGCTGTGCCCCTGTTTCCTGCTACAACTTCAAATATATTTATATATACTAGAAACAAAAATGGACCCAATTTTGAGCTTTGCAGAACTCCATGTTTGACATATTCAAATTTTGATTGGAGTTTATGTAACCTACCCTTATTTTTGTGGTTTATTTCCACACACTGCTGTCTGTTTTCTAAATATGATTTAATCCACTTTTGTGTAATGCCTCGTACACCACATTTTCCTAATTTATTTACAAGTATGCTTATATTTATGCAGTCAAATGCTTTTGGTAAATCTAGAAACATAGCGATCACAGTTTCATGATTATATAGGGCGTTAATGATTATATAATTTGCTTTATCTATTGCTTTGGTTGCTGATTTATGTTTTTGAAACCCATATTGCAGCTCTGATAAAATGTTTTGTTTTTCAAAGTATTTCTGCAGCTGCTTCAAGTACATTCCCTCCATCACTTTTAATATTGCAGAGCATAATGTGACTGATCTATAGTTTTCTGTGTTAAATTTATTTCCTTTCTGCTTGTATATTGACTTAACTTTTTTCAGAATATTTGGAAATATGCCATGTATTAATGAAGTATGTATTACATGGGTTAATACTCAATTATTTCATATTTTATGTGCTTTAGCATTTTGTTTGAAACTTCATCTAAACCTGCAGATTTCTTTGATTTTAGTGATTTATTTCTCTTCAAACATCATCTTTTGCAACTTCAAAAACTGTCATGGAATTAATTTGATTCGAGTTTGTCACATATTTTGAATCTACTACTATTGCCATTTGATATGAGCTTAGCTGTTTTGCAACATGTATGTAATAATAATTGAGTAGATTACATATTTGTTTTGGGTCTGTTATTTTATTATTTTTATGAATTATTTCAATATTTTCTATTTTTTTAGTGCCACAGATTTTATGCATTTGATTTACAATTTTTCCATATCACTTTTGTTTTGTTTTCTGCTTTTTCAATTTATTCTTTGTTATAGTTCATTCATGCTTGTGTAATTGTTGCATTTAATATTTTACTGTAATTTTCAATATAATTTAATCATATCTGGAGGAATTTAGTAACAGTAACGTCAAAATTAATCTCAAAAACTATTTGTAGTTAATTTTTACATGAGTCGTATTTATTACACATCTGCTTCACTTTCGTACCTATTTTGAGGACATGTTTCGCAAATCATCGTTTGCATCTTCTGCTCTTATGCGACTCAGAGTCCATAAGAGCAGAGTCGCATAAGAGCAGAAGATGCAAACGATGATTTGCGAAACATGTCCTCAAAATAGGTAAGAAAGTGAAGCAGATGTGTAATAAATACGACTCATCTAAAAATTAATAATTATTTCGCTTCACTGTGGTGTTCCAACACAGTTAAATCTCGATATATTTGTAGTTGGTTTATTGATACTCATCATTTACTTTTTTATATATTAATGAGAGACTAGTTTCAAGGCCAATCACCTCCATTTTCAATCTCTTTCCAACTGGCATCTGTTGTCTGCTCTCTCTCTCTCTCTCTGGTGGTGGAACTATGAACTTCTTTGTCAAATTGTCTACTGGTGGGATTTCAAAGTTCATTACGCAATCCTTATTTTCCCAAATGAATATGTTCTCCCATGTTGTCAGTTTATTTTGGTTTATCACTCCTTTTAATAATTTGGATCAATGTCATAATTTTCATTCCAAAAATGAAATGCTACTGCTGACTTATCTTCTTGTTTCAATCTGATGTTTCTAAAGTGCTCTTTGACTCTGGTTTTTAGATTTCTTATAGTTTGACCTATGTAGCATTTTTCACAATTCTTACAAGTTACTTTACAGAAAAGAGCAATTAGATATATGTCTAATTTAAAAACTAAAGACTCATGTAGGGAAGCCTTTCGTCAGCAAAAAATAATGACGCTGACAAGCCTGTACATCTACAAAACAATTTTATATATGATAAAATACATCCCATTGCAAACAAATTCGGATATTCATGACCACAACACAAGAAACAAGAATAATTTTGCTATTATGATGCATAGACTCCACCTGTGTGACAAGTTGCCTAGTTACATGGGAGCCAAGCTATATAACAAACTCCCAGCAGAAGTTAAAGTGTCTAGTAACTTAACAAAATTCAAATTTGTCTTGAAATCATATTTAATTAACATGTTTTTTATTCACTTGATGAATTTCTAAACTAAGGCTACAACTTCAGAATTTATCATTTGAATGCTAGTTTCTTGTTTTACAATACTTGTGACTAATACCTACACATTGTATTAGGTGTACAAGACATTATACATTTAGAATAACATCACCTAAGTTTTAGTTTCTTCTAATATCTGTATATATATATCAAAATATCCAGCAACTTTAATTGTATATAATTGATGACTTGCCTGTTTTCAACAATGCTTGTTAAAGCATAAGGTGATAATAAAGTATTATTATTATTATTATTATTATTATTATTATTATTATTATTATTATTATTATTATTATTATTATTATTATTATTATTATTATTATTATTATTATTATTATTATTATTATTGTTGTTGTTATATTCCAGATCTGTTAACTGATGGAATTTCATCTTTTGTTTTTGAATTTAGCAATTTTAAAATTGAGTGTCTATTAGTAGGTGCGAAAAGGATATTTTGTTTCTTGAAGATCTTTTTAAATGTATTAAATGTTTTTGAGTGATGTGTGAATGAACTGAATATGCTGTTGCTTTCTTTTTCTTTTGTAAATGTGGTTGCTTCCTTAATGATTTTCTTTAGTTTAGCTTTTCTATTTTTCTTCCAACACCAAACTTTTGTTGTATCCATTTTCTTCTGCTATGTGTAGTATTGCTTTTTGTTCTTTGAAATATTCTTCTTTTTCCATGGGTATGTTGACTAGTCTGTGTGTAAGGCTGTTTATTATTGCATGTTTATGTGTAATTGGGTTGTGGCTATCATTTTTTATGTAATTTTCTGAATGTGTTGGTTTCCTGTAAATTCCAATTGTTTTTGTTGTTGTTGTTGTTCCTGATGATATTTAGATTCAAGAAAGAGATTTGTCCATTGATTTCCTTTTCTGTTGTGAATTTTATAGTCCTTTCTTGCAGATTGAGTAATTTTAATGCATCATCTAAATGTTTATTCGGTACAGTTGCAAAGATGTCGTCAACATATCTATACCACGCTTTGAAGATCAATGGGAAGGCCCTTTTTAATTTGTGTTTCAAATGCACTCATAAATAAGTTAGCCAAAAAGGGTGAAAGTGCAAATTCTCTTTAGATCTAGTAGAAAAAATCAAACATATAAATTTGGACAAAAATGACAGAATGGTTTCATTTGATGTCACATCTTTATTTTCAAGCATACCAACTGTATTAAAAAATGGCTAACTACAATAGATATAGAAGCAATAGAAGCAGAAGAATACATTTCACTAACAAAAATATGCATTGAACAAAACTCCTTCAGCTTTAATGGAAAACACTACAAGCAGAAATTAGGGTTATCAATGGGCAACCCACTTTCACCTTATCAATCACATTCACTCTATTAATCCAGTACCTTAGCCTGTATATGGTTAGTGTGAAGAAATGATTAATTTCCATCAATTAACTTAAAGAATGTAAGCCATCTGGTCATCCCGAACAACACCATCGTAACGGGCCAGATGATCCAGGTGTACCACCATCTTTCCTCGGGGCACCTTCTGGATGTGGTAGAACATGTTAATTCTCTTTACCACCCGGTACGGTTCTTGAAGTTCTGGGCAGCGTCTTTTGGTCCGGGCAGGGTGGTGCAACTAGACGAGGTCACCTTGCTGGAATCCCTGGCTGTTGGCTTGCCTGTCGTACCGGGTCTTCATGCGGTCGCTTGCCATCTGCATGTTCTGACAAGCCATCTCCATGCATGTCGTGGAGATGGCCTACAAGGTTTTTCACATACTCGGTTGTTGGCGCTGCTTCGCTTCTGGGGGCTCCCAAAGGTCAGGTCACAAGGGAGGCATAGCTCCCGGCAGAACATAAGCTTGCTGGCGTAAACCTAGTGGTGTCATGCGTTGACTGGCGGTAGGCCAGCAAGAACAGTGGCACCTTGACTCCCAGTCTCACTGATGGCTGGCTATGACCTTCCTCAGGTGTTCTTCTAGGGTGTTGATGTATCTCTCCACCATGCTGTCCAACTGCGGGTGTAGAGGTGTTGTGCGGGTCTTGTTCACCCCAAGTCTCTCCAGTGCCTCCTTCATCAGCTGGGACGGACTTAAAATTGATGCCGTGGTCGCTGTAGAGATCTAACAGCACCCCAGAATGGCAGAACAGTTGCTCCACAAGAAAATCAGTAATTGTCTTCGCCTCCTGGTTTGAGATGGCATACACCTCCGACCATTTGGTGAAGTAGTCCACGGCCATCATCAGGTTGCCTCGGTCGGATACTGGGAATGGTCCAGCCATGTCGACAGCGATGCGTTCGAAAGGTGCTCTGACATACTGCTACATGTGACCCCAGCTCCTAGTCTGGGGACCGCGACTTGCCGCGCACACGTGACATTGACGGCACCATCTCTCAGCGTTTGCTCGGAGCCTCAGCCAGTAGTAGCACTGTCGGAGTTTGTCGATCAGTTTGTTCCTAAGTGTCCTGAAATACCAGCATGCACTTCCTCCAAGACTTCCGGGATCTTATTCCGGGAAAGTACCATCTTCTCTGCATCTTCCCATCGGGTGATTCCCATACCCGAAACAGCACACCCTCTTTGGCCTTCAGTGACTCCCATTGGTCCCAGTATGACTTGTATGTAGCGCTTCTGGGTGCGATGTTCTCCCAGGTCTGAAAGATTCCTGAAAGATGAATGTCGAATAACTAAGCTCTATGGACTTGGGCCTCATTTCAACATCATTTCATTCATTATCCATGTGCCTTACATTGGAGTACGTTGATTTAAAAAAATTTACTTCTGAACCTATAAGATATTCCCAGTGACCTAAGTTATGAGCTTCCATATTCCATAGCAAGGAAGTAAAATTAAAAACGAAACTTGTATTTTATAAATCCTGCATGTTCTCAATGGTTCTGAAGACATGTGTAGTCTGAACCAACATCTCCAAATCAGCAATTCTCTACATAAAGACGCTACACAACATCTCACATGTACCACATCACACTTCCAACCTCACCATAAGAACTAAACTTAACATGTCATTTCTGTAGGAGGCTCCAACTTGTGTATATATCAATTGCAATACTAACATTGGCAGCAACAAGCCCAGCACTATATATATTGTAAGATTTATACCAGCCTACCACTGCTGACCACACACACACACACTGGCAGGGTCACTTGAAATTAAATGCGTAAAAGTCCTTTTTAATGTAAGTTTTTGTGTGCTGCTGTATGTGTATAAAGAGTGACATTTTCCAACATAAGTTTACAATTATAAATTTTAAATAAGAAACCAAAAATTCATATTATGTGATATACGGCAATACAGTGACAAAAATGACTGGTTTACAAATAAAACCCTGTTGTAAAGGTTTCAGGCATTTGCTTTCCCACCAGTATGATGTTATTCGTTTTTAGGTGCAGCAGTCTTAACCCGAAATCAGGATTTGAATTCTAGTGATGGACTAATTGTATTTTTTTTTACCAAGGCCCAACATTTGTATCTATTAAAAAATTCTGATTTTAGTTGTAAAATGATTAATTTAATGCAGCCATCTTTTGGAATAGAAATGTGCTTCAAACTAATTTTCATCCATGAGGATGTGCCTCATTTTTTTTAGGTGCAGCAGTCTTAACCCGAAATCAGGATTTGAATTCTAGTGATGGACTAATTGTATTTTTTTTTACCAAGGCCCAACATTTGTATCTATTAAAAAATTCTGATTTTAGTTGTAAAATGATTAATTTAATGCAGCCATCTTTCGGAATAGAAATGTGCTTCAAACTAATTTTCATCCATGAGGATGTGCCTCATTTTTTAAATGTCATCTTCAAATAGTGTATCTTACGCATGTGGATGATTTGTATTTTTTGTTTTTAAAGTCAAATGCACATTTACAATCATGTAAATTAAACCACAGAACAATAAAAATCCAATGTTCTTGCTGACTGTAAAAGGTGGACTTTGTATGGGCCTGTTTAAAAGGACTTAAGCTATTTTGTATAAGTAAAGTAAATAAGCAAGTAAAAACTTGCATGTAATGCAAATATTTATTTGTAAGGTTATACCAAACCATCAGGCCTAAATAATAATCCTTGGAATGCTAAAACTGATTAATTTCTATCTCTCCATTAACCAAAGAACACAGCAGAATTATAATCAGCATAATCAATACATTTTCAAATGAATACAGTTAAATTAACATAGAATTGAATTATCTTATTAAACTGAAACTTATGCCCAAGGACTGATGAACGAAGGCAAACTGATTTTATCCTGAAATGTCCTTCAGATTTTATGAATATTTGCATTTTATATCCACAATAACCATAGGTGGTTGTAAATTGGTAGTAATGTTCTAGTTTGTAAACCTGCTTGCATTTTGCATACCTCTGACTGTAGTGGAATGATGTACTGCATTGATAAACTGAGGAAGCAAATTGTAAGGAAATGACCATATCTTTGTTGGACAGCATGCACCCTCTTGTAAATCAAGTTGTGCAGCTTTTGGTTGAGTTCAACAGTAACTGTGTACAGCATTTGTCTTTTAGCTGTGATCTTGCACCCTGTGATTTTTTTCTACTCCTATCATTAATGGATATTCAATTTGAAAACTCTGATGAAGTGTTCAAGATAAGAGAGGCAATTCTCAATCACCTCACAAGAACTAACAGAGACAGTATATTCAATTAGCAGAGAACTATTTGGAAAAGATCATGTAAATATTGAAATGGAATCAATAAATATTTGTGTTAATTATGCATGATTGGAGGAATTTAGTAACAGTGATTTCCAAATTATTTGAAAGAACTATTTGTAGTAGGTTAGTGTTAGTGATGTTGATCATCACTAGTTAGTGTTTGTTGATCATCCCTCCTAAGAAGGCTATAAATGAGGCAACACAAATAATAAATACTAAAATATTTGCATTGCACTACTGTTATTCACATGCAGAATACAGTACTTTTATAGTGGTTTTAGGTAATTGATGGAAATTAATCATTTCTTCACACTAGCCGTACATAGGTTCAAATCCCGGCCGTGGCATTGAATTTTTTATGTTGACTCTATCTACTTCATAGTGGGTTAAAAAAAAAAAAACGATTTTCTATGTTTGATTTTTGCACATTTGTGAATTATATACTCTGAAATGGTGTCATCATTTAGGTTTTGTAATTATATCTTACAGAGTTTGAGACCTTAATCAACCATTTTGTTTCCACATGTGGAGCAATAAGTCTCGCTCTCTCTGAAACACAGGGAATCCATGAAACTTCCCTTCTTTCTACAAAAGCTTTGATTTCTGCCCATGTCTCCTTTTTGGCTTTTCCTCTGCTGTTCTTTTCCATGTTTTCCCTGGACAACCATTCCTTCATACTCCAGTCTAGCACTAGAGTATGTATTCCATAAAAGCAAGCAAAGCACTAATTGTTACTATTAAGTGTTTCAAATGGGATGATATTTGTCCCTCAGCACTACTACGTGAGCAACCAATCGGAGTCCTGCAGAGTTGTCGTATTGCATTCCCCCTAAGTGGTATGTGACGAGCGGCAAACTAATCAATCTCTAATAAATACAATTCACGCTAAGACAAAAATTCAGATTTTGCAAAAACGGATCCATGAGGAAGGAGAGAGTAATGTATTTAACATATCCATAAAAACCCCGTATTTTTAGTTCAAATAGTTTTCCTAATACAAATAAATAAAGTATATACCATTATATTATAACAATGCATTGCAACGTAAGCAATGTAATAGTTTGCACGTATGCGTGAACGTATATTTGAAATTACTCAGAACTGAAACGTAAACTTTTGGTATGACATGGTAAAAGGAATATGTACTTTGAATAAGCCAAGGTGTTTTTTAAATTTAATGAGAGGAAACGATACACTTCTTGCTAGTCTGGCAGAAAGGTCTGGTCATATTATATCTTTGTTTATGAATGGTTCATAATCTCTATTTACTCTAGAGTTCAAAGCAGCAGTATTCAGTTACTCTTCTATGAAAATGTGTATCAGCTGGATCAATGAGATGCGATCCACCTTCCCCCCCCCCCCCCTTACTACTGCTAGAACAATCCAGTAGTTAATGTGGACGACTGGAAAAACTGTGTGAGACATCAGATAAACTACAAGAAGATGACTTTTGGAAAGAAATAGCACGTAATGAGATTTTGGATCCTGTCATCATAAATTTACAGTACTCAGACGTTGAAGGTAATGACAATGACGAATTATCTCCTAACATAAGTGACATTCACAGGTATACGGATGCACCGCTGGTATTTTCATTGGATTAGAAAAATAAGTAATTCACAAACTATAGTTAACTTTAAACTAAATATTTAAAACATTTGCATAATATACAAATTTTCATGTCGCAATTATGATTTCAACAACTGCATTATTATAAAACTTCGGAAAATTCAGTTTGCATTCCCTTACATCTAGCGCCACAAACACTCGCAAGTGTGCGAGAGAGAGAGAGAGGGAAATATAAAAAGAGGGGAATAATGAGGTGGCAACGGTGAAAACTCTAACACATCTGTTTCGCTACAAGGGAGAACTCTTCCCATTTGAAACATAATAATACATTCATTACTATATTGTCATTAAAATTATTCTTTTAAAAATTGTAGCAATACATTTTTCAAACATTACATGGGAATTATATACAGAAAGTACTTTTGCAAGTAGTTTTCTGGAGCTCCAAAAGATTGATGGTTAATATTGTGACAAAATGATAATTTGCCAGTAGAATTGATTTTGAAAGAAAGTCATTTTATTACTCATAAGTGGCAGCACAGTTTAGTAGAAAGTAGATTTTGTGTGTAAATGGTATAGAAAGATGTAATGGAGTTTGTACAGTATAATGTAATATTAAATGGAATAAAGTAAAGTGTGTAATCAAGATGTGTGTTTAGAACTTTAGATTAATTAACATAAGGTAAACTACATGTACAAATAATAGTAATCAGTACCAGCTAATCTGATATCCATGGAATTTGAACCACGGATCTCCTGGTTTCCATCAAGTCAGTCTAACTCATTAAGCTACCGTGCCGTTTGGACTCGTATATTTTCCCAGTAGACCACTAGGGCCTCTTGCATTCAAGATACACCGTTTGTGGCAATTTACTATCGTAAGTACTTGAGTCCCAGGCTACATCATTTAACTCTTATTATTTTAGTTAATTTCCATCAATTAACTAAAATAACATGGTAGCAGTTCATGATTTTCTAAGAAAGTGAAAATGTTGAAAATGACCGAGAATAAGAATGAGTTGAACTTGGTGTTTGGTGGTACAAACTATGATACGTTGAGATATAGCCTGAAATTGTATCCAGAAATGAAAGGATACAGCGAAGTGATAGAAACAGAACCAAAACCACAAAATGCTACGAATGCCAAATGGAAGAAAATGGAGGTTAAAGCAAAGAATAACATTGTTCAACGGCATCAGTAATGAACAATTGGAGATTATTATTATGGAAAGCACTGCAAGAGGAATGCTACAAAAGTTTGATGCTGTCTATGCGGCCAAATCAACTGCAAATAAACTGTTGTGCAAGAGGAAGTTGTTGAGTTCAAAAATGGAGGGAAATCAAGAACTTGCAGAATTCTTTAATACTTTCGAGAAACATGTTAATGAGCTACGTAATGCAGGGAATACTGAAGAGGATAAATTGAACTCCTTATTGCTATGTATGACTGAAAGTATTGCTCACATGGTGGATATTGTAGATGCCTTACCAGAAAAGGAAAAATCTATAGAATATGTGACATCAAAGCTGATTTTGGAATTCAAGAAGAGAGAAGTAAGCCAAGATGGTGTTCAATCATTTGCAATTAAGAAGAAGACAAAATCTGTGTTATGGATGCCAAGAGCCTGGTCATTACCAAAGAGACTGTCCAGCAAGGAAAAGTGAAGTGAAGTATTCAAATTGGAGAGATGCATTCAGCTACAGAGGAAACAGCAACCTGAGGGTAACCTACAACTGGCAAGGAACAAATACAGATGGAAGGAGAAGCATGGAGTCAGCGAGAGGTGCCAGCAGAGGAAGAGGAGGAGCTCAAGGATGAACCCAAATGCAGGCAACTGGGCAGAGGTCAGATAAAAAGTTATTTAATGTTACAGTTGCAACAAATTCGGTGAATAAAAACTGTAATGCTAGATCTCAGAATACAGAGAATTAGATTCACCAGTAACTATAACAGTAGCTGATGGTTTTCCTGTGAAGGCTAATAAGATAGGAAGCGTGCTAATGTTTGTTAATGTAAATAATAAAAAGAGTTGAAATATAATTTAAAAATGTTTACTGTTCCAAGCATGACTAAAAATTTGTTAAGTGTGTCATAAATCACTAATCATAGAAATAATGTAATGCTTAAAAAAGAACGAGCAGAAATTTATGGTCCAAATAATGAGCTTATTGCTATAACTGAGAAGAATGAGAAATTATGTGTATTAAGTGGAGACATAGATATCAGAAAAAATTTAAAATCATACACTAATGTTTCTCAGATGTCAAACAAAGAAAAGTGGCATAAAATCCTTGATCATACAAATTTCAGTATTTTGAAAAGAATGTGTGTAGATAAAGCAGTAGATGGTTTACTAGATAAAGTTGAAAGTGAGTATGTGATGCATGAAATATGCTTAACAAACAAAATGTCTAATAAAACTTTTGGAGCAGAGCAAATGAGAGCAAGAGATATATTAGAAATCATACATAATATTCTAATTGGTCCAATAAATTCTATAGGCTATAATGGCGAGAGATGTATTGTAACATTTATAGATGATTATGGCTGCACCATGGCTGTGTGGTTAGACTGCTTGTCTCTCACCAAGGCGGCCTGGATTTGATCCCAGGTGACCACAAACTGAGATTTGTGGTGGACAACATGGTGCTGGGATGGGTTTTCTCCGGGTCCTGCGGTTTTCCCTGCGAGCATTCCACCAATTGTTCCATCATCTTTTCTCTCACCTTATCTCCCTTTACTTTCACTTCCAGTGTTGGGCTGATCACTCATTCTGAAATCTCTCTGATGAGGAAACCTCTGATCCTCAACCCATTGTCCTCGAGGTTGCATGGTTCAGAAGGCACTATGTTCCACTTAAAGGAAATACAGGAAATCTTCATTCTTCATAGATGATTTTAGTCAAGTTCCAAAGGTGTATTGCATAAAGTATAAAAGTGATGTAACTGATTGCCTTGTGAAATATACAAGATTAATGAAAAACCAGACAGGTAAATAAATGAAAGATTTGGTGCAACAATGGAAAAGAGTACCTAAACTGGAAGTTTTACAGGTTTGCAAAAGAAGAAGGCCTTTGTATAAAAACGGCTTCACCATATCTGCATGAATAATGGAGTTTGCAGAAAGGTTCAACAGAACATTGATGGACAGAGCTAGATGTGTAATAACAGAAGGTGGATTTAACAAGCAATATAGGCAACTAAGTGTCAAAACAGCAATGTACATAGGAAATAGACTGTTGTCAAATACAGAAACAAAAAAGACCCCAGTAGAAATCCTTACACGAAGGAAGCCGCATGTAAAAAATTTAAAACTCTCTGGAAATAGTTTGTGAGAATTCCTGAAGAAAGAAGAACTTGAAAGTTAAATGCTAAAGTTGTGAGAGGAAACGTAATAGGATATACAGAAACAGGATATTGTGACTTCATGGTTTCGTAGAATTAAAAGTCCAATTGCACAAACTCAAAATGTTCTTTATTTCCACCGAATTACAGTTGGAACACTTGCCGATTACATACATAGAATTACGTAGCGCGCACAATTACAATCCACCAGTTCGTCTGTCACAGGTCCACTCCACACTCACAATTACGCACAATTCCTCTGATACACGTTCAGTCTTCCAGTCCTTTCGCTAGCGCTGCGCTCTTCACGGCTGCTCGCCAAGAACTGAACTCTCCCCCAGCCCGGCGCGTCGCTTATATAAGACCAACTGACCTATCTAGAAGGTTCCGGGTTAGATGAAATATCCCGATTGTTCCAGACGTCAGGGGGAGGGGAAAGGCGGCCAGCGACAAGTGACACTTTTCCTCACCATCCCCTTCAGTGAACGCCACAAGATAAATGGGTAGGCGTGACCTGAATGCATCCTGTCGCCCACCCAGCTGCTAGCTGGCTGTGCCTTCCGATAATTGGGTGACACTGCTCCCTCCTCAAAGCTGGTCGTCCTGAGATGCACCATCGTAGCGGGCCAGGCGATCCAGGTGTACCACCAACATCTTTCCTCGGGGCACCTTCTGGATGCGGTAGACCACGTCGTTAATCGTCTTCACCCGGTACGGTCCTTGCCATGGCTGCTGGAGCTTCGGGCAGCGTCCCTTGGTCCGGGTAGGGCGGTACAACAAGACCAGGTCAACTTGCTGGAACCCTTGCCTGTTGGCTTGCCTGTCGTATCGAATCTGCATGCGGTCTCTTGCCTTCTGGATGTTCTGGCGAGCCATATCGTGCATGTCGTGGAGGTGGTCCACCAGGTTCTCCACATACATGGTCGCTGGCTGTTTTGCTTCCGGAGAGCTTCCAAAAGCCAGGTCACAAGGGAGGCGTAACTCTCGGCCAAATATTAAGCTGGCTGGCGTCATCCCCGTGGTGTCGTGTGTTGACGACCGGTAGTCCAGCAAGAACAGTGGCACCTTGACCTCCCAGTCTCGCTGATGGCTGGCCACGACCTTCCTCAGGTGTTCCTCTAAGGTCTTGATGTATCTTTCGACCATGCCATCCGAATGGGGATGTAGAGGCGTCGTGCGGGTCTTGTTCACCCCAAGCCTTTGTACTGCCTCCTTTATTAGGTTGGACTCAAAATTGGTACGCTGGTCACTGTGCAGCTCTAACGGCACCCCAAATCGGCAGAACACTTGCTCCACGAGGCAGTCTGCGATTGCCTTTGCCTCTTGGTTTGGGATGGCATACACCTCCGGCCACGTGGTGAAGTAGTCCACGACCACCATTAGGTACTTGTTGCGTCGGTCGGACACTAGGAATGGTCCAGCCTTGTCGACAGCGATCCGTTCGAATGACGCTCCGACGTTCTGCTGCTGCATGTGACCCCGGCTCCTAGTCTGGGAGCCGTGACTCGCCGCGCACAAATGACATTGATGGCACCATCTCTCGGCGTCTGCTCGGAGCCTCAGCCAGTAGTAGCGCTGCCGAAATTTGTCAATCGTTCGATTCTCACCCAGGTGTCCTGAAGTACCGGCGTGCACTTCTTCCAAGACTTCCGGGACCTTACTCAAGGGAAGTACCAACTGTTTTCTCTGCGTCTTCCCATCGGGTGATTCCCATACTCGGAACAGCATGCCCTCTCTGGTCTTCAATGAGTCCCATTGGGCCCAGTAAGACTTGTAGGTGGCGCTCCTCGATGCGATGTCCTAGGTTTGTCCTGTCCCTGCCTCCGCTTCCTTCAAGAGTGGCTCCAAGTCTGCGTCCGCCAGCTACTCCCTCCTCAGGCCTGCGCTATCCCAGCCGTCCGCACGCACTGCCGTGACTACTCGGACTGCTGCGGCACGCTCCTTCTCTTCCACTCTTGTGCACTGGCCGCATTCTTCTGGACAGGGTCTTCGGGACATAGCGTCTGCGTTACCGTGGCCCTTCCCTCTGCGATGTTCCGAGGTGAAGTCGTACTCCTGCAGCCTCTGGACCCAACGTGCTGTCTGGCCTTCCAGGTACTTAAAACTCAATAGCCAGGTTAGGGCGGAATGGTCAGTCCTCAGGTGGAATGGTTGACCGTACAGGTACTTGTGGAAGTGCTCCAAGGTCTTTACTACTTCCAATAATTCCCGCGGGGGACGCAGTAGCTCTTCTGTACCTTGGATAGCGTCTTGCTGTAGCAGGCTATCACCCGCTCATGGCCGTCCTGGATCTGCGATAGGACGCCTCCAATGCAATGGTCGCTGGCGTCGTTGTCCACAATGAAGGCGCCACCTGGTTGTGGAAAACCCAAAATTTGAGCACTGCACACGGTCTTCTTCAGGTGCTGGAAAGCGTCTTCCGCGTCCTCCGGCCACACATAAGGCCGGTGTTCCTCGGTCAGGCGAGTGAGGGGTTTGGCGATGTTGGAGAACCCCTTTATAAAGCGTCAGTAATAACTGCACAGCCCTAGGAAACTGCGCAACTCTTGCTTAGCCTTTGGGCGAGGCCAATCTCTCACAGCCTGTGTCTTCTCCGGGTCTGTGGCCACTCCGGTTGCTGAGACTGTGTGACCCAAGTAATTCACTTCCTTGCGGAAGAGCTGGCACTTCTTCGCGTTCAGCTTCAAGTTGGTCGCCTGCAACCTCGGTAGCACCTTAATCAGATTCCCGAGATGGTCTTCAAAAGTCTTACCGACGATGATGATGTCCAGGTATAGCAGGCAGGCGTCGTAAGTCAGTCCTCTCATCACTGACTCCATAAGGCGTTGAAAGGTAGCTGGTGCAATGTAGAGGCCAAAGGGCATAACTGTGAACTGCCAAAGCCTGTCGAGAATGCGGCCTTCTCCTTGTCTCTCGGGTCTAGAGTTACCTGCCAGTAGCCCGTCTTCATGTCCAGGGTCGAGAACCACTGAGCACCAGCTAGCGCGTCCAGTGTGTTGACATACCGGGGTAAGGGGAAACAGTCCTTCCGGGTGACAGCGTTCAGCTTCGTGTAGTCCACGCAGAAGCGTAGCTCGCCGTTCTTCGTCACCAGGACTACAGGGGAACACCAAGGGCTGTCAGACTCTTCAGGCACTCCCCTGGATCCCATGTCCTCCAGCATGTCTCGTACCGCCCCTTGCTTCGCCAGCGGAACGCGTCTATGTGGTTGCCGAATAGGCCGGGCGTCCCCGGTGTCGATGCGGTGAAGCACTTTGTCCGTGTGGCCGTGGTCCTTGCTACCTTGGCTGAAGACGCGCTGGTATCGTCTCAGAAGTTTTCGAAATTTCTCCAGCTGTTCTGCGGTCAAGTGGTCGGCCGCCTTCTCCAGTAATCCTTCTAGCCGGGGCCCCAGGTGATGCGTCGGCACTGGCTCCCGTGTCTTGTAGATTGTTGTTACGCTTACCACGGGCTCGCACGTTCCCAACTCCGTCCCGGCCTGGACGTCGTGATCGGTGTCCGTTGGATTTAGCATTCTCACTGGCACCTCTCGACACGGCAACAATGCCCTGGCTAGACATAGTCCGTGTACAGGCGTCTTCTGGTCCAGCATCATGTTCCTGGTTCTCTGGCCTTCCAGTCGCGCCGTCACCACCACCTCGCTCCTCGCGGGGACAACCACGTCTTTGTTCAAGACGACCCTCGAGATTCCAAGGCGCTCTTCGGGTTGACGGAGTATAACCTCTTCTCCGTTGAGTCGCAGGACCTTCCTGCCGACGTCGACCGTCGCCTTGTGGCTCCTGAGGGCATCCAGTCCCAGAATCACCTCCTCAGCCACCTTCGCGACGAACATCCAGACGTACGGCACTCCGTCCCAAGGTCAGCTTCAGCAGGACCTCCTCCACAGGCAAGTGTCGCCCGATGCCGTCATCAGCTGGTATGGTCAGCTTGGCTTCCTGGATGGCAAACCCTTGGCTATGTCGGGTCTGATGATAGTCACGGCTGCCCCGGTGTCCGCCAGCACGCGGCACGGCTTCCCTCTCACACAACCATCCGCGATGAGGCTGTCATCCATCCGCCGGCTGACGGCGCGCAGTGTCACTCGAGGGGATTGTGTTGATGGCGCCGACGTGCCCCTCGCCACGGCGGCCCTTACTCGTTTCCCGGCTTCTCTCTCTAGTGTAGGCAGTCTCTCTCCAGGTGTCTCGGCTGTCCACATCCCCAACACAGGCCACTAGGTCTTCGCCGGCGTCCCTCGGCTGGTCTTCTGTCTCCGGTGTAGCGGACATTCCTCGTTCTCGACGTCGGGGTAGCCGTTACCTTGGCCGCCTCCATCCTCAATGCTGCCCTCCGCACCTCCTGGATGGTTGTGTAGTCGCCGAGCATTAGGCGCTGACGTATCTCGGTGTCTCGTACAAAGGCGTAGGCGGCTTCCCGGGATACGAACTCCGGCGGAAGGTCAACCAAGGCCTTGCTAGCCAGCTGCTCAATCGCCAGGGCGAACTCCTGCAGCGTCTCCCCTGGCTCTTGTGACCTTGTCTTCAGCTGACCGCGGTAGGCTGCGGCTAGGCGGTGGTTCCCGAAACGGTTCTCCAGGGCTTCCCAGATATCCTTGGGAGCCGCCGCAGTCTGGACCGCGTTCAGGACTTCCGTGGCCCGTCCCTGGAAGCTGGCTATTAGCTGCGCGGCCTCTTCCTCCGGTGACCACTTGTTATGCGTGGCCACCTGGTCGAACTGGCGGCGGAAGACCTCGAATGTTGACGCGCCGTCATATTTTGGAAGTTTGACGCGCGCCGATGTTGTGTCACGTCCCGGCGCGTGGGCCTTCAAATCCTTCAACCTCCTGCCAACGACCATGGTGCTCAGGGACTTGACGCTGCTGTCGGCCTTTACCCCCAGATTGTTAATGCGGTTTGCCAGGTCTTCGAGGCATTTGATGTTAATGTCGGCCTTTCCCTCTAGATCGTTAATGCACTCGTCCACTTGACCCATCCGCTTGCCCAGCTCTGTGACGTCATCCCTCACGCAGGTCAATTGCTCTTCAATTTTTTCGGCGAGAGCCTCGTTCGCAGCCTTCATTTCCGTGGTCAGTTCGGGCATCTTTGCAGTCAGATTGTGATTTGTTGTCTTCAACTTTACGGCCAGGTCGCTATTTACCGCCTCCGTCTTCGCTTTTAATTCGGCCTTCATTTCTTCCATCTTCTCGGTGATGTTGTCGTTAGCCGTCTTCATTTGTTTCAGTTCCGCGGCCAGGTTGTTATTTGCCGCTTTGTTTCATTTGCTGCTTTCATTTCCGAGGTCAGTTCGGCCTTCATTTCCATCATTTTCTCCAAAATCTTTTCCAATGCCGATTCCCTTACTGTTGTCCCGCTTCCTGACACCAGTTGTGACTTTGTGGGTTCGTAGAATTAAAAGTCCAATTGCACAAACTCAAAATGTTCTTTATTTCCACCGAATTACAGTTGGAACATTTGCTGAGTACATAGTATTACATAGCACACACAATTACAATCCTCCAGTTCGTCTGTCACAGGTCCACTCCACACTCACAATTACGTACAACTCCTCTGATACACGTTCACAGTCTTGCAGTCTGTTCGCTGGCGTTGTGCTCTTCACGGCTGCTCGCCAAGAACTGAACTCTCCCCCAGCCCGGCGCATCGCTTATATAAGACCAACTGTCCTAGATGAAGTGTCCCAACTGTTCCAAACGTCAGAGGGAGGGGAAAGAGGCCGCCAGCGACCAGTGACACTTTCCTCACCATCCCCTTCAGTGAACGCCACAAGATAAATGGGTAGGCGTGGGCTTAATGTCTCCTGTTGCCCACCCAGCTGCTAGCTGGCCGTGCCTTCCGATAATTGGGTGACAATATAAAGTGTTAGTTGATAATATGATAATCATTATCAGGCATGGCGATTTGTAGAACAAACTACAAGAGTAATAGAATATACAAATGATGAAGAAAAGAATCAAGTGGAATTCAGCAAGATTGAAGAAAGTAGTCATGATGAGAACATACAGAGCTGAAAGTAATGGGGTAGCTAGCGATGAAGAAAGCAAAGAGGTGATAGCGAATTAAAGAACACAAAGGGAAAGGAAGTTTTTTTTTTTTTTAAGAAAAAAAGTGAAGTGTTCTTCAAAAATGAAGAATACTTCACTGTTAATAATGCTTTTGCTTTTAATATTAATGGAAAGGAAGTTATTGGAAAAATATAAAGACTATGTTATTTATGCAAATTTTTGTAATGCAATGTTCCAGTAAACTATGAATAGGCAATTATTATAGGTACTGATTCAATTAAGTGGAAAGAAGCAATGGAAACAGAAATATATAACCTAGAGAAAAACAATACTTGGAAAGTAGTGGATAAACCTTTGGATAAGAAAATAATAGAAGTGAAATGGATTTATGGAATCAAATAAAGTGGAAAGCATAAAGTAAGGATAGTTGCAAAAGTATTTCAACAAATAAATGAAGAAAATGAAGAGATATATCCACCAGTTGCAAGAATGATTACACTGAAAATACTGTCTACAGCATGTGTTAGAGGATGGCAAATGGAACAAATGGATGTGGAAACTGCATTCCTAAACGGAAAAATTAAATCTGAAGTACATATTTATCTGCCAGAAGGATATAACATTAAAGAAAATAAAGTATGTCTGCTGAAAAGATCAATATAGGGATTGTGAGAGAGCCCATAGAGTGATATGAATGTTTTCATGAGTTTATGTGCAGAATAAATTTGAAAAGATCTGAATACTACTATTGTTTATATACAGGGTATGTAGTATCTAAAGAATATATATAAGTCTGCCTCGGTAGCATGGTGGTAGAGTGTCTGCTTCACGTTCAAGAGGTCCAGAGTTCGAATCTCGGTTAGGGTGAGTTACCTGGATAAGTTTTTTTCCAGAGTTTTCCCTTATTCTGAAAGACGAATGTTGGGTAACTAAGATCTATGGACCCTATGCTCATTTCAGAATCATTTCACCCATTCCATTCATCGTCCAATATGACAACGTTGGAGGACATAAATTACAACAACAAAATATATATATATGTAATATCATATTAACCAGTTTTGTATGAAAAACTTAGGAACAATAAATAATTAGCTAGGAATTAATGTGAAATATGCGCCAGAGGAAAAAGAAATGACCTTGAGTCAAGCTAGTACATTACAAGTTTGGCAGAAAAGTGAGTCAAAAAGACTTTTAGCACCTCTGGAAATCAATCTGAAACTTGAATTAGCTGAGGAGGTGAATGAAAAATTGAAACATAGAAGTCTAATAGGAGCATTATTGTATGTTGCTAATGGTACATACCTAGATGTGTCTTATGCAGTAAATTACCTGAGTTGTTTTCAAAGTGCCTATGATGATATCCACTACAAACATGCATTGAGAAAATTGAAGTATTTATATCCTACAAGAATTCAAAAGTTAAGATTTGGATCAAGTTACAGTGAAGAAATGAAAGCATATGTGGATGCAGAATGGGCAGCTGATAAGTGTGACAGAAAATCAACAAGTGGTGTAGTAATCCAAGTGTATGGAAACAGTTATGTGGAAATAACAAAAACAAAAAATAGTGCCAACAGCGTTGACTCATGTAGAATATTAAGCATTAGCAGATTGTGTTGAAGTATTTATCCATAAGAGGAATTTTAGCTGATATTGATGTGAAACTAAATAAAAGTGTAACAATCTATGAGGACAATAGTGGTGAGTTGCACGGGTAAAGGATGGCAAATTTTGTACAAATTCTAAGCATATAGATATTAGTTATTATGTGAATGACTATGTGAAGAAAGGTGTAATTAATGTACAAAAGGTTTCAACAGATGATCCAATTGCTGATATTTTGACAATGTCTTTGTGTAAAGTTAAATTTGTAAAATTCAGAGAGTTATTGGGTATCATGGAATGTTAAATTGTAAACAAGGATAGAAAAATATTATACTGTAATATGTTAAAGAAAATTGAAATCATAGTAGCAAAATTAATAAGGTGTGAAAGAAACAGTAATTTTGTTCCTCACAAGTGGCAGCTCTGTTTAGTGGAGGGTGGGTTTTGTGTGTAAATGGCATAGAAAGATGTAATGTTGTGAGTTCGTACAGTATAAAGTAATATTAAGTGAAATAAAGTGAAGTGTGTATTCAAGATGTGTTTAGAACTTTAGATTAATTAACATAAGGTAAACTACATGTACAAATGATACTCAATGTATCCCCAATCCATGGCGTTTAAACTCATCATAAATTAATAGATTATTTTTAAACAAATATACAAGGAATGTCAGTCTGATGTTTTGTATGTCTCTATTGCACACAACTTTTCAGAATACACACGCAATGTTTTCCTCTTGCAAATTGTTCCTACACTGCGCACACTGGCTGCAAACTTATCACAACTGAGCTGGACTGTACACTCCTTGCAATCTAGCAAACTTAACTTGCAACTTACAACCGACTCTGGATATCCTTTGATATTCTATATTTATTAAGAATGAGGATCACTTTAAGAATCTTGTTTTTTGTGTTTAAATCTCTCAACTGCTCAGATGTGAACTGTATTGGACTGTAGGGGAAGGTGCAGTACCTAGGGACAATTTTGGAAAATTATTTTTTCAGTTATATTTATTTAAATTTACAGCAATAATGACTGTCACTTTAGTGACCTTCATCTATTATCTACAAGGTAGAATATTATTTGCATGCATTTTGTTGCACATTAAGTGTTAAAAACAAAATTTGTAATATTCTACAATCTGTCACTAGGTACATACCCATGCTGTACCAAGGGACATACCATGCTGTACCAAGGGACACCACATTCTATCGTAAGATACACTTCCAGTATATGATTACTTTATTTATAGAAAAGTAAAACATATACAATTATGAATTTCCAACAATATTTCAGTACCCCAAATTAAAGTTAGTAAATTCTACTGCAAAACGCAAAAGATTTCTGCTCCGAAAAGTGCCTCCAACTGGCACTGGTGCTGGTAATTTGCAAATAACATCTTCTGCAGCAACAGAATAGACTTCAGCTTCCTCATGCATGATGAAACGATCAGTTTTTTTACATTTTCTTTAAATATCTTATTTCAAAGTCGCTGTCTTCCTTCGTGTTTTTTCCTATTACCTTAGCAACAAAATCTTGCTTGCTTTTTTCACACTTAAACTCCACTAACACATAATCTTCCTTTTCAATCTTTGAACTATCTTCTGAACTTTGATGCTCATACTCTTGCACTTCATCTTCTAAATCTACATCATCGGAGTCATCATCAATTAATATGAAGTCATCTTCATCACTACTACTTTTCTCTTCAAAAAGGTTTCTCACTGCTTGTTTTTGTTTCTTTTCTTTGTTTTCCTTTGATTTCACTTTCTTATTCTTTCTATTTTCTATTTCCTCCTTATGGGACGTATCAGTTAATATAGTTAACTAAGTATACTTAACCTACTGCTAAGTTTCGCATCACTTTTTATGACCCGCCAGTCATGGTAACAAGGTTCTGGAAGTAGAATGCTCTCGAGTTCCATTATTAAAAACTACCTACAGCAAACCCGCAAGATAACGATCTGACTTCGTGACGTCAGCTAGTGGCTGTCCTTGAATTTGGTCTATTTTCTGCTGTTGCCAGCAAACAACAAAGATGGTGGAATGGGTTGACTCATAACTTCACGGTAGCTACTCGCCATTGTTCCCTTCTAGCGTCAGCATCTTTGCTCGGAGCACCGCTGGACGTAGTAGACTTCACCTTTGATCCACGACTCCACGTAATGCAGTCCTTGGTCGGCCGGCCGGCCAGCCAATAGCCTCCTGTGGGTCGAGATCCGCGTTGGGCGCATCTCTCTTGTACCTAGAGTTATAACTGTTTCTCTTTATATTCATTAACATAAATACAAAAATAACTTTCTGTGCAAAATATTCTTGTAGAATGTGACGAATAAGCCCTTTTCTATCGTTACGACATGCGTCCTGCTTCACACCACCAAGGAGGGCTCTTAATAATGTTATAAAGTATATATTCACACTTCCCGACTCTACAGAGATGAAAGCTTAATCGAAGCCGGGACCATGTGGCTGAAAAGAGACATGAATCCAAGGTCGCGGGTTTAAACCTAGTATAGACCAACGATAATCAAGTGTACGACAACATCGTTAAGAACCAAAATATGTGTTTCATATTAGGAAAGTGTTTTTTTTTTTATTTATGTCCTCCACGTTGTCATATCGAACGATGAATGAAATGGGCGAAATGACGCTCACATGAGTCCAGGGCCCATAGAACTTAGAGCTGCCCTACATCCGTCTTTCATGATAAGAGAAAATACCCGGAAAAAACCTTATCCAGGTAACTCTCCTGACCGAGATTCGAACCCGTGACCTCTTGCACGTGAGGCAGACAGGCTACCATCTACTCTACCAAGGCGACCATGTTAGAAAGGTTAAAAGTATGTAAAGCGACGCTTCAACTGACTAATCGTCATGAAGCGATAACTATTCCTTGTGAGCGAGATGCAGGACGTTACATTTTGAAACTGTTTACAATTGCTTCCTTTTTGTTTTATGGGAAACTAAATGTGATACAGACGGCGATGACCCAAGTCCTTCAAACTAAGTTATCTCGTGCATACAAGGGTTATCACTGTCCCAAGGGTGTCCAAAATGTGTTCAGTTATTTCTATTAAAACACAATAAGCGCTCAGAAAATCAGATGAATAGGCACATTTGTTAAATATAATACAGCTTACAATAATTTACAAATAGGCTTCGGATTCTTAGCCGTGAAAATGTAACTTTGGGTGCCTAAAATAGGATTTATAATGTAAAAACTAATCTCTAAATACCAAAAAATGAGCTTTAAAAATAATATTCTTTAAAGCATGTTTGAAATGGGGAATTCTGCTTTTAGAATTTAATCATTTAAAATGCTCACTCTCCGTTACATGCACTACTACTATAGAATTACAAGAAAGACAAATATCTAACCATGGGTGATTTATACATGAATTTAAGCAACGAAATGTGAAAAAGGTTATAAACATAAAAATTAAGTACACAAACAAATCAAATAAAATTAACAATTTTTACAAATCTTTGCCCATTAATGTCTGGAATTATTAGCTTCACAATAAATTACTAATAACTTTTCTAGATTTTCAACCAGCTAGAAATGCCGTCTGTCACACAACACTAATTTGTAAGCTGAAAATGAACGCACCATGTCCATCAAAGTAACTGGTGCGAATTTCAACTTCGACACTAGATGGACAGGAATGAGACGTACCCACGCGTGCAAAAGTTTTCCGGTGGACGAAGGGGTTCGAGAGGCAAGGGGAATAAAATGCTATGATCGTTTAGTTTAGCCTAGTGAAAGCAAAGGTCAAGTTTACCTGCTGATCAACACTGACGTTACCCTCCACCGACCACTGAAGGCAGGGGACAATGAATTATCCTGCCTAGCAGTCTACCCAACAACAACAACAACAATAATAATAATAATAGTAATAATAATAATAATAATAATAATAATAATAATAATAATAATAATAATAATAATAATAATAATAATAATAATAATAATAATAATAATAATAATAATAATAATAATAATAATAATAATAATAATAATAATAATAATAATAATAATAATAATAATAATAATAATAATAATAATAATAATAATAATAATAATAATAATAATAATAATAATAATAATAATAATAATAATAATAATAATAATAATAATAATAATAATAATAATAATAATAATAATAATAATAATAATAATAATAATAATAATAATAATAATAATAATAATAATAATAATAATAATAATAATAACAATAACAATAACAACAACAACAACAACTTGGTTTCTATGTTTATTTGCATCGAACTATTCAAAATGAAATTATCTATTTCTCACATATTTATGTATACATATATTGCACACTTATTGGTATAACTGATAGAGTTCAATATCTGTTTCAAATAAATAATTCACTGAAGAAACCTGATTCAAAAACTACATATTTCGCTCTAAAGCTTTTCTGTGGATGACGATGACGATGTCGAGGATGATGATGATGATGATGACGACGACGACGACGACGACGACGATGATGATAAAAGCTGACCAGGATGACTTAGGTGCTTGCATTCTGATCCCAAGTTTGCGAGTTCAGACCTGGTCTACTCGATGGTTTCTACGTGAGGCTAAAAGTGAAATGCATCATATCAGTTTTACTGACATTTGAAGAACTCCTTCGTGAAACTTCCGACATGCCGGTGAAGATAATGTGATTTTGTATATGCACTGTCATTATCAAACAAATAATTATTTTATTTATTTCGTTGGTCGTTAAGTTATTTGGTGTCAAGTCATTTGGTAACTTGGTGGCTATATTAATTGTAGTAGTACGTCCATATAATCTGTTCTTGAGAACTGTAACAAAGGAAATAATGTATTTATTTTCGGAACAAGATACACTTAATTTTAAGTACCACGCAGTTTAATATTATATTCATTATGGTTAACCTATGAAAGGTAGAAGTATCTCGTTCCAGATAAAACTACAAGTTTGAGTATTGGAAATGCACCTAAAAAGAAGAAAGGGAGATTAAAATGGTTGAGGTATGTGTGTACAGAAGAGAGCAAGAGAGAGAAAATGACGTCAATAAGAAAAGGATGGATAAATACCTAAGTTAATACTGGAGAGTTGTATGAAACCACCTACCTACGTTTCATGTGGTAAAATTGTTTTTATTTTCCATTGAGGCTTAAAAACCTATGCGCTGAACTCGCTGGTCAGGTATAAGGAAACTGTACCATCCTGGTGCAACTAACTGATAAGAAACTCGCCTCCCTCCCGTAGATCTGTCTTGCATGAATCGGAATACATTTGCTCGCGTCCGTAAATCATGATTTGTTTCGGCTAAGATATCTGAAGCATTATGCAGTCCTAGCAATCCTACTTTCCTCTGCAAAATTCTCTCCAGTTTATACAGTACTTTATCTCCAGTAGAACCAGGAGGGGTTTTAATCCTTTCTTGAATAGCATTAAATACTTTCATTTACTCATAGGCTTTCCTGCTGCTTCGAGTGATGCAATAACGTGCAAAGACACCTCTGAGTTGTGAACAAGTGCATCATGATCTAAGGCAACTTGCTGCAACTCTGGCGGCCCACACTCATGCCGCTACGCTAAGTGCCCAGTCTGGCAAGAGGTACGAGTAGAAATGCTACTCAAGAAAAGGCAGCGAAGGTACCAAACCCAATGGGCCTTCCCAAGGAAGTCTTCAAGGGTGCCCGATACCCAGGCCTACCACAGCCACCAGAATTTAGAATTTATCTTATGCAGAGGCGATGAAAACTAATGAGCAGAGCATCCCACAGCAGCCAAGTGGCAGTATCCCGAATAAACCCCAAGGAGCCGACAACACTCCTGCAGACCATACTACTGGAATGGAAGTCGACCAGACGAGGTCTTCCAGACAACAATCTAAGTTGGGAAGTAAAAAAAAATCAACCACCAGAAAAGTGCATAAAACAACCATAAAAAGCTGGAAGTACAAGGCAAATAGCTCAGAAGGAGAGCGTGCAACCAGCCGAGCAGCGTCTGCCGGTTCATCAACCGCCCTACACAAACATCCCTAAACAACCACTACCAAAACCCACCATTCCAGATGTTCAATTCCTTAACCTAATAAGTCGAATACCCATCCATCACCAAGCAGACTTCGCTACTGTCCTAGCTGAAGTCTAGCACAATGTCCTGATAACATACCCCCTGAAACCATCTTATTTCACACCGTCTTCATCTTCATGGGACGCTATGGCTAGCAGGAATAACAGGATAGATGACCTACTTGGGCTCAAAATATGTTCCTGAAATGATAACGGCATCTGGAGCAAGTTAAGTGAAGTATCAAACTTCATCGCGTTAATCAAGTGCAGATCCTTCTGGTGCAATAAACCCATCTTCCTAGCACTCGGAAAGTTTCTTACTGGTAAGATTTGCCATCGTACTGACAGGGCAGATGGTTATGGTAATAGAGCCATCTATATAAATCGTACCATTCAGCATCATAGCTTACATCTGGCAGCCACAGCCGCATTTGAAGCAACTGGTATACAGCTGACCACAAACAGAGGACCACCAAACATATTCTCCCTCTACATTCCTCCTGGCAAACCTGTGTCGCACGGTGATCTGGATGCAGTCTTCTCTGGAGAAACACAAACCATAGCCATGGGCGACTTAAACGCTAAAAGTCCGCAATGGAACTCCTCAGTCAGGACGCTCAGAGGCATGATGCTGGAACGCTACTTAGGCCTATATAGCGACCTTAGACTTATAAACGACCCAGACTAGTGCTAACCCCACCCTAAGCCACTACAGAACTAAACATAGCCCCAAATAAATCCAATCACCACTAATCTAAGTTTTAAAAAAATCATTACCCACAACGCCACCATCTATCCACCGTTATCTCATTAAATCCACACCATTATACCAGTATGGGACAATGTCCTGAAATGGCAAAATATCGAAGGCCCCTCCTCTAAGGAGGAGGTTCACCCTTCAACGACACCACTGCTGCTACAAGGAAGGAGAAGTGTGACTTCAAAAATACTAGAACCCTCTGGATACCAGAAACTTCCATCACTTGCTTTACAGACACAATGCTTGCAGACTCATCTTCTAGACTTGAAACATCTTTCACTTCACTTCAGGATCGTTGTAGTATTCTGCAGCTTTGAGCCATGTCCCCCAGCGGATAAGTACTGATTTGGGCGGCAAAGAAATATTGGGCAGTTTCTCAGGGTAAATCTGTACCCTTGTTTGCGCCTTGATGAAAACTTTTTTATACTGTAGAAATCAATTTGTTGACATTTGGATACTGTTGTCTGATATGATCTGCGACACGTTTAAGACCATGTGCAAAGCAAGTTATGTGCGTGGCGGAAGGGTAAATTAAGCAACTACATTGCAACTATCATGTATGCTGCTGCGTCAATGTATATTAGTAAATTTTTCTCATCGAGACTGTCTAGGTACAATACCTTGACACTATCATTAATGAGTTTCGCTATCCTCTGAGAGTTATTTCTGGCCAGTTGTCTGCAACAGATCAAATGTGCCACTGTAGGAATATTCTTCCCAACGATTAAATGTGCTGTGTAGTGTCCCATACTGTCTGTAGTTTCATCTACTGATAGCGAGATGGGTGATTCACCTATGGCTAAGCAAATTCTGCTCAAATCCTCTACATGTCAACATAGTTTTTCCTTATGGTGGATTCTGAGGGGATATTTTTTGACAGTATGTTTCTAAGAAGCCTTTGAACTGGGGATTTTCCAGTGCATTAAATGGGATATTTGCTGCGATGATTGCTTGGCATAGATCAGCTAGAAATTTATTTTTGTCTGAAGGATGTTTTACTATCTGGATTATCAGATATTTTTTTAGTTTCCTTTTCCATTCAGTGTTAATATGATGTGCAGCTACTTGTACATGTTGAGATAAGTACGACTTTTTGTTGCTGGATATCTACACACACACACAGAAAAAAACAAAAGTGTGGTAGGTGAATAAATCCGTATCTTTTGCTAATTGTACTTTTATTGTATTGCTGAAGATTTTGAATCTCCAGGAAGATTTTAATTGTGTAAATCCAAAATTTAATTTTCACAGTGTCTTCGGCACGCCTCTGCCAAAGCATATCAAACAGATTTAGAGGATAAATTTTGTTACAATAAATTACGCAAGAAGATTATGTCAATTCTCGGCATTGTACTCTCACCATACATACACTTTAAACAATTGAGATAGGATGTAAAATTTGCAGGGAGAGGGAAGATGTGATTGACTGGAAATTCATCAAGTGGGTGGTTGGGAAGGTGCGCTTTCTCTTTTTCTGGGAATGAGGTGAAGGACACTCAGTTATTCTGCACTGTAGCCACCACTCCCGAGTTCATATAACGGCAAACCTCAGGCTGACCATGAAAGTTATATGCATAGTCTATACTCTATCCGGTCTTAAAGTCCCGAGTTCGAATCTCGGTCAGGGCGAGTTACCTGGATAAGGTTTTTTCCGGGTTTTCCCTTATCCTGAAAGACGAATGTCGGGTAACTAAGCTCCGTGAAACCCGGACTCATTTGAGCATCATTTCACCAATTTCATTCATCGTCCGATATGACTTAACGTTGGAGGACGTGAATTACAACAACAACAAATCCAGTCTTAAAGTGTGTACGGATGTCAACAACTTTTAGAGCCAGCGAGACAGTGAAGCGTGAATGGAAATAGTTCGTTACTACATTGCTTATATTATCGCTTATTTGATACATTCAAGTAATGAACGGGGTGAATAATTGTCATAATTCAAGTTCTAAAACTTTAAAATTTTCGTTTCAACATTTTACTTCCATTTATTGTCACGTGGTATTTGTACATCCCAGGTTTAGTTGTGTTCACTCCAGTGAAAGGATGTTTCCCCACTCGTCCTGTTAGAATTGCATCTTCACGCTTTGAGTTAATAATGGTGTAGTGCTCAGTTCCTCAGAATAGTGCACAGAAACATATAAGTGGAAATCCTCTGAAAAGTGGGGAAAAATTGTTGTATTAAACGTGTTTACCTTTTTGTTTCGACGTTATGACAAAACTAAACTGATGTCTGAAGGAACTGGTATATCTGTGAACACGTTTCAAATGCGAGAACCGAAATTAAACAAACAGGAAGTGTAAAACTCCATAAAAAGAAAAGGGGATGGCCATAGTGTATTAGAGCAAGTGGATGTTTTTGTTAAGAGTGCTATTCACTTTAAAGTGCATAGTTTCTTTTTAAACAACCAGCCTCCTACTACAGATACGTTGCTTTAGTGAACAGTGAACAGATCTTCCAAATGTTAAGACAACCACGTTCTACACTTGGCTGAAAAATATTGGGTTTCAGTTTTCAAATAGAAACAAAATTTACGTGATAATTGACCGCGAAGACATAGTGGTGCGGGGAAGAAGTTACCAGAGAACTGTGTGACAATTTCGTGTAGAAGGGCTAAGTAATAACTTAGACGAAACCTTAAACGAGGGAGCTGTCACTTCCAAGGCTTGGACAGACACAACTGTACCTATAGAGTCAAAGAAAGAGACATTTTTTGGGGGGAGGGGCTTTATAAAGGTTTAAACAAATCGAACTAGCAAAGATAAGCGCTTCATCATTTTGCATAGTGGCAGTGATAACGGGTTTGTTGATGGGGTTATTAAATCAGATTAACGTAAGTTTTCACTCCTAAAATTATATTTCTTAAGTTTCCTTTAGCAGTTTCTTTAATTAGTTGATTTAGTAAATATTAGCCCAGTGCTTTTCTAATTCTTCTGCAGTGAAAGATGGCGGTTGGCGATGAGTCAAATGTAAACAGCGGTCGGTAGATGGCTTCAGCGGATGCCAGGAGCACTCGCACACAAAGGGCGGCCAGAATCCAGCCAATTGTGTCGGACCCGTTCCCAAACCACATAAAGGTCATGAGGGAACTGAGAGCCAAGCTCCGGGCTGACTTCCAGGCTACCCATTTCCCAAGCCGGGTGGTTATCAAGACAACGACCCCGGAGGACCACGAAGCCACCAGGGAGGTGCTGCGTGGGGCGGGGATTCAATTCCACATGCTCTCGCTGCAGCGACCAAGCCTGGTGCGCAGAGTCATCCGGGGCCTTGGCTCGGACACCGACCCGGAGGACATTAAGGTTGGTCGGGTGGAGGAACCCGGCATTGAGCCGCGTAACGTGGTCCAGCTGACCAGGATGATCCGCAAGGTAGGCAAGGAGCCCGTAAGGGCCCCCATGCCACTATTCCTCGTAATAGTGGAGGAGGAGAGACATGTTCTCTCCAAAATCGACGAGGTGGCACACCTCTACAACACCAGGATCAGAGTAGAGCCGTACCATGGTAGAGAGGGACCAGCCCAATGCTTCAGATGCTTGGGCTTCCACCATTCTAGCCATGCGTGCGAGAGGAGGACAGCCTGCATACGTTGTGCAGGTCAGCACCATGTTAAAGATTGCCCGACCCCAGAGAGGATAAAAGGTGTGCCAACTGCCGAGAAACCCACATAGGCATCTATGGTGATTGCCCCGCAAGACTGCGAATAGTGCAGGCAAGGCAGGGCAGGACCCCAAACAGGCAGCCAGCACAAGTTCGGTCTGGAGTCAGTTTTGCTCAGGCGCTGCGCAAGCACGAACAGGTGCTGCAACAGGTCGAGGCAAGCCAGACTCCGGCAACGACCCAGACAGAAAGCTCAAAAACTGCAGCCACAGAAGCACCGGCTGCATCTGCAGCCAAATCACAGCGGCCTCCTTGCCAGAAAAAGGCCACCGCAGCCCGGTGGGAGAAACCGCCGGAAACTGCGGCAGCAACGGCCGGGCAGTCGGCCCCAGAATCTGCGAGGAGACAGAGAGGCCCTGCCACCACTGCTCTCCCTCCTCTTCCAGCTCCAGCCACAGTGGCTGCAGCAGCCAATGAGGGAGAAGCACCCCTCTTACGACAGCTACGCCAGTTTGGGATACTGGCATCTCAAACGAGGACCTCGTGTAGTTCGAAGAGCTTTCTGCCTGGTTCGCAGAACTAATTCATGCTCCCTCCCCATTCTAAGGCGCTGCAGGGAGCAACTGGCTGATCCCCGCATCCCTGCTATGCAAAAGCACAGCATTATGCAACAGACTGCACGGCTCCTCTTCCCTGACTCCAGCTCGTAAATGGTGGTGAGAAGAACTCAGCGAACATTGAGAGCCGTGTTCTGGAACGCAAACGGAGTCCGGGAACAGAGATCAGGCATCTTGGAGTTCGTAAGTGACCACGGGATTGACCTCCTTATGGTACGCGAAACGCACCTGCATGCTGGTGTCCAATTTAACCTGCCAAGCTACGCCGTCCACCGATCCGATAGAGTCGGCCGGCGGGGCGGCGGTACAGCCATATTTATAAAAAACCATACTCCCATTACCATCCCTCCGCTTCAACAGTTGGAGGCGACCGCCATAAGGCTCTCCTTAGGCGGTTCAGACCTAGTGCTTGTAGCGGTGTATGACCCGCCCAACCATCCCTTCTATGAAGCGGATTACAGGGCACTCCTAAACCTAGACCACAGAGCGTGCATAGCTGGCAACTTCAATGCCAAACAACCAGGATGGAACAGCCGCATCCAGAACGACAGGGGAAGGAGCATCTACCGCCCCATCAGCGGAGACCCAACACTCCATGCACATAGCCCGCGGGGTCCAACGCATTTCCCGCCTGGTGGCAGGGCGGACGTCATAGACTTCGCAATCACAAAGAACATTCCATTTCATCTGAACCTCACGGTGGTAAACGCTCTGGATTCTGACCACAACCCAGTTGTGATAAATTCAGACGTTACCGTCGCAGCTCTGGCAACGGCTGACTGGGTGGATGAAGTCGACTGGGATGCCGCTATCCTTGATATCCAAAACTCCGTGGAAGCCCGCCCTCGAATTGACCCTGTGGAGTCACTCGAGGTGGCAGCCAAGGAATTCTCCACATACATCCTTAAGGCGGTCCGTGCTCACACACCGCATTCCAATCGAGACACCAAACCCCACAGATATCCCAGGACCCATCAGGCAGCTTGCAAGGGTTAAAAACGCCGTGAGAAAGCTGTGGCAGAGATTTCGCCATCCCAGGATAGGAGAAGTACACTAGAGGTTCAAATCCCTGGTAAGACGACTCCTAAGAGCACACCACAAATAGGCCTGGGAAAACATGTTAAGGCAAACCAATCTCCAGGAGAGAAAACCGTGGCGAATAGTACGTAGCCTGCGGAAAGACAGAACAGTACACCAGCACCCCTTGCACAGCCCCAGAGGTCGACTCGTTTACGAGTCGAGAGAAAAAGCAGATGCACTAGCAGACTATCTGGAGGCCCAGTTCCAGCCCAGGATTGAGCCAATGGACGATGACCATGCTGACCTCGTGGAACGAGTGGTGGAGGACTTCCTGGAAGCTCCGCCCCCGGACCACGAGGAGTTCCACATTCCCATAGTTACCCCTAGAGAGTTAGCAACCACGCTTAACCCTCTAAGAAACAACAAAGCTCCTGGGCAGGTCCGTGTCACAGCGGAAATGCTCAAGCACCATCCACGCAGAGCCGTGATTCACTTAATCCGGAGTTATAACGCATGCCTATTCATGCGCCACTTTCCATCTGTCTGGAAGGAGGCGCGCGTGGTG
The DNA here is from genome assembly GCA_030765055.1 of Mantis religiosa. Taxonomy (NCBI): domain Eukaryota; kingdom Metazoa; phylum Arthropoda; class Insecta; order Mantodea; family Mantidae; genus Mantis; species Mantis religiosa. The sequence continues at coordinate 74,406,663 of CM060952.1, forward strand.
TGCGTTTTAAAACCGGGGAAAAATCCGGTCTTCCCGTCCAGTTACCGCTCCATCAGCCTTCTACCAGTTTTGTCGAAGGTGTTCGAAAAACTGCTCCTCTCCAGGCTTCTTCCTCACCTAGAGGAAAGGGGCCTAATCCCGGAACACCAGTTTGGCTTCCGTTCTGGCCACTCCACGACCGAGCAGCTACTGAAGGTTGCTGAGAAGGCCTCCCTGGGATTCCAGGAAAGGTCTAAAACGGTAGCAGTGCTGCTCGACGTGGAGAAGGCATTCGCCACAATCTGACACGAGGGGCTCATTTACAAGCTCCTAGAGCATGAAATCCCCCTTCCATACATTTCCTTGGTGGCCGGTTTCCTCGGAAACCGAAGCTTTCGAGTAAAGGTGGAGGGGGCGCTGTCCACAGAGCGGCCCATTGGCGCTGGAGTGCCGGAAGGCAGCGTCCTGTCGCCGGCACTCTTCGCAGCTTACATGGCCGACATTCCAACGCACCACAACACCCACACCTGTCAGTATGCGGATGATCTCATGATCTTCGCAGTAAATGGGAACACACGGTACAGCTGCCGGCAAATCCAAACCCAGCTACGGGCCATTGGCAAATGGAGCTCAAAATGGCGAATGGCAATTAACCCGGAGAAGAGCTCTGCAATTCTCCTGGCGAAAACCAGAGCCAACCGGTTGCAGCAGAACTTCATTTTACAGCGCCGTAGAATCTCATGGGTGCAAACGGCGAAGTATCTCGGAATAACGCTGGACTGTAAGTTAACTTACGTTCCGCACGTCAAGGGCAAGGTCCAGCTGGGGCACGTCGCACTCCGGAGTCTATACCCTATTTTCCGCTCAACTATGCCCATCCGACTCAAACTCCAGCTGTATTGGGCGATCGTTCCGCCTATGATTCTGTACGGCTCTGAGATCTCGGGAACAGTGGCTAATACAACTTTCGTCAGGCTCCAGACGCTGCAGAACAAGGCACTTCGTATCATATACGATACAGAAATTTCCTGCTCATATCCTACATGAGCACTCCCAGATCCCATACACTGTCGATGTCATCCGCTAGAGGGCACGATCAATGTACGACAAAATCCAAAATCACCCCAACCCTTTTGTGAACTCCCTGGGCAGGTATGACCAGAGGGATCAAAGACGCTTGCCATCCTTCAGACTACCAAGAGACGTCTTGGGGCCCCTTGGTTAACCCAAGAGAAACCCCAGATGTCTCTAGGACCCATTTTTACGCTTGATGGATCAAGCGAAATACAACCCGTAACCAAAACGAAGCAAAAACTTAAATCGTGTCTCCCAAAACGGGGGAACGCTTATGTACAGCTGCCTATGAGAATTAAACAAGGACATCCCATTCCAAATTTCCCAAAAAATTCAAACACCCCAGCAGAACATGAAACAGATTAGCTCATTTCGCAGGTTAAGCCGCAAAGCGGCTAGGTACTTCGGCATAAGACACCCGGACGGGGAAAAAGGAAAATAGCCCCGCCCGACTAGGACTACCTCTGGACCTCTGGAGATGGCTTCAACCACGTGTTCTTTGCGCAGTGATACTAACAGCAAGGTTTATGTGTGTCCCCACTTCAAGGAAGAACTATAGTTAAAAATTAATACACATTGTAACATACGCTTAGGAAAAAGAAAGAATAGGTTTTCAAAAAAAATGGATGTTTTAGCCTAACAGAGATTAAACACGCACAATAAGTAAAATTAGGCTTTATTGTTATTATTTATTATTATTTATAGAGAATTTTAGGTGCTATTAAAACTGTAATTTTAGGTACCTATGGTTTCGTATGAAGCCTGTATTTGAAAGGTTTTATGAAGTTATCGTTTAAGGATTAAAAAAGGTTTCTACCTAATATCCGAAGTTTACTTATAATTATCTTAAAGTCCAGCGCATACATATAAAAGTACCGCTGTGTACGTTTTGTATGACGTGCTCTCTTTTATCCGGTAGTAAACAAACGGGAAGTGTCTTTGCTTTAATTGGTTAGCCATTGTTTGTGCGACGTTTAGTATTATTGCTCGGTGAAAATGTATTATTTTTCTATGTAATGGTCCATGGTTTTTCTCTATTGGTACTTTGTGTAACATTTTAATTGCTTCGACCGCCCGTTACATTAGTTTAGTTATAACCTCACTGTGTTACGTAAATAGGTAACTGGAAATATTGCTGCCTCCTGTCAGTGCTTTGAAGTAACTATTATCTGAACATTTAAAAACGATATAAGTTAACACAGAGATACAGTTGTGGCCTCTTCTCCGATGTGTAGGATGCCAACCCAAGTGTGTGTGCAAATAATGAGAAACTCCAAATTGAGAATCTTTAATCTGCTGTGAGAGTCGCGAAACTTGAAGTGCTTTTCTGCAGCTGACGTGATGACAGCGCTCCTAGTGTAATTGTTTTAACGAAGCAAACAGCTGTGTTAATTTGTTGTTGAGAGAGACACGTTGTTATCTAAGATATGCATTAAAAAAGGACAAGATGTTTGTTGGCCGTACATTGCACTAAGAGTTCACATTTATGGTTCTTCCAATAAGACGAGTTCATACGACCATACTTTGCGTCCCCGTAATTTTCACTCCCCCCCCCCCCCACAAAGAATATTTTGATTTCAAATTTTTTCATTAAAGATACAAAATAACATTTTAATTAGACTGTAGGAATTGCTAGGACTTATTTTTAAATATCTTAAATAGGATATTTTGTGTATAGACCCTGGAAGACGCGGATGAGATGAAGGTAACGTACGAGCTGTAGGAACGGACAATGGAATTCCCTAACAGTGACTATCCGGTGGGTACCCGCCTAAAGCACCGGAGGGTGGCTCAGCGATTCTCCTTTAGTGGAAGCTAAGGAAAGCTCAACTCCGCAATTTTTTGGAAGAGGTTTCAGGATACCTGTAGTATACCTACTTGTCATTACAGAGAAACCACCTTCAGAGAGGTAGTTTGAACCGTAGTTCATGTCGCTGGGCATTAACGCACAAAACACTTGCAAAGCCAGTATATTGTAGAACAATTTATTTAATTTTCAGGGCAAATGGAACTATCTGTACTATTTGTATTAATTGGATCAGATGTTTCGGGGATATTTTCTCGACATCAAAAACAGTACAACAGTACAGTTGAGTTACAAGACAAAATTGAAGGTCACAGATATTGTCTGCATGCCCTCCATACTTCAGTTGCAAATTCCTAGTGTTTTGTATTTGGTCCAATAATGTGGTGTCAATAAAAGGAAAGGATTCGCCAGCAAAAAAAAAAAAAAAAAAAAAAATCAATATATTCAAAGCAGAAGATCGAGCAGGTCATGCATTGAATCCTCCTCGACTATACGGAAATGTATAATTCAAGAACTTACGTCCTATCCGAATGAAATGAGGTACTATCGTGTAAAGATCACATTCTCTGGGTGACTTCTAGAGGCACTTCATTTATGAGAAACTGTAGGAACGTCTTTGTATTTACATGTGAACCAAAGAAGTTGAGCATGTATATTTAAGCAGAACCTCTGCCTTAAAGGCTTTCATGGGCCCAGTATGAAGAAAACCCTAGGTGCAGTTGTTTAACTTGCGATGACAGAAAAGTTCCACACCTGCTGAAGACGACGGGGTACAGATTACAGAAGATTATCATTCAAACTTCACCATGTACGAGCAGTCAAATGACTAAGGCTCCCAGTACTGGATATGTCTTGTGCCTTCTGATGGATTTGCAAACTTTACCTAGCCGTTGCCATTCTTCTCTATACACAGCAAATTTGCTTAATGGCGTTACCAGAGTACTGGAATTTGGTCCCGAAACGGGTTTGAACAACCTTCAAGAAATCCCATGAGTTTATGTGGCAAGGCGGGAATGCCACGTGTTATCAGATACATCTGGACTGTGACCAACAATACAAGGCCAATGAACTTAGAGCAATGAGATAGCGCAGCACGCGGCATTTTGGATGTTAACTTTGTTGTGTTAAGAGTAACATGCTTGCAAACAACTTTGTCATATTCGGAGTTGTTTTACTAGGTAAGTACAGGCATTTAGTTGTGCAGTTTATGTGCCATTCACGTTATGAAAACCGGTAGTAAACATGCTTTTCTGGGTGTTGATAAAAATTAAAACTCTAGTAAAAGCTTAAAATACACAACGTTCTTATATGAAGGGGCCGATACTATTCCTCATAGTAACTAGTTCATGAACATAAATAATACTAACAAATGATAACTTAAATCAATTACCAACATTTTGTAAATAACGAAACTTGTGTTTATTGTCTGATGATCGGCGTGCTGGCTTCCAAATTTTGATCCCGGGTTCGATTCCCGGCTGGCGGATTGTAATTGTTCTTTAGGATTATTCCCTATCCTCCCTAGAGTTTAGAAGTAGAGGAGAGTATAATTAGTTTGTGAATTTAATATAAAGAAAAAAATCCAACGTAAACAAACAATAATCATTGCCGTTGAACATTATTTGAAATGTAAGGCTACTGATATGATCTTTAAACGTTAAAGGTAGCACATACTTTTTTCTCCCCGCTATACTATAGTAGATAGATAAGTATTGTATTGATGTTGAGCTTTCATCGCATATATTGTGAAGTCCACTACATTCGAAATAAACACTTTTGGGCTATGCTACTTCATGAGTTGACATGTGTAGTGTTCCTATCTCCTTTGTATGACTCGCTTGTTAGACTGGCCTCAAACCAGACCTATACAGACTCATGTCAGTACAAGAACTGCTGATAACAGCGTCGTTAATGAAAACAAAATATTTATTTGAAAGTCACTGTTATATTCACTTGGTTCCTTAAAAGGATAAAGGATAGACACTTCCAGGAAAAAGTGAGGGAACACAGGCAGAAAATCCTAACAAGTACTTTAGCCATCAACACTCGGAGTCTGATGTACACGTATGTGCGTGAAAAATGAGAGGCAAATCGAAAGGAAATCGCGATATGAAAGTAAACATCAAGTGACAAGTCCAGTGCGCGACGTTCCGCAGCGCCACTCTATCCCAACATTCCCGAAAATACCTATATGTTTTGAACACTCCAAAATACTTAAGTGTGTGAACACGACTGAAAAACGTAAGCCACATAAACTTCAAATTTAGTATTTTAAGTTTAGAATCCACGATTTTCAAAAAGGTTCATCCTACCTAATTACACTTTACATGGATATTATTTTTGAATTTTCAGAAATATGGCTCTAATGAATTTGTGTAAAATGCCAAATATTTAAGATATTTTCATGATAAATAAAATGTATATCTTAAATTTTCTGAAAATTTTAAAGCATGCAATTTCTGTCAAAATTTATTTTTTTCTTTCTTTTGCTGGCAGAGTTTCAATGTCATTATATTCTTTAGTCACTTCTTTAATACATTTAACAATCACTTAAAGTCTGCTGTATTCCCATATTCCCTTGTTCCTAGCAATAAGATGTTTATCTTAATTAACATGAAGTGGACAGAGCGATAGGTATAGCAGCCTCGTCCATTGAATCCCAGGCGGCGTCAAAAGCTTTCCCTTCTGACCACGCCTCCTCACATGTAAGCAATTATAAGGGTTTTCCACCCTTAAACATATGGGTGGCCCTTCTTAATACGTTCACCAAGTTAGAGCGCTGTTGCAATATTTTTCTTGTGTCCTCAGAAATTATCTTAGACTGTGCAAATGTGCTTCCTATGTGTGTTAATTAAGCTTATATTTATAGAAGTTACATAGTGTTTTACTTAGTATAGTATTATAAATTTATTTGTGTTTAATAGTTATTTGCGTTTAGCACTTGCGTAATTTAATTAAGATGTGGAGACCGTGGGTATCGAACCTAACATGGATATGCTACCATGGATTTCCGTTCATACTTGTAATATATATATATATATAAGTATCTAAACTTTTTCGAGTTCTAAAGCGTTTATGGCATATTTAATTATTATGCGGAATGTACGTGATTATTTATTTAAATTGTGTTTAGCAGAAGACCCACCCCCCATAAACAAATACAATGCTTAACTATATTCAAACTTGTAAAATTAGCAGACATCCTTGTAAAAAGTTTCGAAAATTTGAAAAGAGTAATAGAGTTTCCTTACTAGTTTTTCTTTAATTCCTTGGTTGTTGTTTTTTTTAAGTGTTTATTGCTTTGTTAAATCAACTGAAATTCACCACCTGTAGCTACCATAGAATAAAGGAAAATGTTTTAGGATAAAACGGCTCACGATTGCAATAAACAAAGCTCTAACGTGCAATCTTTGCTTATAAATTATTATTAACTACCAGAATATCCAAAGTGCTTCTTTAATTCGCAAGTAAATATCCCTCGCAAATTCATGCACATTGATGCAGTTTAACCCTTTTAAAATTGTAATGATGTTTTACTAAACTTTCCTTAGATATTATGCTAATAATACGCATTTAGTTCTTGTACGTAATAGAAGTACTAATACCATAACAGCGCAGGTGATATATTTCTTTTCAGTTATGTTATAAAGAGTTGTAACATTATGTATTATGATAGGAAACATTAATCATTTAAAATTTATTTGAAAAGATCAATGACGATTTCTTACAGTGAATTTTGCTTTATTTATTTATTTATTTATATTTTGCCTCTAAAAGTTAATTTAAACAACGGCAACACTGGATATTCTCAGCTGTAAACACGAGCCTAACATTCTTCACCTCTGACCCCGGTTGGTGTTTCCTAAGATGTTTATGACATTGTGGTTAGGGGGAAGAACAGTTTTTCGCTACAAAGAGAGCCGGTTGGGGATGGTTTAAGCGCGGCCACTATATTTGTAAGAATAATTTGTGTAAGAATGGTATAAAAAATGACATGAATGTAAGAGTGTATCATATTTTGTCACATGTACTGGCTGTGTCCTTGAACTTTGTGTTGCAGTGATGGAAGTGTGTCAAGGCTGCGAACCAGAACAAACCAGACAGGGATGTCGCATTCAGAGTGGAATCTGTCTCTGTGGCATAGGATGTTACTCTGAGTATCGCTATACAACAAAGGAAGAGTGTCGCAAGGCTCTAAGAGGTTAATCATTACAAATACATTTTTACTTTCTTTATTGCTTACATGTTTTGAGGTCTCCTGAATAAAAATATTTGCTTCCCAACGTTTTGATGTTGGATTTTCAAGTCACAGTTCTTAAACTGTTGTATGTTCCTCTGAACACAGTAAGCAGTTTAGGGATATTACTATTCCAATTTTATAAAGATATTTATTTATACAATCAACACCTATAATAGCTCAAAATGGAGCAACACAAGATTCTTTTGTTAAATTGACAATTATTGGTGAATTGTTCAAATTTTCTTTCATTTTTATTGTTCATTTTAAAGTATTATCTGATGGTTGTGATTAGAAATGACCTTTATTTTTATGATTTTTTAAATAGATTTATATGTTTTACTATGAAGCTGATTTTAGTTAGCTTTTTTGCTAAAATATCATCTATTTCATTTCCAAGAATAATGCAACGTGCAGTCCACTGTAAGCCTATAGTTTTATTTAGGTTCTGTATATGTTTGATTATATCATGTATTTCTTTTATTATTATTATTATTTTGAGCTGCGGGTGAAGTCAACTGCCAACTTTTAAAAAAGCAGTGTACCCAAGAAACTTTTGAAAATTGCTCATGAAAATGTTCCACAAAACAAAACACTGCAGTAATGTCACTCATTCAGATCTTACATAAAAGCTGTGTTAGCTAATTTATGGAACTGTTGATTGATTATCAATTTTTGTTCCAGGTCGACGAAGCGATGTGTGCCAGAGTAACCCATGTTTCAATGGTGGTTCCTGCAGTCAGACATCCTTTGAACCAGGATATCGTTGCAGATGTGAAGGTACAGGTTACTATGGTTCTCAATGTCAACATGGTAAGCAGACAGAATTGGTAACTTCACTGGTTATATGATATAATTACTAAATTTGTTCCTCATATTATGTATATTTTGTCTATTTTATTAAGCACAATATTTTAGTAGTTTGCAAATTGTTATACATACAGAGGGGTCCAAAACTATGTACTCACTCTTTTTTTAGCAATAAAATGTGTAGAGTTAGAATTATTGAGCAGTTGTGTAGTAGTTTAAGCTTTCTCAACAGGTGACAAGAGCCACACAAGTCATTTTGTGATTAAAGAGACTACCATTAGCAGCTCTATAATGCCTGATATTGCTTAACTGCTGAGCAAACTGCACCTGTCAGTGATATGATCAATTCTTTTAGCATATCCATTGTAGTTGAGTTCTGTCAATGAACTTCATTCTTCAAGCTTCCCCAGTGGTACTGGTCTAAAGATGTTAGATCTGGAAACTGTGGTGAATACTAAAAAGCATCTCTTCACCCTATCCATCATCCGGATACAGTGATATTCAAATGATGATGTTTATATGTGTGATCCTCTTGTCATGAGATGAATCTTGAAGATCTCAACTGCATCGGTTTTTATTCCCAGGTTGTTCGACAGAGCTTATGGGATTTCACCTTCAGGGTATGCATGGATGGTTTGGAGAAAGACACAGAATTTTACGTCTTTAATAAAGTTTTAATGCTTAAAACTCTCTTGCAATTATTTGAGATACGCCGATCGCACTTCTACTGTTAGTTTACTCACTATAAAAAACTGTAAATATCCAACACATAACACTACACAAGTCTGCCCCATGTATATCAGATGCGGAGTAACATAGCATGACGCTAACGAGCGGAGCTAGTGCTACTTTTAAAATATGTCCGTTGGCCTACCAGTGGTTTCAAAACAATCTTTATTATTTTACTATCTTTTTAATCTTTGTTTATTACTTTTGCTGTTGACTATATTATTCTCGTTATTTATTCTTGTTATTTATTCTTGTTGTTTATTCCTCTTATTTGATAATTAATTTTAAGTATGTAAATGTCTATTTTAATATACCTACACATAAACTTCATTTAACTTATCCAACGTAATGTCCTACTAATGAAATCAAAAGAAAGTCTCTAACGACTGACATCAAGTGAATTTCTGTATCACAAATGTGGGTTGTTTAATGTTTATTTCTTCATCATTTGGTAATTACAAACAATTACAATACACTTCGTCATCCAGAATACAAATATAAACAAATTATATACATAAACACATTACACACACACACACACACACACACACACACACACACACACACACACACACACACACACACACACACACACACACACACACACACACACACACACACACACACACACACACACACACACACACACCACACACACACCACACACGCACACCTGCACACCCGCACACACGCACACACACTCTCTCTCACTCACTCAGCATACTTAAGAATACGATTTACAGTTCCCTCTTGTTTTGCTCATAATACTCATGGCAAACAGTAAAACGGATTTTTTATCAGCCATTTGCCCAATCTATTCTTAAATGCTAGAACATTCAAACTCCTTATTTCTTGTGGAAGCGCATTGAAAACTTTTATACCAATTACTTTGTGCTTGTTAAATGTTTATTACAATCTATGGTATGGCATATCAATTACATTATTATTTCTTGTCTCATGTTTACGAATTCCATTTCTAGTTTTATAATCATGTAGATCCTCTTTGATCTTAACCAGTATGTCATAGATATATAAATTTACCACCGCTGGAATTCACAATTTAACAAATAATGGTTTACAGTGTTCAGTTTTGTTTGAATTTGTCAGTATTGTGACTTTGTCGGTTCGTGAAATGGAAAGTCCAATTACACAAACTCAACGATGTTCTTTATTTCCACCGACTTACAGTTGAACACTTGCCAATTGCACAGAATTACGTAATGCACACGATTATGATTCACCAGTTCGTCCGTTACCGTTCTGATGCACGTACAAAATCTTCTCGTCCGTTCGCTAGCACTTCAAGCACTGACTGACTCCCTCCAGCCCGACGTGTTGCTTATATAGGGTCAGCTGGCCAATCTAGAAGATTCTGGATTAGATGAAATATCCCGTAAGTTCGAGAACTCAGGTGGAACAGAAAGAGACGGCACAGTGATGTTTTTTTCCAGCCACCCCTCGTTACCGCTATAAGACAAACGAGTGGGCGTGGCGAATGCCGACCGTCTCCTGCTGCTGCCGGTTCTATAGGGAGTTCCGACGTTCGGGTGACACTGCTCCCTCCTCAAAGCTGGTCGTCTCGAACATCACCATCGTAGCGTGCCAGGCGATCCAGCTCTACCACCAACAGCTTCCCTCGGGGAACCTTCTGTATGCGGTAGACCACGTCGTTAATCCTCTTCACCACCGGGTACAGTCCTTGCCATGGCTGCTGGAGCTTCGGGCAGCGTCCCTTCGTCCGGGTAGGTCGGTACAACCAGACCAGGTCACCTTGCTGCAACCCTTGGCTGTAGGCTTGCCTGTCATACCCGGTCTTTATGTGGTCGCTCACCTTCTGGATGTTTTGGCGAGCCATCTCGTGCATATCGTGGAGATTGTCCACCAAGTTCTCCACATACTCGGCCGCTGGCTGTTTCGCTTCCGGAGGGCTTCCAAAAGCCAGGTCACAAAGGAGGCGTAACTCTCGGCCGAACATTAAGCTGGCTGGCGTCTTCCCAGTTGTGTCGTGTGTAGACGAGCGGTAGGCCAGCAAGAACAGTGGCACCTTGACGTCCCAGTCTCGCTGATGGCTGGCCATGACCTTCCTCAGGTGTTCCTCTAAGGTCTTGATGTATCTTTCGACCATGCCATCCGACTGGGGATGTAGACGCGTCGTGCGGGTCTTTTTCACCCCAAGCCTTTGTAGTGCCTCCTTCATTAGGTTGGACTCAAAATTAGTAACCTGGTTACTGTGTAGCTCTAACGGCACCCCAAATCAACAGAACACTTGCCCCACGAGGCAGTCTGTGATTGTCGTTGCCTCTTGGTTTGGGATGGCATACACCTCCGGCCACTTGGTGAAGTAGTCCACGACCACCATTAGGTACTTGTTGCCTCGATCGGAAACTGGGAACGGCCCAGCAATGTCAACGGCGAGCCGTTCGAATGGCGCTCCGACGTTGTACTGCTGCATGCGACCCCGGCTTTTAGTCTGGGGGCCACGACTCGCCGCGCACACGTGACACTGACGGCACCACCTCTCAGCATCTGCTCGGAGTCTCAGCCAGAAGTGGCGCTGCCGTAGTTTGTCAATCGTTCGCTTCGCTCCCAGGTGTCCTCCTGAAGTACCGGCGTGCACTTCCTCCAAGACTTCCGGGACATTACTCGGGGGAAGTACCAACTGTTCTCTCTGCGTCCTTCCATCGGGTGACTCCCATACCCAGAACAGCACGCCCTCTCTGGTCTTCAACGAGTCCCATTGGGCCCAGTACGACTTGTAGGTGGCGCTCCTCGGTGCGATGTCCTCCCAGGTTGGTCTCGTCCCTGCCTCCACTTCCCTCAAGAGTGGCCCTAAGTCTGCATCCGCCCGCTGCTCCCTCCTCAGGCCGGTGCTATCCCAGCCGTCCGCAGGCATTGCCACAACTACTCGGACTGCTGCGGCACGCTCCTTCTCTTCCACTCTTGTGCACCGGCCGCACTCTTCTGGACAGGGTCTTCGGGACATGGCGTCTGCGTTACCGTGGCTCTTCCCTCTACGATGTTCCGAGGTGAAGTCGTACTCCTGTAGCCTCTGGACCCAACGTGCTGTCTGGCCTTCCAGGTTCTTAAAGCTCAATAGCCAGGTTAGGGCGGAATGGTCAGTCCTCAGGTGAAATGGCTGACCGTACAGGTGCTTGTGGAAGTGCTCCAAGGTCTTTACTAACGCCAGTAGCTCTCGTCGGGTGACGCAGTAGTTCTTCCTGCCTTGGATAGCGTCATGCTGTACTAGGCTATCACTCGCTCATGGCCATCCTGGATCTGCGATAGGACACCTCCAATGCAATGGTCGCTAGCGTCGGTGTCCACAATGAAGCCGCCACCCGGTTGTGGGAAACCCAAAATTGGAGCACTGCACAGGGTCTCCTTTAGGTGCTGGAAAGCGTTTTCGGCATCCTCTGTCTACACATAAGGCCTGTGTTCCTCTGTCAGGCGGGTGAGGGGCTGTGTGATGTTGGAGAACCCCTTTATGAAGCGGCGGTAATAACTGCACAGCCCCAGGAAACTGCGCAACTCTTTCTTATCCTTTGGGCGAGGCCAATCTCTCACAGCCCGTGTCTTCTCCGGATCTGTGGCCACTCCGGTTGCTGAGACTACGTGGCCTAAGTAGTTTACTTCCTTGCGGAAGAGCTAGCGCTTCTTTGCGTTCAGCTTCAAATTGGTCGCCTGCAATCTCTGTAGCACCTTATTCAGATTCTCGAGGTGATCTTCAAAAGTCTTCCCGACGATGATGTCGTCCAGGTATAGCAGGCACGCATCGTAAGTCAGCCCTCTCATCACTGACTCCATGAGGCGTTGGAAGGTAGCTGGTGCGTTGAAGAGGCAAAAGGACATAACCGTGAACTGCCAGAGCCCTTGGCCTGTCGAGAATGTGGTCTTCTCCTTGTCTCTTGGGTCTAGAGCTACCTGCCAGTAGCCCGACTTCAGGTCCAGGCTCGAAAACCACTGTGCACCAGCTAGCGTGGCCAAGGTGTCGTCAATCCGGGGTAAGGGAAACAGTCCTTCCGGGTGACAGCGTTCAGCTTCCTGTAGTCTACGCAGAAGCGCAGCTCGCCATTCTTCTTTGTCACCAAGACTACAGGGGAACACCAAGGGCTGTCAGACTCTTCAATCACTCCCCTGGATCTCATGTCCTCCAGCATGTCTCGTACCGCCCCTTGCTTCGCCAGTGGAACGCGTCTATGTGGTTGCCGAATAGGACCGGCATCCCCGGTGTCGATGCGGTAAAGCACTTTGTCCGTGCGGCCGTAGTCACTATCAACTTGGCTGAAGACGCGCTGGTATCGTCTTAGCAGTTGTCGAACTTTCTCCAGCTGCTCTGCGGTCAGGTGGTCGGCCGCCCTCTCCAGTAAGCCTTCTAGCCGGGGCCCCAGGTTTTGCGTCGGCACCGGCTCCTGCGTCTGGTCGATTGCTGTTACGCTTACCATGGGCTCGCACGTTCCCAACTCAGTCCCGGCCTGGACGTCGTGGTCGGTGTCCGTTGGATTTAGCAGTCTCGCTGGCACCTCTTCTCGGCACGGCAGCAATGCCCTGGCTACACATCGTCCGTGCACAGGCGTCTTCTGGTCCAGCATCATGTTCCTGGTTCTCTTGCCTTCCAGTCGTGCAGTCACCACCGCCTAGCTCCTCGCGGGGACAACCACGTCTTCGCTCAAGACGACCCTGCAAATTCCAAGGCACTCTTCTGGTTGACGGAGTATAACCTTTTCTCCGTAGAGCCGCAGGATCTTCTTGCCGACGTCGACCGTCACCTCATGGCTCCTGAGGGCATCCAATCCCAGTATCATCTCCTCAGCCACTTTCGCGAAGAACACCCACAGACGTACGGTGCTCCTTCCCAAGGTCAGCTTCAGCAGGGCCTCCTTCTCCACAGGCAAGGTGTCGGCCGATGCCGTGACCAGCTGGTATGGTCGGTTCGGCTTCCTTGTCGGCAAACCTTTCGCCAGGTCAGGTCTGATGATGGTCACGGCCGCCCCGGTGTCCACCAGCACGCGGCACGGCTTTCCCCTTACCCAACCGTCCGCGATGAGGTTGTCATCCATACGCCGGCTGACGGCGCGCAGTGTCACTCGAGGGGATGGTGGTGATGGCGCCGACGTGCCCCTCTCCACGACGGCTCTTGCTCGTTTTCCGGCTGCTCTTCCTGGTGTGGGCAGTCTCTCTTCAGTTGTCCGGGCTGTCCACACCCCCAACACAGTCCACTAGGTCTTCGCCGGCGTCCCTCGGCTGGTCTTCTGTCTCCGGTGTATCGGACACTCCCACGTTCTAGACGTCGGGCTAGCTGTTACCTTGGCCGCCTCCATCCTTAATGCTGCCGTTAGCACCTCGTGGATTGTTTTATAATCGCCGAGCATTAGGCGCTGACGAATCTCCGTGTGCCGTACCCCGTCAACGAAGGTGTAGGCAGCTTCCCGGGACACGAACTCTGGTGGGAGGTCGACTAGGGCCTTGCTTGCCAGTTGTTCAAATGCCAGGGCGAACTCCTGCAGCGTCTCCCCTGGCTGCTGTGACCTTGCCTTTAGCTGGCTGCGGTACGCTGCGGCTAACGGTGGTTTCCGAAACGATTCTCCAGGGCCTCCCAGATGTCCTTGGGCGCCGCCGTTGTCTGCACCGCGTTTAGGACTTCCGCGGCCCGTCCCTGGAGGCTGGTTATTAAGTGTGTGGCCTCCTCCTCCAGTGACCATCTGTTGTGCTTGGCCACTGTGTCGAACTGGCGGCGGAAGGCCTCAAATGTTGACGCGCCCTCATATTTCGGAGGTTTGACGCGCGCCGATGCTGTGTCACCTCCCGGTGCGTCGGCCTTCAAATCCTTCAACCTCCTGCCGACGACGTCCTCCACCATGGCATTCAAGGACTTTACGCTGCTGTCGGCCTTCCCTTCCAGGTCGTTAACGCGGCTCGCCAGGTCCTCGACGCACTCGTCCACTTGGCCCATCCGCTTGCCCAGCTCCGTCACGTCATCCCTTACGCCGGACAACTGTTCTTCAAATTTGGTGGCGAGAGCCTCGTTCGCCACCTTCATTTCCGTGGTCAGTTTGGCCATCTTTGCGGTCATTGTCGTGGCCAAGTTGTTGTTTGCCGTTTTCCGTCTTCACTGTTAATTCGACCTTCATTTCTTCCATCTTCTCGGTGATTCTGTCGTTGGCCGTCTTCATTTGTCTCAACTCGGCGGTGATGTCGTTGGCCGTCTTCATTTGTTTCAAGTCGGCGGTGGGGTTGTCGTTGGCCGTCTTCATTTGTTTCAACTCGGCGGTGATGTTGTCGTTGGCCGTCTTCATTTGTTTCAACTCGGCGGTGAGGTTGTTTGCCGCTTCTGTTTTCGTTGTTAACTCGTTCATCTTCTCGGCCAAGTTGTTATTTGCCGTCTCCAACTTCTTTTCCATTTTCTCGGTGATGTTGTCATTTGCCGTCTTCATTTCCGATGTCAGTTCGGCCTTCATTTCCATCATCTTCTCCAAAATCTTTTCCATTGCCGCGTCCATGGTTGTAATGTTCGGTGATGTCGTCCCGCTTCCTAACACCAGTGTGACTTTGTCGGTTCGTGAAATGGAAAGTCCAATTACACAAACTCAACGATGTTCTTTATTTCCACCGACTTACAGTTGAACACTTGCCAATTATACAGAATTACGTAATGCACACAATTACGATTCACCAGTTTGTCCGTTACCGTTCCGATGCACGTACACAGTCTTCTCGTCCGTTCGCTAGCACGTCAAGCACTGACTGACTCCCTCCAGCCCGACGTGTTGCTTATATAGGGTCAGCTGGCCAATCTAGAAGATTCTGGATTAGATGAAATATCCCGTAAGTTCGAGAACTCAAGTGGAACAGAAAGAGACGGCGCAGTGATGTTTTTTTCCTGCCACCCCTCGTTACCGCTATAAGAAAAACGAGTGGGCGTGGCGAATTCCGATCGTCTCCTGCTGCTGCTGCCGGTTCTATAGGGAGTTCCGACGTTCGGGTGACAGTATTCTAACAATCTTTTTTTGAATTCTTAAAATTTCAACTATTCTAGAATTGCTACCCCATAGAATTAACCCATATCTAAAAACACTTTGAAAAGACGAGTAATAAGCCATTAATACAATTTTTTCTTAAACTACTCTTTTTGAAGTTGCTAACAAAAATACCACTGATGACAATTTTTTTACACACTTGGTCTATATGAGGATTCCAGGTTAGTTTTTTATCTATAACTGCACCTAAGAGTTTAACTGTTTCGTTTAGACTTTCATCTTGTTCCACATTTTTTAAGGTAAATAAAATACTCTGTATTTTGCTTTCATTCATATAAAACCCATTGCTTTTAAACCAGAGTTTTTATTTTTCTATTGTTGTTTTTGCTAGTTGTAACAGTGTTTTGTAATCTTTGTGAGTGCTTACAATAGATGTATCATCGGCATATACTACCGTGTGAGATGATGAACATTTTGAGAGATCATTAATCATAATTAAAAAGAGCAAAGGGCCCAAAACTGATCCTTGGGGAACACCTGTGTTTACTTCCAATACTTGAGATTCTTTCCCTACTACCGATACAATTTGCTGTCAATTTTCCAGATAAGATTTAAAGATTTTTACATTTGAGTTTCTCATGCCATAAGTTTCTAATTTCTTTAACAAAACATCACGTTTCACACAGTCAAAGGCCTTACTTAGATCACATAGTAACGAACGATCACATATGACAAGGAAAATCACTGTATCTACATCTATAATATGTAGAGATATGCCTGACCAGTTATGGTACCTTCAAAGAAGAAAGGGCCAGTCAACCGGGACAATGGTTGACACACATTAATGTCATCTGTATTTTCTTTATTGCCTGTCATTGTGGATTATTAGCAGCCCCATATACACAGCTGTGACAGTTGACAGTACCATTAATTTTGAACTGAACATCATGGGAAAATCCTCATCATCGCAAACCATAACTTTGAAACACTCGCAAAATTGGATATTTTGATCCAGGTCATATTTGTTCCGAGCCTGCAGCAGTAGGTATTGGAATGCAAACTTCCCATTCGCAGCTTTCAAAATTTTCCATATATTTGATTGGCTTACTGCACTTTCATGTTCACATTGATTTATTGATTTCTGCAGTTATCATATTAAGTGTTGCAGTTGGGGTTATAATTGTGTCGGCTAGTTCTTCTTTTATTATAATTTGTTTACAGGATATTGTCCATTTGGACCCTCTGTATTTATAACAAATGAAAATAACAGTTGCTCTTAAAAACGTTCCTTATCACTTAGGCACTTGTCATAGTGCAGATGTTACAGTTGAGACATAGACTTAAAAGAAAACACAATAGACACATTATAACTGAACTCTTACTGTTCACAATCCAATCAAGTTGATTGTCCATTGGATGTTACTCACTTTCTAATACAAGGCCTGAGGCAGTTATAAGAACTTGATATATTGCATATATTTGTTGCTCATTTGTGTTTCATAATTAATGTGAATATCATGTTCTCTTATTTGATATATTTATGTAATTAAATTTACATGTGTCGGAATAATGATTAAACATCTAACGTGCTGCACTCACATGACTTTCTCTACTCTTGTAAAGCAATTCTTACAAACACTTATTGCTATATCTACTTCATGTTACAGAAATAAACATTATCTTAATACAAAATTGAATCGAGAATATATTGACACATTGCTTCACTCACACTGTTTATTCACAGGACATGTTTCAAGAGCTCTTGCTCCTATCCTCAGCTGCTACTCGATTAGTGAAAGTTGTAGTGGTTTCTTCTTTCTCCGTACTGTCAATAGATGGCGTGATGTACTTGTCAAAGATGTCCGGTGGTGGAGTTTCAAAATTCATGACTCTATGACGATTTTTGTTGATGAAGATTTTTTCCCATACGGAAAGGTCTATGGGGTGACTAACGTATTTTATTAGAGATGTTTCCAAATTGATGTCATGTCTAGTATTCAAAAAATGAAAAGCCACTGCTGATTTTTCTGTTTCACCATGTTTAATGTTTCTCATATGTTCTTTAGTTCTGATGTTAATATTTCTTTTTGTTTTTCCTATATAAATTTTAGGGCAAGTTTCACATTTGATCTCATAGATTCCTGGTTTTTCTTTGGTAGTGATTGAATTTTTGGAAGGGCCTTTTAACAAATTTCTGATATTAAACCTATTTTGAGGTGAAAGAGTTATGTTGTGTTTTGAGAAGATTTTTTGGAATTTGTTATAGGTTGATGGGTGGAAGGTGAATTTTTTAAAATGTTTTTTCTCTTTTTCTCCTGTAGGTTCTAGGGTGGTGGTTTCTTTTATTTTCTTAGCTTTTTTGAGACTGTTAACTGTTTTGTCTACTAAATTTGGGTTGAAACCGTTGGATATAGTTACTTTTTTTATGTGTAGATATTCCTCTTGATAATCTTCTCTGTTTAGTGGAAAGTTGATCATCCGAAAGATTAAACTGTTGAAAATGGCATGTTGGTGTTGTTTTGGGTTGAAACTGTTGTTCTTAATGTAATTATCTGTGTGTGTCGGTTTCCTGTAAATATCAAAAGTGAGTTTGTTGTTCATTTTTTTGATCTTGATGTCCAAAAAGGGGAGAACACCATCCTCTTCTGTTTCCAATGTAAATTTTATAGCTGGATTTTGTATATTCAAAAGTTTAAGACCATCTTGTATGAGTTTTTTAGGTACTATTGCAAAAATGTCGTCAACATAGCGATCCCACACTTTGAAATAATTTGGAAAAGCTTTTGTGATATGTGTTTCAAAAGCACTCATGAATAAATCTGCCAAGAAGGGAGACAATGGGTTGCCCATAGCTAGGCCCGTTTTTTGTTTATAGATCTGTCCATTAAAGCTCTCTCCCCTTTTTGGACATCAAGATCAAAAAAATGAAAAACAAACTAACTTTTGGTATTTACAGGAAACCGACACACACAGATAATTACATTAAGAACAACAGTTTCAACCCAAAACAACACCAACATGCCATTTTCAACAGTTTAATCTTTCGGATGATCAACTTTCCACTAAACAGAGAAGATTATCAAGAGGAATATCTACACATAAAAAAAGTAACTATATCCAACGGTTTCAACCCAAATTTAGTAGACAAAACAGTTAACAGTCTCAAAAAAGCTAAGAAAATAAAAGAAACCACCACCCTAGAACCTACAGGAGAAAAAGAGAAAAAACATTTTAAAAAATTCACCTTCCACCCATCAACCTATAACAAATTCCAAAAAATCTTCTCAAAACACAACATAACTCTTGCACCTCAAAATAGGTTTAATATCAGAAATTTGTTAAAAGGCCCTCCCAAAAATTCAATCACTACCAAAGAAAAATCAGGAATCTATGAGATCAAATGTGAAACTTGCCCTAAAATTTATATAGGAAAAACAAAAAGAAATATTAACATCAGAACTAAAGAACATATGAGAAACATTAAAAATGGTGAAACAGAAAAATCAGCAGTGGCTTTTCATTTTTTGAATACTAGACATGACATCAATTTGGAAACATCTCTAATAAAATACGTTAGTCACCCCATAGACCTTTCCGTATGGGAAAAAATCTTCATCAACAAAAATCGTCATAGAGTCATGAATTTTGTAACTCCACCACCGGACATCTTTGACAAGTACATCACGCCATCTATTGACAATACGGAGAAAGAAGAAACCACTACAACTTTCACTAATCGAGTATCAGCTGAGGATAGGAGCAAGAGCTCTTGAAACATGTCCTGTGAATAAACAGTGTGAGTGAAGCAATGTGTCAATATATTCTCGATTCAATTTTGTATTAATTTGTGCTTCACTGTCCCTATGCTTCTTTCAAGTTTATACTTTGAGTGAAACATTATCTTATTGTAGGTAAAAGGGAACACAGAAGACTTTAAGCGATAGTCAAATGTTTTAAACAGCTGGTTCATATGTGATGTCTGGAATTCCTTTCCCTTGGAATAGTAAAGAGAAGTGAATAATGACTTCAGTTTGAAAAAGTTTAAGTACGAGGGTAGTTCAATAAGTACCCGTGTTTTAAAATATATAGTATTACTAAGGGAAGTTTGTGTTATCATCATGTACTGTTACTTGTTACATTTGGAAAAACAATTTTGCTGATACATGGGTTAATTTTGGTTTACAAACATTTCAATAAGTTGTTCAATATGTTTTTGCTAAAATGGAAAAAATGCAGTATCGTTCAGTGATTCGCTTTTTACTTTTAGGTGGAAAAACCTGACAGGAGATAAAAGCAAAATTGGATGTTGTTCATGAAGACCTTTCGCCTTCTATGACAACATTTAGATATTGGTATAACGAATTTAAACGTGATCGAACATCCATTGAGGAGTGCCCAGGATGCCCTGCAGATGAAATCATTGGAGGAAATCATTGGAAAAGTCCACAATATGATTCTCCCTGATTGTCAAATGAAAGATCGCGAAGTGGCAGAAGCCTAGGTGTATCAATGGGAATAGCAATTAAAATGTTGCACAATAAGTTGGAGATGAGAAAACTGGCAGCCCGATGGGTGTCGCGTTTGCTCATAGTGGACAACAAGTGGGTGTGGTTTTCAACTTCAACGCAGTGTTTATAGCTGTTTAAGTGAAATCCAAAGGACTTTTTGCGTCGAATTGTCACTGACGATGAGACCTGAATCAATCAGTATACTCTGCAAAGCAAGCAACTATCAAAACAATGGGTTGCTTCTGCAATCTGGTCTAAAGAAGGCAAAAACGGTTCCATCGACTGGAAAAGTATGATTTTTTGGGATGCGAAGGATGTCATACTCATTGACTTCTTGGAAGAGGTAAAATGAATACTAGAGCCTACTAAAGATATTACTCCAGTGCGACAAGAAATTGAAGAAGACATGGCCTCATACAGCAAAGAAGAAAGTTTTGTTTCATCACGATAATGCCCCAGCACATTCATGTGGAGTTGCCACTGTCAAACTGCATGAATTGTGTTATGAATTGCTGCCACAGCCCCCATATTCTCCTGTTTCCAAACATGAAGAAATGCCTCACAGAAACAAAATTTAGATCAAATGAGGAGGTCATCATGGAGACAAAAGATGTATTTTGCAGAGCTTGACAATTCTTATTTTTTTTTTGAGAGGTTAAAAAATGGCAGAAGGATTGGGAGAAGTGTATATCCCTAAAAAGGGACTATTTTGAGAGATAAACAATTTGTGTTTGAAAAAAACTGGCATCTTTATTCCTAACATGGGTACTTATTGAACCACCCTTGTAAAGGAAAATTCAGACAAATATATCTTGAATATTATTCAATGCAAAAAAATGTATTTGAGATAACTTGTGTGTTTGAACAAGATTTATATTTTTCATAATTTTGTCTATTTTTTATGGTTTTTTCACTTATACAAAAGTCATCCAGAATGAGGAAGACTTCTGAGGACATTCTCAGAGAGTTCAAGATGTACATTTAATTTGTCATGAAAAATCTTACAAATAAAATATTTTAATTAAAATTATTAAAGCCATTTTGAAGAGGTTGATGAAAGATTCTGAAGTTAAGTGTACCAAGTTTGGTATTTATAGAACATTTAATTTTTGAGTTATAGTGTTCCAGACTCAGAACTTTTTCTAAAAATAGTTTTTGTGGATTCAAAGTATTTCAAAAAATTTGTTTCTATAGAAATGAAATCAAATTTTTGGGTGGTACATAATACTTTGAGACCGCACCATAGCCAAGCAGTTAGACCACTTGACTCTCACCAAGGTAGCTAAGGCTATTTCCCAGGTGACCCTAAGTGACATTTATGGTGGACAATACAGCGCAGGAGCGTGTTTTATCTGGGATCTCCATTTTCCCCCACCACCTTCTGCCAATTGCTCCATTATCAACTTTCCTTTTATCCATTTCACTCTCATTCTGTCATCTAATTCTATCACTTCCTACCAGACATTGTGCTGATTACCCATCCTGGGTACTCTATCTGATCCAGAGTTTCTGTTCCTCAACCCAACATCTAAAAAGGCATAAGGGATAGAGGAAGAAAAATCCTGTAACACCATGTTAATGGCAAAACTAGAGAAGTTGAAGAAGAAGAAGAAGAAGAAGAAGAAGAAGAAGAAGAAGAAGAAGAAGAAGAAGAAGAAGAAGAAGAAGAAGAAGAAGAAGAAGAAGAAGAAGAAGAAGAAGAAGAAGAAGAAGAAGAAGAAGAAGAAGAAGAAGAAGAAGAAGAAGAGAAGAAGAAGAAGAAGAAGAAGAAGAAGAAGAAGAAGAAGAAGAAGAAGAAGAAGAAGAAGAAGAAGAAGAAGAAGAAGAAGAAGAAGAAGAAGAAGAAGAGAAGAAGAAGAAGAAGAAGAAGAAGAAGAAGAAGAAGAAGAAGAAGAAGAAGAAGAAGAAGAAGAAGAAGAAGAAGAGAAGAAGAAGAAGAAGAAGAAGAAGAAGAAGAAGAAGAAGAAGAAGAAGAAGAAGAAGAAGAAGAAGAAGAAGAAGAAGAAGAAGAAGAAGAAGAAGAAGAAGAAGAAGAAGAAGAAGAAGAAGAAGAAGAAGAAGAAGAAGAAGAAGAAGAAGAAGAAGAAGAAGAAGAAGAAGAAGAAGAAGAAGAGAAGAAGAAGAAGAAGAAGAAGAAGAAGAAGAAGAAGAAGAAGAAGAAGAAGAAGAAGAAGAAGAAGAAGAAGAAGAAGAAGAAGAAGAAGAAGAAGAAGAAGAAGAAGAAGAAGAAGAAGAAGAAGAAGAAGAAGAAGAAGAAGAAGAAGAAGAAGAAGAAGAAGAAGAAGAAGAAGAAGAAGAAGAAGAAGAAGAAGAAGAAGAAGAAGAAGAAGAAGAAGAAGAAGAAGAAGAAGAAGAAGAAGAAGAAGAAGAAGAAGAAGAAGAAGAAGAAGAAGAAGAAGAAGAAGAAGAAGAAGAAGAAGAAGAAGAAGAAGAAGAAGAAGAAGAAGAAGAAGAAGAAGAAGAAGAAGAAGAAGAAGAAGAAGAAGAAGAAGAAAGAAGAAGAAGAAGAAGAAGAAGAAGAAGAAGAAGAAGAAGAAGAAGAAGAAGAAGAAGAAGAAGAAGAAGAAGAAGAAGAAGAAGAAGAAGAAGAAGAAGAAGAAGAAGAAGAAGAAGAAGAAGAAGAAGAAGAGAAGAAGAAGAAGAAGAAGAAGAAGAAGAAGAAGAAGAAGAAGAAGAAGAAGAAGAAGAAGAAGAAGAAGAAGAAGAAGAAGAAGAAGAAGAAGAAGAAGAAGAAGAAGAAGAAGGAAGAAGAAGAAGAAGAAGAAGAAGAAGAAGAAGAAGAAGAAGAAGAAGAAGAAGAAGAAGAAGAAGAAGAAGAAGAAGAAGAAGAAGAAGAAGAAGAAGAAGAAGAAGAAGAAGAAGAAGAAGAAGAAGAAGAAGAAGAAGAAGAAGAAGAAGAAGAAGAAGAAGAAGAAGAAGAAGAAGAAGAAGAAGAAGAAGAAGAAGAAGAAGAAGAAGAAGAAGAAGAAGAAGAAGAAGAAGAAGAAGAAGAAGAAGAAGAAGAAGAAGAAGAAGAAGAAGAAGAAGAAGAAGAAGAAGAAGAAGAAGAAGAAGAAGAAGAAGAAGAAGAAGAAGAAGAAGAGAAGAAGAACATAATAGTTTGTCTACAGAAAATAATGAAGACAAAAGCTTGCATCAGCAAAGTGGTCAACAGCCGCAATAATACATTTATTTACCAATGGATGAGTATTTTAGACTTCAGTAATGGAATGTGTCCATTAAAAGATTATATAAACATAAAATAAACATTTAAGGCAATTTTCAGTAATCTTTCTGTAAATTAAAGTGCAGTGTAAATAAAAAATGCAGTAGATTTAAGTTCAGATATGTCCATCAGTAGCTAAAAAAAAATTTACAGAATTTATAAAGCCTTACATGCAAGAATGTTAAGATGTATTTTATACTTATTATAATACAGGGTTTTTCATTTAAAATGTAATGTACACACAGCATTTCATCTATGCAAGATTGAGTGTGCCACATCGGCTTTACTCCTACATAAACTCTGCATGTAAAACATGTATAAGACTTGAGATTTAACTGTATTGGAACACCACAGTGAAGCGAAATAATTGTTAATTTTTAGATGAGTCGTATTTATTACACATCTGCTTCACTGTCGTACCGATTTTGAGGACATGTTTCGCAAATCATCGTTTGCATCTTCGGCTCTTATGCGACTAAAGCTTGATCCAGTGGTGTGGGTAATTCTAGGGTTGCTGCTGCCATCTGTTGATTTAGTGATGAACTTAAATGTGGGATTCTCTTCTGGCGGGATTTCAAAGTTCATTAGTTGGTTTTATGTATATTCTCTCCCATATGACGAGTTCACTATGTTTTTTTACGTATTTTAGTAATTCTGTGCTATCTTCAATTTCATGATTTTCAGACCAGAAATGAGCTGCTATTGCGGACTTATCAATATTTTTGTATCTTAAGTGCCTGAAGTGTTCTTTCTTTCTAGTGCCTATGTTTCTTTTTGTCCTCCTTATGTAAATTTTTTCACAGTCTTTATACTTAATCTTGTAAATGCCTGAATTTTCCTCTGGTTTTATCTTATCAGTATTATTACTGTGAAGTAGGTTTTTAATGTTGTAATTGTTTTTTGGTGCCAATGTTATATTGTATTTCTTGAATATTTTTTGGAACTTTTTTGTGGCCCAGGGGTGGTAAGTAAATTTAGCAAATCTAATTTCTTGTTTTATTGGTGTGAGAGCTGTGATCTGTCTTAATCTCTTTTGAAGTTTGAATGATTTTAGTTTTTTATCTACAAGGTTTTTTCCATATCCATTTTTAATTGCAGTTTTTAAGATTTGATGGTATTCGTTTTGATATTCTTGCTGGCTGAGGGGTAGATTTACTAATCTGTGTGTGAGACTGTTGATGGTTGCATGTTTGTGTGGAATTGGGTTGAAACTATTTGCTTTGATGTAATTATCTGTGTGTGTTGCTTTTCGATGGATACCAAATTCTAGTTTTTCATTGCTTTTTTTGATTTTAAGGTCTAAAAAAGGTAGAGTACAGTCCTCTTCAGCTTCCACTGTGAATTTTATGCTGGGTTCTTGCACGTTGAGTAGTTTCAAAGCATCATCTATTTGTTTGTAGGGCACTATTGCAAAGATGTCGTCTACATATCTGTACCATGTTTTAAAAATATGAGGGAAGGCTTTAGTTATATGTGTTTCGAAAAAGCTCATGTATAGATTGGCCAAAAATGGTGATAGCGGGCTTCCCATAGCTAGTCCTGAAATTTGTTTATAATATTTTCCATCGAAGACAAAATAATTTTGATGTATAAATATTTCAGTCATTGACAAGTATTCTTCTATTGCATTGGCATCTAGGTTTATAGAATTTAGCCATTTTTTCAGCTGAATCAAAAGTTTGTCTAATGGAATGCTAGGGAAGAGGGAGCGGACATCAAAGGATACTAAAGTGTCATGAGGTTTTAGTTTAAGATTTTGAATTTTTTCTACCAGGTCTAAAGAGTTTTTTATGCTCAGAGTATGGAATTGTGGAAAGGACTGAAATTTTTTGGACAGAAAAATGGCTGATTAAAACAGATCACAGCTCTCACACCAATAAAACAAGAAATTAGATTTGCTAAATTTACTTACCACCCCTGGGCCACAAAAAAGTTCCAAAAAATATTCAAGAAATACAATATAACATTGGCACCAAAAACAATTACAACATTAAAAACCTACTTCACAGTAATAATACTGATAAGATAAAACCAGAGGAAAAGTCAGGCATTTACAAGATTAAGTGTAAAGACTGTGAAAAAATAAACATAGGGAGGACAAAAAGAAACATAGGCACTAGAAAGAAAGAACACTTCAGGCACTTAAGATACAAAAATATTGATAAGTCCGCAATAGCAGCTCATTTCTGGTCTGAAAATCAGAATTACTAAAATACGTACAAAAACATAGTGAACTCGTCATATGGGAGAGAATATACATAGAAAAACATAAAAACCAACTAATGAACTTTGAAATCCTGCCAGAAGAGAATCCCACATTTAAGTTCATCACTAAATCAACAGATGGCAGCAGCAACTCCAGAATTACCCACACCCACCACACCACTGGATCAAGCTTTAGTCGCATAAGAGCCGAAAATGCAAACGATGATTTGCGAAACATGTCCTCAAAATAGGTACGAAAGTGAAGCAGATGTGTAATAAATACGACTCATCTAAAAATTAATAATGTATAAGACTCTTACCTTATAGAAGATGCTGGAAATGTGAGTGAAGCAATGTGCCAATATCTTCTCGATTCACTTTTGTGCTAATTTGTGCTTCACTGTCCCTACGCTTCTTCAAGTTTATACTTTGATTATAATGAGAGAACACATTCCAGTTCATGCAGTTAAGTTGGGCATTTTAATGTTTCCAATTTCATTTCTAATATTTTGTTTTAGTTCTTCCAATGTATGAGGAACAGTGCAATATATGAGAACAGTGCAGGAGTGGTTTATTTTAATTATTGTTTATTTTATGTTATATAATCTTTTAATGGACACATTCCATTAGTGAAGTTTGCTGATGCAAAGTTCTTCCAATGTCTTGTAAACTTTGTCTTTCAGGTTACCATACAAGTAAAAATCACACATTGTTAGATCAGGGGAGTGAGAGAGCTATATGCCGGCACTAACCATTCTGTCTTCAAGCATTTCCCTAATTTTATTCATGCGTCCTTTGCTGTATGGGCAGTAGCAGAATCTTGTTGACACCACCCATATGATTTCTTTTCTTCTGTATGTTCAGGATAAAATGGGGTCTGCATTTAGTCTGCTTATAGAATATTGGATCTATTTTGCATCTAGCCTAACAGCACATCAAATTCCAGTTTTCCAATCATAATGAGGAATTTCTTGAACACAATGTGGATTTTCAGAGGCCCAGTACCAACTGTTGACATGACCATGAGATGAAAACATGCCTCATCAGAAAAGAACAGAAGCTGTAAATTCATTAAACTATCATTCACTGATGAAAGAAACCATTCACAATAATGCATTTATGATACTGGGTCACCTTGTTTTAAAGCATGGACACTTGTACACTTATATGATTTTAGTTTTAATAATTTAGTTCCTCTATGTATGGAAGACTCTGAAATTCCCACCTGTAGTGCTAACTTTAGGATGGATTTAGTTCGTGAAAGTTCAAAATATGCACCTAGGTTGTCTAACATTTCCTCTCTTAACACTGTACATTAATACTTTTTATTTTTGTTTGCCACAGAACCAATGGTTCAGAACCAGTGGTTTGAAATTTCATCACAATCTTGTGAATTGTGAATCTGGAAGGAAGAACTTCACCAGGTAACATTTGAATATACTCTGTGCAAACACGGCTTGGTGATTTCCATTTATAATAACTTTTAGAAACGACATTATATATACATATAGTATAAGATTTCTGAACTTTTACTTTCTCTACCACATAACACAAGGTGGGGAAGGTATTGCTTTCTATTCAATACCAAGATTTTACTGGAAATGCAGTTTTGAAGTTCTGTGAATTGAAAAAAAGCATTCTTAGAAATTGGTTCATATATGTGTGCATGAACAGAAGTTCAGTATCTTCCAAAGATGTGATGAAAGGATTTGCAAGTAAATCTTGCACACCAGAACAATCCTTTACATGAAATATTTTTTGAGAAATTTTGATTTTCTCAAACATATCTGTAACCATTTATTAAAATACCACATGTTTAAGACATCTTCATAACAAAAGAAATGTATATATCTTGAATTTTCTATAAATGTCCTCAGAAGTCCTCTTCATTCTGAATAACTTTTGTATCCTAACTGATAAAGTATAAAAGTTTTTTATAGTTAACTATACAAAGATGTAGATCATTTTGGAATATTTTTCAGTACAAGTAGTCACACCTATTTAAATTCACCTTCACGCTACTGTTACTCACCCAGCAGCTGATGATGAAGACAAATGCCCTCAGAAACATTTCAATTATGTTCTAGCATTTAAAAGGTGAGGTGAATTGTGTGACTACTTATTCTGAAAAATACTCCAACAAATGAAGAATACTTTACCTTTAATAGTGCTTCTGATATTAATACTTAATGTACGTCTTGTTAAAACATATAATTAAAGTCAAGTACATTTTTGGGTAGTGAGCCATTTCCAAAGGCCCCTCTGTGGCTGAGCGGATAGACCACTTGACTCTCACCAAGCCAGCCCAGGTTCGATTCCAGGCAACCGCATGTGAGATTTGTGGTGGACAATATGGCACAGGAGCAGGTTTTCTCAGGAATCTCCAGTTTTCCGCACATCATTCCACCAATTGCTCCATTATCATCTTTCCCTTAATTCAGTTTGCCCTCATTCTGTCATCTACTTCTCTCACTCTCATACCAGGCATTGGGCTGATCACCCATCCTGGGTTTTCTATCTGATTCACAGGCCCAGATGACCTCGCTGTTGACAGGCCCTAAAACACCACACACTCACTCACTCACTCACTCTATTTGATCTAGAGTTTCTGTTTCTCAGCCCAATACCTAAAGACATAATGGATAGAGGAAGAAGAATCTCCTAACACCATGATAGTGGTAAACTAGAGAAGTTAAAGAAAAGGAAGAACCATTTCCAAATATTTTTTGTTTCCTTTTTATAATTTTTCAGTAATTTTCTCAAATCGGAAGTCATTATGTATATGTTTTGGCCTTTCAAAAATGAACAGAATTTCAAAGCAATCACATAGTGACCAGCTTTAAAACATTTGACTACCACTTAGGCTATTGTATTCCAATATTCTCTTGTACATACAAATTAAATTAAATTGAGTTTTTATTTTTGGATGCTCTTTAACTACTATGGTTCTCTGCATCAAATTTTATGCTATGTATAGAAGATCACTCAGAGGCATCTTAATGAGGCTTAACCTATGATAGTACTTTCTTTTTGAAGAAGCTATGCTAAGAATTTTTTTAATCTAAATTAACAAATTACCCTCCATAGGGTTTGAACCCATGACCGGACCAGTATGTGAACCCTAGAACACTCAGGATGACTATGTGTGTACAATCAATGCTGTAATAAAATGAATTTCTCAGTTAACAGTTTTTATAAGAACAGTTTGTACAGGAGTAGGGAAGGTTATGTAAGTGCAACGCAACAGATGTTTTTAGTCTACAGTTGGAGTGCAAAACACATATTTCACACATTTTAATGAGCTGTTGTTAAGATATTATTCAACAAGGGTGTATTTACTTAGGCATGAAAATAGATACGAGTGGGGGTCAGAAAGAAAAAGAAGCTAGCACCTACAAAAAGAAAACGAGCCATGTCAGCAATTAGAAGTTGCCAGTATAGAATACTCAACATTGAAGTGACAATATGGTGGTGGAATCTAAAGTGCTCTGAGTAGAAATTTGGGTACTGAATATTCAGGAGGAACCCATTGATATAGTCCATAGAATATTGTCACCCGAGCGTCGGAACACCCTATAGACTGGGCGAGCAGCAGACGGGTCGGTGTTTGCCCCGCCCCCTCGTTTGTCTTATAGCGTTAAGAAGGGATGGCTGGGACAAAAAACATCACGGCGCCGTCTGTTTCTGTTCCACCTGTGTTCTCGAAATTACGGGATATTTCCTCTAATCTGGAACCTTCCGATCGACCCGCTGGCCCTATATAAGCAGCACGTCGAGTTGGTGAGTCAGTCAGTTCTTGGTGTAAGAATGCAGTGCTAGTGTACGACGAGAAGACTGCGTAAGAACATCGGAAGATTGTACGTAATTACGAGTGCAAGTGAAATTGTAACGGACGAACTGGTGAATCGTAATTGTGTGCATTACGTAATTCTGTGTAATTGGCAAGAGTTTAACTGTAAGTCGGTGGAAATAAAGAACATTTTTGAGTGGTGTAATTGGACTTTTCATTTCACGAACCCACAAAGTCACAATTGGTGTCAGGACTGCGATATAACACAATGGAGGCAGCATTAGAAAAGATTTTAGCGGAACTGAAAGAAATGAAGACGGCAAATGAAAACCTCGCTGCAAAAATAGAAGCGGCAAACGACAACATCACCGCAGAGTTGAAACAAATGAAGACGGCCAACGACAACATCACCGAGAAGATGGAAGAAATAAAGAGCGAATTGACCACAGAAATGAGGGCAGCGAACGACAGTCTGGCCACGGAAATGAAGGAGGCGAACGAGGTCCTCGCCGCCAAGTTTGAGGAACGGCTGGCCGGCGTGAGGGATGACGTCACGAATCTGGGCAAGCGGATGGGTCAAGTAGACGACCGCCTTAATGATTTAGAGGAAAAGGCCGACAACATCGCAAAACCCCTCACCCGCCTGACGGAGGAACACCGGCCTTATGTGTGGACAGAGGACGCCGAAAACGCTTTCCAGCACCTAAAGGAGACCCTGTGCAGTGCTCCAATTTTGGGTTTCCCACAACCGGGTGGCGCCTTCATTGTGGACACCGACGCCAGCGACCATTGCATTGGAGGTGTCCTATCGCAGATCCAGGACGGCCATGAGCGGGTGATAGCCTACTACAGCAAGACGCTATCCAAGGCAGAGAAGAACTACTGCGTCACCCGACGGGAGTTACTGGCGGTGGTAAAGACCTTGGAGCACTTCCATAAGTACCTGTACGGTCAGCCATTCCACCTGAGGACTGACCATTCTGCCCTAACCTGGCTATTGAGCTTTAAGAACCTGGAAGGCCAGACAGCACGTTGGGTCCAGAGGCTGCAGGAGTACGACTTCACCTCGGAACATCGTAGAGGGAAGAGCCACGGTAACGCAGACGCCATGTCCCGAAGACCCTGTCCAGTAGAGTGCGGCCAGTGCACAAGAGTGGAAGAGAAGGAGCGTGTCGCAGTAGTCCGAGTAGTTGTGGCAGTGCCTGCGGACGGCTGGGATAGCGCAGGCCTGAGGAGGGAGCAGCTGGCGGACGCAGACTTGGGGCCACTCTTGAGGGAAGTGGAGGCAGGGACAAGACCAACCTGGGAGGACATCGCACCAAGGGGCGCCACCTACAAGTCGTACTGGGTCCAATGGGACTCGCTGAAGACCAGAGAGGGCGTGCTGTTCCGGGTATGGGAGTCACCCGATGGGAAGGCGCAGAGAGAACAGTTGGTACTTCCCCGGAGTAAGGTCCCGGAAGTCTTGGAGGAAGTGCACGCCGGTACTTCAGGAGGACACCTGGGAGCGAACCGAATGATTCACAAACTACGGCAGCGCTACTTCTGGCTGAGACTCCGAGCAGATGCTGGTGGTACACCTGGACCGCCTGGCACGCTACGATGGTGCTGTTCGGGATGACCAGCTTTGAGGAGGGAACAGTGTCACCCGAGCGTCGGAACACCCTATAGACTGGGCGAGCAGCAGACGGGTTGGTGTTCGCCCCGCCCCCTCGTTTGTCTTATAGCGTTAAGAAGGGATGGCTGGGACAAAAAACATCACGGCGCCGTCTGTTTCTGTTCCACCTGTGTTCTCGTAATTACGGGATATTTCCTCTAATCTGGAACCTTCCGATCGACCCGCTGGCCCTATATAAGCAGCACGTCGAGTTGGTGAGTCAGTCAGTTCTTGGTGTAAGAATGCAGTGCTAGTGTACGACGAAAAGACTGCGTAAGAGCATCGGAAGATTGTACGTAATTACGAGTGCAAGTGAAATTGTAACGGATGAACTGGTGAATCGTAATTGTGTGCATTACGTAATTCTGTGTAATTGGCAAGAGTTTAACTGTAAGTCGGTGGAAATAAAGAACATTTTTGAGTGGTGTAATTGGACTTTTCATTTCACGAACCCACAAAGTCACAATATTTTGTATGGAAGTATTGGACCTACCAAAAGAAGTACCATAGATGGAGAAAGGCAGACAGTCTAGAAAGGGTGTGGCTTTTAATACATACAGTAACCTAGCTCTCTCCACTGTGTGAGGGAATGAAGAAATTGTGTCATCATAGTGCACTTTATAGTAGAACAAAAGCTTGCCAATGTACCTGATGCGTAGAACGCTATTTTCATACCATACCGTTATGCCTGTTTCAGGGTGACATTATGCCTTTATAGTCCTCAGTATCCAACAACATCTTAAGACATTCATATTGCAGTGAATATGTATATTATTAAATTTAAAGGGAGTCGATTAATGACACTAAACAAGACTTAGTTTTAAATTTTTCTGGAACATGTTTCAGAGACCTTGGCCGGTTGAGGATGGAGGCAAGGTCTCTGAAACATGTTCCCGAAAAATTTAAAAGTAAGTGTTGTTTAGTGTCATTAATCGACTCCCTTTAAATTTAATTTATTATAACAACACTGTTTTCAACACTTCCAAGAAAGGAAATGTCTATTATTATTAGCAGATATATTATTTTGTGTTGTGTTTTGTAGTTTGATAAGCAAAGTTTTATTTATTGGTTTAGCATATATTTAGCTATCATCTCTCTTAAAATCAAAATTGAGGAGTGCTAAACTATGTGGCCTTCAATCGAGAGTGAAGTGATATGATTTCTTTTGAGTAGTACTGAAGTGTCGTGCAGTTCCCACTGGCATGAGACTAGTGTGGTGTGGTGTGACATTTAAGGAAGCGGCTCCTGTATATCTGCAACTCATGAACTTGGGTTCAAAACTTGTTGCCTGTATACAGTTTGTGCTTCCATAAACGTCACACCAAGCTTTGCTCCTGATCTAGATGCTGGAAATGTGAATTTATTTTCTTAAACAGGCAGAATATCTCATAAAAATGTTTTTGTTCACTCACCTAAGCTCATCAGCAGGAATCGTTGTGATTTTCTGGATGGTGTTGTCATTAAGCTCCCGTAGTGTACAAAGGTTAGAACAGCAATACCTGCTGTTGAACTTTGGCAAGTGAATAAGAACAGTTCCATGAGGCATGCTACCTGTTTAAGAGCAGGAAAATCAACATTTTAGTCCCCTACTATAAGGTAAAATGTGCCTCTGATGGCACTATTTGCCCATGCAGTGTAGAGAATCTATGGAATGGATTATCACTTGTTTTAAAGATTGTGTAAATAGAACACTGAAATACTGATTTGATAAGAATATTTTAAGACAATATGTGAGTGTCAGGAAAGGTCTTAGAAACTATGAATGGACCAGTAGCATCTCAAGTAACCTTGAAATGAATGGAATGGAAGAGAAGAGAGAACAATCATAACAACTTTTGGAAAATAATAAGGAAGTGAGTTGAAGAAGCAAAAAGATTTTGTTGGGATAATAGAAAAAGTCTCTGATATACAATATACTAATACCAAATCTAGTAATGGTGGCAGTAACATGAATGATGATGATGATGATGATGATGATTATGATGATGAAAATAACAATGGCTATGATGATGGTAATGACAATGGCTATGATAATATGATCACCACCATCATCATTATCAGGCCGTGCCATGGCCGTGTGGCTAGACCACTCATCTCTGACGAAAGTGACCCAGGCTCGATCCCAGGAGACCACATGTGAGATTTGAGGTGGACAAAGCAGCATAGGGGTGGGTTTCAGTTTCCCCTGCCATCTCATTCCACCGGTGCTCCATCTCATTTCATGTATCACCAGTGTCACTGCTTGTGGTGCCGCAGTTAGTAAAAGTGGGCATTAAACATTACAAATAGAATCATCATTAATGTCATATTTTGCATATAAACTTTTACATGTTTCAAGAATCGTCAAACAATATACAATTTTACAGTTCATTTAACCTATAATGTGTGATTAAAAAATGAATATTAAAAATAAAAACAGATAGTGGACAGGGTGGAAGCAGCAATAGAAAAAAGTAGGAATGGGAGCGATGTAGATAAAAGGAAAAAGGAATAAAGAAGGTGAGAATTAGTGTGTTACAAATGGGTAAGATAGGATTAGGATTACTATAGAGGGGATTTGGCACCAAAACGTGCAGTTTATTGCACCTAAGCCCCAAGTGGGACAACCCCGGGAGAAAGGATGAGGCGAGAGGAGACAGTGCAGCTGACGCAAGGTGCCGAGACGCCCGCCGACACTTCTACCCTGAAAGAGACCACTGGATGAGATGATGTGAAATGATAAGTGAGATGAAATGGAATAGCAGCAAATTTGGAGATTTTGAGGAAGTAATTATCCTACCCAGTATTCATCTGGCAACCCAGCAAAACCCTCAAAAAAAAAAAAGGACAGGTAGGTCAACCATGGGAATTGAACCCAGGCCTGCCAAATGCGGGCCACAGACAAAACCGCCTGAGCTGTGGCGCTCCGTAGCAAATAGGTTAATATGGGATAGTTTGGAAAACAAAATATTGCTCAAACTTTATGGAGAAATTAAAAGCGATTGGAGTATGGAGAAACATATAGACCAATGCAACAAAGGATAAAGAGAGGAACAACATAGATAACAATAGTCACAATATTCTTAATAGGTCTAAGAGGAGTTAAGAAACGGATATGTGAATTATATGGAAAAGAAAGAAGTAGCAAACATTATATGATAGAATATGAAGAGTTAGATAAATGCAGGAAATAAATATGATATAACATAATTAGCAAGAATAGTAGCAATAAAGTGCTGACAGGGAACAAGGTAAAGAAGAATAAAGAATAGCAGATTGAGAGAAATGAAACAGAAAAGTTAAAAAACAAGTTGGGAGATAAGGAGACCTCTTGATGTACCGGAAGGTAATGAGGTCAGATAAAAATGAGGTCAACAGGGAAGGACACAGCAAAGGTATTATATGTGCTTAGATTTAAATAGAAAATAAATATGTAAAGTATGTACATAAAGAAGGGATGTAGAAATAAATGTTGTTTATTTTGTTTCAGCTTGTGCCAATGCAAGTACAGATCCTAATGTCAACAGTTTTCCCTACGAGTGTATTGTTATTTGAAGGCAAGAAGTTTGTATTTAATGTGGCCTGGTTTAGTAAACCACAACTGGTATTATATTCTCATTTTTATGTATCTATGTTATTAATAAATTGTTATTTTTGCTTGTTCTTGTTTTTCTGTATTTATATACAGAAACATGATCTCTACCATCCACCTAAAAGAAGTGTTGTGTTTTACCCTATCAGTTGGTTATGTGATGTCCTACTGAATTCAGACACAGTTTGGGGGCTGGGTTTTATATCTATGTCCCCGACAGAAGCGAGGGATGAGGTGACAGGAGATAGAGGATGCCAGAAATAGAATATGCTATAGCAGAGGGCAGGATTTCAAACATCTAGAGATTGAAACTCTCCGTGGCAGCTCATACAACAGAGTCCTCTCTTCCCTACTGGGTTCTCAGATCTCAGAACCCACCCCACAATTTAGAATACAAAGATTTACAGAGAGCAAATTTCCTACCATGCAACACCAAAACTGATGATGTCATTTAGAATCCTGAAGTAATCAAGCAGGATGAAATGAAATGGAGGGACAGGAAATTTGGGGCATGCAGTTATTCTTCTGGTGATCTGGCGAAACAGTGGGTTAGGAATATTAGGCCAGAAAATCAAACTGACAACCCCAAGTTGCAGTCTACAGATACTATTGCCTCAGTCATCCAAATCTATATGATCTACTCATCCCAAGATTGTAAGATCAAACCTGATATATTTTAAGGGGAGTCATCAGTGAAATTTCATCAAAAGTGACAAAAAATAAAATTTTCCATTTTTTGTCTTAAAATAATTTTTAAACATTGTATTTTCAGAATCTGCCATCAGTTAGGCCCTAGTGTCATTTAAAGAGCCACTATGTCATTATTTAAATGCCCATGTGTGGGTGGGCGTGGCAATTTATATTGCCTTCCATGTTCTGGGAAAATACCAAATTCCCTGTGGATGTGGGACACCGTATATAGGACAAACCAGAAGGACCCTTGCTACCAGAATAATCGAACATGAATGGAGCACTCGTTTAATGCAACCTGAGATGTCTGTGCTGGCAGAGCATTGTTTTGATAACGACCATAGAGCCAATTTTCAGGAGATGACCATCTTGGTAATATGCAACAGTTACTGGGAGCGGAGAATAAAGGAGGTTTAGGCAAATTCCTCTGAAAGGGGCACGGTTAATCGTGATGCTGGATTTCAGTTCAGCTCCTCTTGGAAACCGGCCTGAAAAATGAAAATCCGTCAATTTAAGAAGCAAAGATCAATACAGCTTGATAATCAAGTTAAGTAGTTTCGTGTCTTTGACACAATTTTCTATACTCACGCCATCTCCTGACCTGGCATTTAATTTACTGAAAACAGTCTTTTGTTCAGTAATGCATATTGTGATAGTGTTTTGTCTTTATTTATATTGGTGTTATATCCAGTGTTTCATCTGTGGTTATAACATTTTATAAATATCTTGATGATGGGAGGAATGCACATTCCCGAAACGTCAATATCTAATCGTCTTTTCACCTGGCTTGTTGCCCAAGAAGAAAGTGAGCATAAAATATTATATGTTTAAGATATTTCCATGACAAATGAAATGTATATCCTGAATTTTCTGGAAATGTCCTCAGAAGTCTTCTTTATTCTAGATGATTTTTTTTATAACTGGTAAATTGTAAGAGATAGGAAAATCTTACTACACAAAAAACATAGATTTTGTTAAAGCACCCAATTTATTTTAAATAATGCTTATGTGCCATAAGCCATTTCTGAGGTATCCAATATTAATGGTTTGGGTTATTTAATACTTTGTCATTGTTTTATGGCAAGGATAAGGACATACGAATGGCAACATGGAACATGATGATGGACCGAGAAAAGTGGAGGAAATGGGTAGAAGAGGCTTGTACTCCATGCTTAACAGCACAAAGGAGTTAGAGAAAGAAGAAGAAGAAGAAGTCATTGTTTTAAAGTCCTGTCAATTTTCAGTGTTTCTCATGATTGCATGGAAAGAGTATGTAATTTAAAGGCCAGTATATAAAATCTAGTTGTTAAACATTTGGCTATTGCAATTCCTTTGTATCTGTAATAAAATATCATATGCAACTATTTATATAAACATTTATCTTTATTAAAATGAAGTAGATAGAAAAATAATCATTTGTGTAAATTAACATCAAAACAAATGATACTAGGTAGACAGTCATTTACATAACATTCTTGCAGTAGTTAGCAACATTTGATGAGAGTTGTAAACCCTCGTATAGCATGTTTTGAATAACTAATATGATATTCACTTGACAAAAAAGTCTGAGTCAGATTGGTCAGTACAAAGTCAATCTGCAATTATAGAATCTCATTTATCTGGACGAACTGGGACCAGGGTAGATCCGAGTTAACAAAAATCTGGGTTATCCAGAAAATGATGGAAAATCAATTAAAAAAAATCATGTACATCACCAAAATATGTTATCAGTAGGGGTGGATTTTGCCCTATTTGCCTATTTTATTCCTGTGTTCAGCAACGTAGGCTTTTAAGTTATAAGCATGTTTCGTACAATTATTAGCCTAATTTCTTAGTTTTATTCGTGCCTATGCGGTAATTCTGTTTGAATGAACAGGAAACGCTTACTAAAAAGGCATGCTTTATTACCTATTTGTGTTTAGTTGACAACGGGGCATTTAGGGATTTTATTACAAAAACTAGGATCATGCAGCTTTAGCTTTTAATTAATTTTTATTCTTTGCTTTGTATCTTTCTGATGCATCGTGACATCATTTTAAGTGATGTTAAGATTGCTGCGATGAACTTTTGAATTTCTTATCTTTCCAACAATTATTTCTATTAAGAAGACACATCTGTGCAAATTGGCCTAAAACTTACAATTCCAAATTTAGTTTTTTTTTTTTGTCTTAAAATTAATATAGACATACTTCAATAATATAATGGTTTTTTTTTCTTTCTAGCGGCACTGCAGAAAACATCACATGACTATTTAAATAACCCTACACTTGTATTATAGCTGCTATTACATAATTTTAACCTCATATTCCTCATATTCCATATTTTCTACATTTTCCTAACTTCAAAATGTTCCACAGTATGAAGCTTTCTATGGTTGGTTGGTTGCTAATGCTCATGGAGTTGGAGAATTTCCATTTTCCTTCTGGCCTCCCAATAACGTGTGACTAGTTGTGCTGTCAGTTCTCCATCTGTTTTTGTCAGGGCACTACACTGGAGCAGATGATCTCCGTCCATAAATGAGTTCGGGTCCCTACACAGTGTGCAGGTCGGGGATTCAAAAATATTAATCCTGTGTAGATGAGCGACCAAACAGTCGTGGCCAGTAATCAGTTGGAAGATGGCAACAATACTGCTTCTTGGGTAGTCTGGGATGGGATTTTTACTTCCTTGTAGAATTTTCCATTGCTTGGTACTTTTTTTCTTTGCATTCTTCTTTCCAGAATAAGTTGATTCTATTGTTTATATGTAGTTTTGATGTGTGGAATGAGGTTTTTTGTTGGCAGCTTTGATTTATTTGTGTTCCTTTAGTTTTCTATTAATCTGTATGAAATTCTAAACATGCCTGTAAGAGCAACTGCATATTAAGTGTACCCATTTATATTTGTTGTGTTTTTGTTGTTTTTATTGAAAAGTATTATAATGCTTACTTTATTTCATTGTTATCTCAATAATGTATTAACTCTGCTATGATCGCATAACATTAGTTGTTGTACAGCAACCTTAAATAAATTAAATAAAAAAATGCTTACTTCTTACTGAAAACGCTTAGGAAATAAAAAATTGTCAAATAAATATGATTTATTGCTTTCCTTTCGTTGATATGGCAAAGACAAATATTTCACATAGGCACAGGTCATTAATAGGTTAAAATGGCTGCAGAAAATACTACCCCAAGCATTCATTTTTAAAATTACAATATGTGAGACATTTCGAAAATTGCCTGTAATTGCCATAAACTGCTAATGCCTCATAAACTATTGTAACTAGAAAGCTGAAACATGGTATTAATCCATTCTTGATCGATCAAAAAAATAAATGGTATAAATTTGAAACAAATCTAACTAAAGCTTCAGATATTTCAATTTTCACCCTTAAGCCCCCACCAAACCCATGTTTTTGTTTTTTCACATAGTTAATTACTTCACATCTTTCTGCACATTATGGCTCTTACTTAGTGAAGTGGATTTATATGTATTTTAATTATACGACAATGTCTGTTATTTTAACTTGCTGTGGAGCCATTTATGAAATTTGAAATAAATGTAGAACTATTTTGCATAGGGAACCACAAAATAGTATGTGTTTAGCGAATTTGCTGCCGCATATGTTGTAATGACTGCCATTTTGTTATAGTGCATTTTAAGAGCCATTTTACTAAATTGTGTATTTCCAAGTGTTTACTTAGCAAATTTTTAATGCCTGTTTTAAGTACCTATTTTTCTAAATTCACTAAAGAGTTAAAGAATTACCTTATAAATTGTGCATTTTATGACATAGATGAATATTTATAAGTAATTCTTATTTCCAATTAGATATATTTTAATTGTAATTGTTTAATGTTAAATGACAATACCAGAAATTATGTAAATAATCTATTGGTTGCAATAAATTGAAATTGAAATCATCACTTCACTAATGTGATGTGATTGTCTTCCTGGTCTAGGCATAACATACTAACCCTCTAGCACCGGAGATCGCAAGGTCAAACCTGTTATTTTTTTTTGGATAAAAAAGAATTTAAGTACGACTTCCTTTGTAAATTAATTACAGTAGTCCCGTGTCGTAGATTTACGGCGCATATAAAAAACCTCAAGCCTAATAAAGAGGCTATGCGCAAGTTTAAGTTCATGCTCAAAATCGAATGGTACGCTGAAAACTACAGCGGTTGTTATCGTCCGTAAATAAAATGCTGACTTAATGTTGTTTTGAATGCTACTAATCCCCCCGTTTCCTTATTTTCGGAAGAAGGTAAACCTTACAAATTTGAGCGTAGGTCACGAATCTGAGTGGAAGGGAAGTAGGCTTAAAAAACTGACTGTTGCAGTGATTCTCCGCTAGATGACTACAGCATAGAAACAGGTTTGTCTTGCCAAGTTTTCACCTGTATTTGTGGCGGAGACTTTAATAGGCTTAAAGAGTTGTGAGTGTAAAGACGTTGAGCTGTCGTTAGTGCATTGTAAACCTGTCAAAGTGTTAAACTGACACGGTGATAAGTGTGTGTTAGCGGAAGTGGTGTACCCGTATGGTCTTACGTTCGACTCTCGATCACGAGGCTGAGAAAATGTGAAGTGTAACAATACAGGAACTCGACATCTGGAACCTTGGAAGGGAGGATCTGATTCCGAACACTAGCAAAGGGTAAGTGCACCGATATTTGAGTATCAGATAACGCGATAAGTGATTAAAAACAATTCCATATGTGTGGTCTGTACAGAACACTACTACCTTACAGATGGAGAACAAACTCTGGGAAGGAATGTAATTTCGCGCTGCTGTGCGCAAACAGGTAAAAGGTACGAATAAAACGTTAGACATGCAGTTCGTAAAAATAGAGTGAGCCATTTCGTTATGCACTATAAATCCGTTAAGCCTCTGATGCGCAGGTAAACAAAGCTTTCAAGAAATCATAATGAACAGAACAGGTTCAGTTCGCTGCAGGCATTTTTTGCATTGACATATAAAGTATTTTCATAGTCCCCAACCTGATTTTAATCAAACCTCAATGGTAGTATAGGGATTAAAGAATATTTAATCATAACTTTTTAATGGGTTCATCTGACAACTAAATACGGCGGGAAAGTAATGTAACAATACAAAAGTTAACACTATTCGTTGCTTGGATAGCTCATTGTTGGGATCACGTTCATTCTCGCCCTTCTCGAGGTGATCGTAAAGTATCAGTGTTAACCAAAAACGATGGCATTATAAAGCAAATGTAATTTAAAGGTATTTATTACTTTCTATATTACATTAAGTATTGTATTCCATCAGGAAAGTCCATATCGAGATTTCATCGGCACCAAAAACGGTGTTAGTGAAAAGGTTCCCGTGGGCCTGTTTAACAACACAGTTCTAAGACGACAAATGGATTAAATACCAAACTTGCTATTTTAATTCAGTAGCTTCCAAGATGAGATATGAACATTTTGAAGATATCAAATTAAACTTTACATGGAAATGTTTTCGAGATAAAATGACTAAATGACTTTAATATATATAAAAGAAAAAAATATATATAATGTTAAATAAATAAAATAAAAATGTGACAAATACTAACGTTATTACAATTAGTCAATAACGACACATGACAAATTGTTAACACATGCATACATAACTTAATAAAGCAAAAAAAAAAAAAAAAAAAAAAAAAAAAAGCCGTCCTCCCTCAAACTCCAGATAAAGTGAAGGCTGAAGAGGGTACACCCCCGAAGCAGCCATAGGGTGAAATAAACCCAGGGGCGAAATAAGCCCTAAAAACCCCTGTAGTAGTAGTAGTAGTAGTAGTAGTAGTAGTAGTAGTAGTAGTAGTCATAACTTAATAAAGCAAAAAAAAAAAAAAAAAAAAAAAAAAAGCCGTCCTCCCTCAAACTCCAGATAAAGTGAAGGCTGAAGAGGGTACACCCCCGAAGCAGCCATAGGGTGAAATAAACCCAGGGGCGAAATAAGCCCTAAAAACCCCTGTAGTAGTAGTAGTAGTAGTAGTAGTAGTAGTAGTAGTAGTAGTAGTAGTAGTAGTAGTAGTAGTAGTAGTAGTAGTAGTAGTAGTAGTAGTAGTAGTAGCAGCAGCAGTAGTAATAATACTTAAACTGTTTTCATGACAAAATCATATTTTGAATTTTCTGGGAATAGCCTCTGAAGTCCTCTTTATTTTGAATCGTAAAGCATAAGAGACTAGACGAAAAATGTACATCTGGTTGAATGAATGAATTGCTGTATTTCCTCGAGGCCTATAGGCAACGGGTTGAGGATCAGAGGTTTCCTGATCAGAGAGATTCCGGGATGACATCTAGCTGAAGCACACAATTTATGTAAATTGAAGCATTTTATGCCGTTTAAC
Organism: Mantis religiosa; assembly: GCA_030765055.1. Classification (NCBI taxonomy): domain Eukaryota; kingdom Metazoa; phylum Arthropoda; class Insecta; order Mantodea; family Mantidae; genus Mantis; species Mantis religiosa. Next base: position 74,448,236 of record CM060952.1, read on the forward strand.
ATTTACAATATATTGTTTGTTACAGTTTTCAATTTTCAGATTTTATTCTTTTTTCTGAACTGCAAATCACTATTATTGCTCCGTACTTTATAAATCACATGACCGGATTCGAAAATATTTTACTATCGGTTTAACTCAATGCACTTTAAAAAAAGTTTAATGACCATTAACAAACCAGTTGAGTAATTTCTGACAAGGACTGAAATTATTTTCGTATGACCCCTGGTCCATTGAACTTAGGGTTAGCTGATATTCATCGCTCATGATTGGGTAACTCGCCTTAAACGAGATTCAAGTAGAACCCTCTTAAATGTGATACAGATACACTACCTCCACACCACAGAGGAGGTATATACGTACCTATGTCCAAATATGTCCAAATGTATGTAATCAAGATTTATCTCAAGAATAACATTTTGTAGAAGTATGTGTAGTGGATAATTCAGCGGAACAGATTTTGTTTCTTGTAAAACCAAAACATGGAAGAGCCGGCACACGAGTTGATAAGGCAATATAACATCTGAAAGACAGTTTTAAATAGTTTGCTGGCAATAGTTTGTTCGTTTGCCAATAAGATATACATGCAGCGGCGGCTCGTGAACATTTTTCTTGGTATGGCGGCCAGATGTGAAGATGCTTGTCATGTAAGTAAAGTGAGGTTATACATTTTAAAACAAGTCAACTTCAGTTGTACTGCCAAAAACATTGCAGTAAGAGAAATGTGTCAACATCAAATAACTAATAATAAAAGATAAAACTGAACTCACAAAGTGGCAGTGTTACCTATACAAGAGCTGACATGTCTGTTCTTCTGGGCGGCAAACGTTTCTATCACTCTGTTGTTGAAGTTGGGGATTTCACCAGTTTCTCATTTGTGAATTGAACAGGCAAGGAATTAAACCTGCCTTGGCCCATGGTGTTCCTAAGGAAAGACTTAATTCTTTTCATTGTACTGAAATTTCTCTCTGATTCGGCTGTTGAAACTGGCTTTGTTAGTGCAATTTGTGAAATGCCTTCTCAAAGGTATTTTGTATCAAAATACTGAAGAGTTCTCTGAGAGAAGAGAATTTATCATTATAATATATCTCTGACAGTTCAGTTTTTAACTTTTCTTGGGAGATAATCGGATTGTAATGATGCAAATTTTGTTACAGAGTCTTCAGGGAAATTTTCTCTGAATATAATAAATTTCTTTACGTCAATAAATCCAAACGTATTGCATATGTGGGACTGTTGGAATCGTCCTTTCATTTAGTTGACCACTGTGTCACACACTTCTTTGACATCTGAATTCAGGTTCGCTATAGAACGCTAATTCGGTCGCTTTCTTGAAGGAGGGGCAATATCATCAACCTGGTACCCTCTAAGTAATCTCACGAATTTCTGACACAGCCTGATTCAAAATACTACAAAGCATTAGATACTGTAACACTATTGGAACTGTGCATCTGAATTATGTTAGAATGTTAACGTGTTTCATAATGTAGAAACAATTAGAAGAAACAAAAATTCTGGATTGTTCAGAAAATTCTCGCATTGTTACATCATCCAATTTATCTTCCTGCTGAATCTTTTCAAAATACTTTAGTGGATAAAGTTTGTTTTTAATGAATGTTGTTTACTACCAGTGATTTAAAGTTTCATCTTGTGGAAGCAGCGGAATGCGTTTTGTGAATCCACCAATGTTGGTGAAAAACAACTGCCCGCCTTGGTAGCGTAGATGGTAGCGTATCTGCCTCACGTTCAAGAGGTTCGAGTACTAGTCTTGGCCAGGATGAGTTATCCGGATAAGGTTTTTCTCCGGGGGTTTCCCTTATCCTGAAAGATGCATGTCAGGTAACTCTAAGCTCTATGGACCCTGATCATTCATCATCCAAATGACTTAACGATGGAGAACTGATGGAACAAGTATTTCCTATAACCAAATTTAATAGGTGAGCATAGCAGTGTACATAAATGGTATAAGGGAAAGAGTCCTGCATCAAAGTCAGGACACTTGCATGGCTACAGCTCATTACCACGACACCATCATGTACTTGAGATATGAGTTCTATTTTAACATTAAAAGGTTGTAATTTCTTTGTCACAGACAGTTGTTGTTGTTTAATTTACGTCCTCCAACGTTAAGTCATATCGGACGATGAATGAAATGGGTAAAGTGATGCTCAAATGAGTCCGGGGTCCATGGAGCTTAGAGTTACCCGACATTCGTCTATCACGATAAGGGAAAACCCCGGGAAAAACCTTATCCAGGTAACTCACCCTGACCGGGATTCGACCTCGGGACATCTTGAACGTGAGGCAGACACGCTACCATCTACGCTACCGAGGCGGGCTGAGACAATTGGTTATTCGATCATGAATCTCTTCAGAAGAAAGAAACCTTTCAAACGGGTTTACATCCTTTAAAGTATTGTAAAATGATGGCAAATTGACTGCGGCAAGCTATGTCCGTTGTTTTGTCAGCCTGCACAGAAACATAATCGGCAGTATTTATGTCATTCATTAGAAATTCTTCAATGTAAACCTGATGCATACATTCTAATAGTTCATTCTTTGCAGATATAGTACTGTTGAGGAGGTCATCTAACACACTGTCGAGATTATGGAATCTATGAAACTACCACCGTTTGCTGTTTTCTGTGTTTCATCGTTACCCCTCAGTGTTAAATTTTATTCATAGCATAAATATTCGTAACATAAATGCGTTGCGCAAAATTGTATGCACTCTTATCACTCTATTCAGTAGGTATATATTTATTTTTAGTGGCTAGTTCATTGTGTTTCTGGATTGGTATTTTATACGCAAAATCAATCAGAGCAGCAATGTTTACGCTTTCCAATAATTTAAATTTATAGGTATGTTGTATGTGAAGTGCACTTGCCTCGTGTTTTAAAATTTGTTATGTTTCATATCCTTACAACCTACCATCGTCCTTCACCACCGAATAACAAACAGTAAAAGCAAAAAACACTTTGTTTCTCCTCACCTGCAGTGAGCCACGATTTCTTACTAAATCAACTGTTACACAAAGTCTTCTGATTTCTATCATCTTGTTGTGTAAATGTAAAATTATTCGGTTGATGTTCACCTAATTGTTTAATTTCAAGTTTTTATTCTACCTTTAATGAATAAAAGGGACCTTTTAATAAATAACCACTATGTTCATTTTGAAACTACACTGCTTTGTCCACTAAACATTTAAAATTCCAACAATCACATGAATGCTAAAATTTCATGTAACGGGCCACAACTAGTTGGCCCCAAGCGTTGCTGTGAGCGATGTAGGAAGATGAAGGTATAGATAGATACCTGATTGACAAAGGGTGTGTAGGGGAGGAGTGACCGCGGGCTTCGTACAATCTGTCCCAACGTTCTGCTTCGCGAAGGAAACTGACGCGGTAGTCGTGTATGTACAACACAGCGGGTAGCAAAGTTTTGGTAACCATTAAGAATTGTGGTACAATAAATTTTAGTTTGTAATGATTATTACAATTGAATGAAATATAACATTATTTTTTCTTCAAACGCCTATTAAGTTGCTTGAGATTGGCCTCTCTGGCCTTTAATGACAGTCAGCCTGTGTGTACATTAAATTTAGTCTCGATATGTTGTAACTAAATTTATAACTGTTTACTACTCATTTTTGTTTCAGTAAGTTCGGAACAACGTGGAATATCCAACTTCCATATATTTTATTTTGCCTTGTGCCCAACCCTTCCCAGCTTGTCCTAAAGTTACTTATATCTACGGTACGTCTAAATTGTGTGTTTTAAGTAAAACGTGCATCTGCTTGTGGTCGCGCTCCAGAGTTTGAAGGGAGATCTATCAGTTTACAACACACGATGTACCAGGCTTTAACTCACATTTTCTTTATTCAAACGCACATTACGTTTACAATTATTTTCCAACTTGTTTCTCAAAGTGTGATTGTGCATAAGTGAATTTATAAACAGTTTTGTTAAGATCAGATCCCCTTGTTCAGATGACGCTCTAAAACATTGACAATAGTTACAAGAAATAGCAAAAAGGATCAACTAAGTATCTGCAAGAGTGTTACTTGAATAGGAGGATAAATGTGTATTTAAATTAAATGGAGCGATCTCTAGTAAATCCAAAAATGAAATGCACGTCATGCTATAGTACTTTAATTCCTACTTCCATAAAATTTCGTTTTAAAATATAATGAAATGGTGAAGTGATACCTTCTCGATAGAATATTTTAAAGTTTTTAAATGCATTTATTTGAGGTCACAGAAACGATTTATTATTGAATTAATGAATTCCTGTATTTCCTCAAGTCGAACACAGGGCCTTCTGAACGGCGCGAACTCGAGGCTCATAGGCCACGGGTTGAGGATCAGAGGTTTCCTGATCAGAGAGACTCTGGGATGAATGATCAGCCCAACGCTGGAAGTGAAAGTACGGAAGTGATGATGTGATAGGAAAGATGTCATGGAACAATCGGTGGAATGCTGGCAGGAGAAATCGGAGGACCCGGAGAAAATCCGCCCCAGCACCATGTTGTCCACCATAAATCTCACTTTTGCGGTCGCGTGGGATCGAACCCGGACCGCCTTGGTGAGAGCCAAGTGGTCTAACCCTTAGCCATGGCCCGGCCATATATTATTACATAAGTAATGTATAAGTAGCAAATGTTCAATTGGGAATCTGCGTTAATTCTCAGGTGTTCATATGTTTTTATCCTCCTGACAACAGAAAACAAACAGTAGTTAAGTTTGATTCGCTCTCATTATATCAACTATTTGATTTAATATGCATAACATACATGGCTTAAAATCATATTCTGACTGAGATTTTCCTTTCTTTTCAAATGTCCATACTTGAGTCATGAAGCAATAAAATTCTAACAGCCGCAATCCGAAGCTGATTATTGGGATTCTATGCAGACATCTGCTTTTTCAGTTCCTTTTGTGCAAAGGTTTGTGAGAAGTTTGTTGCCGGAGTATGTATAGTATACCACAGGACAGAAAGCCTCCAGGGGGTGAGACGCAGGGGGGTTGAAAAAGGTTCCTAAACCATTCCTCGGTAGTTTATGACACCTCATGTCACTTCAGCTACATGCAATTTATAAACATTCTTACGGCTTCTACTTTTGTGAATGAATCTTTTCGGTTTTAATGTACAGAATGAATAGCGCGCTTGTTTTTAACGGTTTTGCTCCTTATGTAGCATGCGTTCCCTGTTACACATATTCGCTTTCCTTGTCCCACTGTGTAAGGGGGCGCATTCCTTTCAGGGACTTACTTTGCGTTGGTGGACAGTACACATAAGGGGAAGGGCGCTACACTTCTGCCAACATTCGAGAGCAGGTTTACCATCAAGTTCTGCAGGAGAAATGTGTTCTCTGTTCTTCTAAATCAACGAAGAATGTACAAAATAACGGCTTGATGACGTGCTGTAGGGTGCTGTTATTGTAAAAAGATTCTGAAAACGCAAAGCTGAACAATGTCCTTCAGAATTCACCAAATGAAATTATGTGCATAATCAGAGAATGGATTATAAATAATAATTCTGGGCAAATTGTGTACGTATTCTATGTTATACTTTTTCTAAATTGTAGACTTAGGCAGTGAGCCAAAAAAAAAAAAAAAAAAAAAAAATCCAATTGAAAATAACAATTCATTTGATACTGCTATTTGATATTAATATGCTTTATCATCTTTTTACTTTTCAAATACATTTGTGTTTGACGTGTTTTTGTTCTTGATCTTCATGTAGTTTTTGTTACTATTATTTGCATTTTATGTTTAGTTTGTCCATGTTGGCAACTTGTAAATTTAGGAGACAGTTTTGTATTCGTTTGGTGTGGTTTTTGGGGGTGAGTCTCCCAATGGAGCCAATATGTATCGTAATAAAGATATTTGAGCAGCAGAAAGAAAGTTATGTTTTTTGTTCCATTCTTACTTTCTGCAAACTGAAGTAAATGAATATTGTAACCTTGGCATCCATATTGTGTCTTGCAGCCTTGACGATGGATGTGCTCTGATTACAAGGCCATGCTACAGTTGGCTCCATGCTATGAAGTTCAAGTTTTCACATATCAGTATTAAACTGAGACGTAAAATTAACTTTGTGTAAGAAAGTCGAAAATTCTGAAGAATCTAGAATCTATATCCTAGATAGTTTGGGTAGTTCTAGATAGTTTGGATGGAGTACTGTTTATTCGGAAGATGATGAACTTGAATATCAAGTTTTGGTAAATCCGTGTCATACACAAACACGAACTTTTTTTTTTTAAAAAAAAATAATTGTTTTGAAAACCTAAGGACCCGAAACAGTACATATTTCTCGTAAAATCTGGTCATAGAATTTTTTGGGGTAGATTACACTATTTTCACCACTTTCTGTAAGTAATGCGAAATAAAAATACAGAGCACTGGAATGAAATGAATTTCAAATAAATATTGTCGTGTAGTTTGTATTTTTATCTAATGAAATATTCCATCATAAACTGTCTCTTGTGTATGTTGGTAAACATATAGTCTGGGTAGAAGCCAAAAGTAGAATGGTTACTGTACATTCAGTAGAAGCAAATAATTAACTTGAACGTCTGTAAATGAGGAAGAAACTTCTTATTTTCGGTTTGGAAACGGTCCCCAAAATAACATTATCCAAACTCAGGGCACCATTGCATTTATTTGTACTGCTTGAGTTTAGAGCACGCGATAAGGTTCGCGACCTGTCCTTCAGACGACCTGCGTGTGCAGTTTCGTGACGTCATAGAGAAAGAGGATAGCCTACTTTATTGGTCAATTAACATTCCAAACATCGCTCGTCGTGTTCTAGGTATGTGACAAGCTCTCTCTTGTGGCGGACATACCAAATAGGAGTTTAGCTTGTGAACCTCATCCTCCAAGGCATTACACCCTGTTTCAAAAGTAAGTTATCCTTTTGACAGTAAATAGTTTGCGAAGTAGCATCTGAATACTACCAAATTAAACAAAACAAGTAGATATACTTTTAACAAGTAAATCTGTAAAACGATATAATTAAACCACACGGTATGATATTGTAACGACTTTAGACAGTGCCTAAAGTTCAAATGCATTGTTAACAGTAAATTGGAACTGCCGAAAATATCATCTTCTCACAGCACGGTCAAGGATAAAGACATTCTTCTGACATTGTTACACTAGTTACCTATTTCTGACATCTCTACATAGTAGCAACCAGTGGCGGCTCGTGTAATATAAAACGTGTGTGTTCACAAAACCTACACTTAAAATGCACACTAGCACTATCTGCCTACTGCTACCACCACTACTACTTGTGAGTGCTAGCTCAAATGCCCCACAAAATTTATACAATCTTTCTGCCTAGGAAGGATGTATCTGTTCCTACCAACTTGCCCATGGTGTCGCTTTACTGACAGTCTGTAAGCGCTGTTCAGCTTAGCACTAATATTCACACGACCAAACATGGCGAACTGAATGCATGCATTCTTATATGACTGTGAATTCCCATGCTTCTTTATCTTTTCACTAAGATGTATCAGGTTGGCACATCCTACTTTTATCCAATTTTATTACTCATTTCAGTGCTAAACATAAGGCACGGAAATAAAAAAAAAGAAAGAAAGAAAGAAAAAGCGCATTTCTCAGGTTGTGTATACATTGCTGTTAAATTTGCGCCTGTAGTCCAACTTCTGATATTTGTAACACGCTCAACTGTCAAAATTGGGCTAAGGACGTCCTAATCGCTTTATTACAACTTTTTCTTAGTAAGTCAGTTTATCTGTTTTACTTCTTAAAATGGAATCCACCGAGTTCATAGCTACCTCTTGAGAGAAGTTCAACGGTCACAAAGATTCGAAAGTCTCGCGGTCGGTCGCTTCACACAACAAAGAATAATTGTTTTGCGCTAAAGGACTAGTTGTACTTGATGTGCTAGGAAAGTCACAATTGTCTCACCTGCTGATCACCTACAAATTCCAGGTTTATCGCAGTGTTTAAAACAAAACATCTGTTTAGTAACTGGACCGTAATAACACACCGTATTCAAAGCAACAATAGCTGATAGCGCCAGGAGTTGTAAACATTATTTGTATTTGGAGATAGTTGCAGTTAAACTCTATAGATAGCACTTCCCAGAGATGTCCAAGAACTCTGGCGTTGCCAGTGTGAATTAACGTGCACATCGTAATTGTAATATGATCACCACATTACTGTGACTTTGTGGGTTCGTGAAATGAAAAGTCCAATTGCACCACTCAAAAATGTTCTTTATTTCCATCGACTTACAGTTGAACACTTGCCAGTTACACAGAATTACGTAATGCACACAATTACGATTCACCAGTTCGTCCGTTCAGTTCCACTTGCACTCGCAATCACGTAAACTCCTCCGACGCACGTTCACAGTCTTCTCGTCCGTATACTAGCACGACGCTGCTTCGCTGCTCGCCAAGAACTAACTGTCCTCACTCATTGCAGCCCTTTTTATAGGAATATCACTGTTTTCTAGAAGTCTCTGGTTTCAGTGAATCGCCGCGAAGGTTCCAGATGGCAGTGGAAGGGGGAAGAGGCGGCCAGCGCCAAATGACACTTCCCTAATCATTCCCTCAGTTAGTGACTGAGACTAATGGGTGGCTGTGGCTTTGATGCCTCTGGCCCCTTCTCAGCTGTCGTTGGTCGGACTTTCCGATAATTGGGTGACACTGCTCCCTCCTCAAAGCTGGTCGTCCCGAACAGCATCATCGTAGCGGGCTAGACTATCCAAGTGTACCACCAACATCTTTCCTCGGGGCACCTTCTGGATGCGGTAGACCACGTCATTTATCCTCTTCACCGCCCGGTACGGCCCTTGCCATGGCTGCTGAAGCTTCGGGCAGCGTCCCATGGTCCGCGTAGGACGGTACAACCAGACCAGGTCACCTCGCTGGAACCCTTGGCTGTTGGCTTGCCTGTCATATCTGGTCTTCATGCGGTCGCTCGCCTTCTGGATGTTCTGGCGAGCCATCTCGTGCATGTCGTGGAGGTGGTCCACCAGGTTCTCCACATAGTCGGTCACCGGCTGCTTCGCCTCCGGAGGGCTTCCAAAAGCCAGGTCACAAGGGAGGCGTAACTCTCGGCCAAACATTAAGCTGGCTGGCATCATTCCAGTTGTGTCGTGTGTAGACGAGCGGTAGGCCAGCAAGAACAGTGACACCTTGACGTCCCAGTCTCGCTGGTGGCTGGCCACGACCTTCCTCAGGTGTTCCTCTAAGGTCTTGATGTATCTTTCGACCATGTCATCCGACTGGGGGTGTAGAGGCGTAGTGCGAGTCTTGTTCACCCCAAGCCTTTGTAGTGCCTCCTTCATTAGGTTGGACTCAAAGTTGGTACCCTGGTCACTGTGTAGCTCCAATGGCACCCCGAATCGGCAGAACACTTGCTCCACGAAGCAGTCTGTGATTGTGATGGCATACACCTCCGGCCACTTGGTGAAGTAGTCCACGACCACCATTAGGTACTTGTTGCCTCGGTCGGAAACTGGGAACGGTCCAGCAATGTCAACGGCGAGCCGTTCGAATGGCGCTCCGACGTTGTACTGCTGCATGCGACCCCGGCTCCTAGTCTGCAAAATCGATTCGCAGCATGTGACATCATCCGAGAACTTTCATTCGAATGCAAGCAAAAATTCTGGTTTGTAGCAAAATCGATGCGCAGCGTGTGACATCATCCGAGAACTTTCATTCGAATGCAAGCAAAAATTCTGGTTATAGCAAAATCGATTCGCAGCGTGTGACATCATCCGAGAACTTGCATTCGAATGCAAGCAAAAATTCTGGTTTGTAGCAAAATCGATTCGCAGCGTGTGACATCATCCGAGAACTTTCATTCGAATGCAAGCAAAAATTCTGGTTATAGCAAAATCGATTCGCAGCGTGTGACATCATCCGAGAACTTTCATTCGAATGCAAGCAAAAATTCTGGTTTGTAGCAAAATCGATTCGCAGCGTGTGACATCATCCGAGAACTTGCATTCGAATGCAAGAAAAAATTCTGGTTATAGCAAAATCGATTCGCAGCGTGTGACATCATCCGAGAACTTTCATTCGAATGCAAGCAAAAATTCTGGTTTGTAGCAAAATCGATTCGCAGAGTGTGACATCATCCGAGAACTTTCATTCGAATGCAAGCAAAAATTCTGGTTTGTAGCAAAATCGATTCGCAGCGTGTGACATCATCCGAGAACTTGCATTCGAATGCAAGCAAAAATTCTCGTTTGTAGCAAAATCGATTCGCAGCGTGTGACATCATCCGAGAACTTTCATTCGAATGCAAGCAAAAATTCTCGTTTGTAACAAAATCGATTCGCAGCGAGTGACATCATCCGAGAACTTTCATTCGAATGCAAGCAAAAGTTCTCGTTTGTAGAAAATCGATTCGCAGCGAGTGACATCATCCGAGAACTTTCATTCGAATGCAAGCAAAAGTTCTCGTTTGTAGCAAAATCGATTCGCAGCGTGTGACATCATCCGAGAACTTTCATTCGAATGCAAGCAAAAATTCTGGTTTGTAGCAAAATCGATTCGCAGAGTGTGACATCATCCGAGAACTTGCATTCGAATGCAAGCAAAAATTCTCGTTTGTAGAAAATCGATTCGCAGCGTGTGACATCATCCGAGAACTTTCATTCGAATGCAAGCAAAAGTTCTCGTTTGTAGAAAATCGATTCGCAGCGTGTGACATCATCCGAGAACTTTCATTCGAATGCAAGCAAAAATTCTGGTTTGTAGCAAAATCGATTCGCAGCGAGTGACATCATCCGAGAACTTTCATTCGAATGCAAGCAAAAGTTCTCGTTTGTAGAAAATCGATTCGCAGCGAGTGACATCATCCGAGAACTTTCATTCGAATGCAAGCAAAAATTCTGGTTTGTAGAAAATCGATTCGCAGCGAGTGACATCATCCGAGAACTTTCATTCGAATGCAAGCAAAAGTTCTCGTTTGTAGAAAATCGATTCGCAGCGTGTGACATCATCCGAGAACTTTCATTCGAATGCAAGCAAAAGTTCTCGTTTGTAGAAAATCGATTCGCAGCGTGTGACATCATCCGAGAACTTGCATTCGAATGCAAGCAAAAGTTCTCGTTTGTAGCAAAATCGATTCGCAGCGTGTGACATCATCCGAGAACTTTCATTCGAATGCAAGCAAAAGTTCTCGTTTGTAGAAAATCGATTCGCAGCGTGTGACATCATCCGAGAACTTTCATTCGAATGCAACCAAAAATTCTCGTTTGTAGAATATCGATTCGCAGCGTGTGACATCATGCGAGAACTTTCATTCGAATGCAAGCAAAAGTTCTCGTTTGTAGAAAATCCATTCGCAGCGTGTGACATCATCCGAGAACTTTCATTCGAATGCAAGCAAAAATTCTCGTTTGTAGAAAATCGATTCGCAGCGTGTGACATCATCCGAGAACTTTCATTCGAATGCAAGCAAAAGTTCTCGTTTGTAGAAAATCGATTCGCAGCGTGTGACATCATCCGAGAACTTTCATTCGAATGCAAGCAAAAGTTCTCGTTTGTAGAAAATCGATTCGAAGCGTGTGACATCATCCGAGAGCTTTCATTCGAATGCAAGCAAAAATTCTCGTTTGTAGAAAATCGATTCGCAGCGTGTAACATCATCCGAGAACTTTCATTCGAATGCAAGCAAAAGTTCTCGTTTGTAGAAAATCGATGCGCAGCGTGTGACATCATCCGAGAACTTTCATTCGAATGCAAGCAAAAGTTCTCGTTTGTAGAAGATCGATTCGCAGCGTGTGACATCATCCGAGAACTTTCATTCGAATGCAAGCGAAAATTCTCGTTTGTAGAAAATCGATTCGCAGGGTGTGACATCATCCGAGAACTTGCATTCGAATGCAAGCGAAAATTCTGGTTTGTAGCAAAATCAATTCGCAGCGTGTGACATCATCCGAGAACTTTCATTCGAATGCAAGCGAAAATTCTCGTTTGTAGAAAATCGATTCGCAGCGTGTGACATCATCCGAGAACTTTCATTCGAATGCAAGCAAAAATTCTCGTTTGTAGCAAAATCGAATCGCAGTGAGTGACATCATCCGAGAACTTTCATTCGAATGCAAGCAAAAATTCTCGTTTGTAGCAAAATCGATTCGCAGCGTGTGACATCATCCGAGAACTTTCATTCGAATGCAAGCGAAAATTCTCGTTTGTAGCAAAATCGATTCGCAGTGTGTGACATCATCCGAGAACTTTCATTCGAATGCAAGCAAAAATTCTCGTTTGTAGCAAAATCGATTCGCAGTGTGTGACATCATCCGAGAACTTTCATTCGAATGCAAGGAAAAATTCTCGTTTGTAGCAAAATCGATGCGCAGCGTGTGACATCATCCGAGAACTTGCATTCGAATGCAAGCAAAAATTCTCGTTTGTAGCAAAATCGATTCGCAGTGTGTGACATCATCCGAGAACTTTAATTCGAATGCAAGCGAAAATTCTGGTTTGTAGCAAAATCGATTCGCAGCGTGTGACATCATCCGAGAACTTTCATTCGAATGCAAGCGAAAATTCTCGTTTGTAGAAAATCGATTCGCAGCGTGTGACATCATCCGAGAACTTTCATTCGAATGCAAGCAAAAATTCTCGTTTGTAGAAAATCGATTCGCAGCGTGTGACATCATCCGAGAACTTTCATTCGAATGCAAGCGAAAGTTCTGGTTTGTAGCAAAATCGATTCGCAGCGTGTGACATCATCCGAGAACTTTCATTCGAATGCAAGCAAAAGTTCTCGTTTGTAGAAAATCGATTCGCAGCGTGTGACATCATCCGAGAACTTTCATTCGAATGCAAGCGAAAGTTCTCGTTTGTAGAAAATCGATTCGCAGCGTGTGACATCATCCGAGAACTTGCATTCGAATGCAAGCGAAAGTTCTCGTTTGTAGAAAATCGATTCGCAGCGTGTGACAGCATCCGAGAACTTGCATTCGAATGCAAGCGAAAGTTCTCGTTTGTAGAAGATCGATTCGCAGCGTGTGACATCATCCGAGAACTTTCATTCGAATGCAAGCGAAAGTTCTCGTTTGTAGAAAATCGATTCGCAGCGTGTGACATCACCCGAGAACTTTCATTCGAATGCAAGCGAAAGTTCTCGTTTGTAGAAAATCGATTCGCAGCGTGTGACATCATCCGAGAACTTTCATTCGATTGCAAGCGAAAGTTCTCGTTTGTAGAAAATTGATTCGCAGCGTGTGACATCATCCGAGAACTTTCATTCGAATGCAAGCAAAAGTTCTCGTTTGTAGAAAATCGATTCGCAGCGTGTGACATCATCCGAGAACTTTCATTCGAATGCAAGCGAAAGTTCTCGTTTGTAGAAAATCGATTCGCAGCGTGTGACATCATCCGAGAACTTTCATTCGAATGCAAGCGAAAGTTCTCGTTTGTAGAAAATCGATTCGCAGAGTGTGACATCATCCGAGAACTTTCATTCGAATGCAAGCGAAAATTCTGGTTTGTAGAAAATCGATTCGCAGCGTCTGACATCATCCGAGAACTTTCATTCGAATGCAAGCGAAAGTTCTCGTTTGTAGAAAATCGATTCGCAGCGTGTGACATCATCCGAGAACTTTCATTTGAATGCAAGCGAAAATTCTCGTTTGTAGAAAATCGATTCGCAGCGTGTGACATCATCCGAGAACTTGCATTCGAATGCAAGCAAAAGTTCTGGTTTGTAGCAAAATCGATTCGCAGCGTGTGACATCATCCGAGAACTTTCATTCGAATGCAAGCGAAAGTTCTCGTTTGTAGAAAATCCATTCGCAGCGTGTGACATCATCCGAGAACTTTCATTCGAATGCAAGCAAAAATTCTGGTTTGTAGCAAAATCGATTCGCAGCGTGTGACATCATCCGAGAACTTTCATTCGAATGCAAGCGAAAGTTCTCGTTTGTAGAAAATCGATTCGCAGCGTGTGACATCATCCGAGAACTTTCATTCGAATGCAAGCAAAAATTCTGGTTTGTAGCAAAATCGATTCGCAGCGTGTGACATCATCCGAGAACTTTCATTCGAATGCAAGCGAAAGTTCTCGTTTGTAGAAAATCGATTCGCAGCGTGTGACATTATCCGAGAACTTTCATTCGAATGCAAGCAAAAATTCTGGTTTGTAGCAAAATCGATGCGCAGCGTGTGACATCATCCGAGAGCTTTCATTCGAATGCAAGAAAAAATTCTGGTTTGTAGCAAAATCGATTCGCAGCGTGTGACATCATCCGAGAACTTTCATTCGAATGCAAGCAAAAATTCTGGTTTGTAGCAAAATCGATTCGCAGCGTGTGACATCATCCGAGAACTTTCATTCGAATGCAAGCGAAAGTTCTCGTTTGTAGAAAATCGATTCGCAGCGTGTGACATTATCCGAGAACTTTCATTCGAATGCAAGCAAAAATTCTGGTTTGTAGCAAAATCGATTCGCAGCGTGTGACATCATCCGAGAACTTTCATTAGAATGCAAGCAAAAATTCTGGTTTGTAGCAAAATCGATTCGCAGCGTGTGACATCATCCGAGAACTTTCATTCGAATGCAAGCGAAAGTTCTCGTTTGTAGAAAATCGATTCGCAGCGAGTGACATCATCCGAGAACTTTCATTCGAATGCAAGCAAAAATTCTGGTTTGTAGCAAAATCGATTCGCAGCGTGTGACATCATCCGAGAACTTTCATTCGAATGCAAGCAAAAGTTCTGGTTTGTAGAAAATCGATTCGCAGCGTGTGACATCATCCGAGAACTTGCATTCGAATGCTAGCGAAAGTTCTCGTTTGTAGCAAATCGATTCGCAGCGTGTGACATCATCCGAGAACTTTCATTCGAATGCAAGCGAAAGTTCTCGTTTGTAGAAAATCGATTCGCAGCGTGTGACATCATCCGAGAAATTGCATTCGAATGCAAGCGAAAATTCTCGTTTGTAGAAAATCGATTCGCAGCGTGTGACATCATCGGAGAACTTGCATTCGAATGCAAGCATAAATTCTCGTTTGTAGAAAATAGATTCGCAGCGTGTGACATCATCCGAGAACTTTCATTCGAATGCAAGCCAAAATTCTCGTTTGTAGAAAATCGATGCGCAGCGTGTGACATCATCCGAGAACTTGCATTCGAATGCAAGCCAAAATTCTCGTTTGTAGAAAATCGATTCGCAGCGTGTGACATCATCCGAGAACTTTCATTCGAATGCAAGCAAAAATTCTCGTTTGTAGAAAATCGATTCGCAGCGTGTCACATCATCCGAGAACTTTCATTCGAATGCAAGCGAAAGTTCTCGTTTGTAGAAAATCGATTCGCAGCGTGTGACATCATGCGAGAACTTTCATTCGAATGCAAGCAAAAGTTCTCGTATGTAGAAAATCGATTCGCAGCGTGTGACATCATCCGAGAACTTGCATTCGAATGCAAGCAAAAATTCTCGTTTGTAGAAAATCGATTCGCAGCGTGTGACATCATCCGAGAACTTTCATTCGAATGCAAGCAAAAGTTCTCGTTTGTAGCAAAATCGATTCGCAGTGTGTGACATCATCCGAGAACTTGCATTCGAATGAAAGCAAAAATTCTGGTTTGTAGCAAAATCGATTCGCAGCGTGTGACATCATCCGAGAACTTTCATTCGAATGCAAGCAAAAATTCTCGTTTGTAGCAAAATCGATTCGCAACGTGTGACATCATCCGAGAACTTTCATTCGAATGCAAGCAAAAATTCTGGTTTGTAGCAAAATCGATGCGCAGCGTGTGACATCATCCGAGATCTTTCATTCGAATGCAAGCGAAAGTTCTCGTTTGTAGAAAATCGATTCGCAGCGTGTGACATCATCCGAGAACTTGCATTCGAATGCAAGCAAAAATTCTCGTTTGTAGAAAATCGATTCGCAGCGTGTGACATCATCCGAGAACTTTCATTCGAATGCAAGCAAAAGTTCTCGTTTGTAGCAAAATCGATTCGCAGTGTGTGACATCATCCGAGAACTTGCATTCGAATGAAAGCAAAAATTCTGGTTTGTAGCAAAATCGATTCGCAGCGTGTGACATCATCCGAGAACTTTCATTCGAATGCAAGCAAAAATTCTCGTTTGTAGCAAAATCGATTCGCAACCTGTGACATCATCCGAGAACTTTCATTCGAATGCAAGCGAAAATTCTGGTTTGTAGCAAAATCGATTCGCAGCGTGTGACATCATCCGAGAACTTTCATTCGAATGCAAGCGAAAATTCTGGTTTGTAGCAAAATCGATTCGCAGCGTGTGATATCATCCGAGAACTTTCATTCGAATGCAAGCAAAAATTCTGGTTTGTAGCAAAATCGATGCGCAGCGTGTGACATCATCCGAGAACTTTCATTCGAATGCAAGCAAAAATTCTGGTTTGTAGCAAAATCGATTCGCAGCGTGTGACATCATCCGAGAACTTTCATTCGAATGCAAGCAAAAATTCTGGTTTGTAGCAAAATCGATGCGCAGCGTGTGACATCATCCGAGAACTTTCATTCGAATGCAAGCGAAAATTCTGGTTTGTAGCAAAATCGATTCGCAGAGTGTGACATCATCCGAGAACTTTCATTCGAATGCAAGCAAAAATTCTGGTTTGTAGCAAAATCGATTCGCAGCGTGTGACATCATCCGAGAACTTTCATTCGAATGCAAGCGAAAATTCTCGTTTGTAGAAAATCGATTCGCAGCGTGTGACATCATCCGAGAACTTTCATTCGAATGCAAGCAAAAATTCTCGTTTGTAGCAAAATCGATTCGCAGCGTGTGACATCATCCGAGAACTTTCATTCGAATGCAAGCAAAAATTCTGGTTTGTAACAAAATCGATGCGCAGCGTGTGACATCATCCGAGAACTTTCATTCGAATGCAAGCAAAAATTCTGGTTTGTAGCAAAATCGATTCGCAGCGTGTGACATCATCCGAGAACTTTCATTCGAATGCAAGCAAAAATTCTCGTTTGTAACAAAATCGATGCGCAGCGTGTGACATCATCCGAGAACTTTCATTCGAATGCAAGCAAAAATTCTGATTTGTAGCAAAATCGGTTCGCAGCGTGTGACATCATCCGAGAACTTTCATTCGAATGCAAGCAAAAATTCTGGTTTGTAGCAAAATCGGTTCGCAGCGTGTGACATCATCCGAGAACTTTCATTCGAATGCAAAAAAAAATTCTGGTTTGTAACAAAATCGATGCGCAGCGTGTGACATCATCCGAGAACTTTCATTCGAATGCAAGCAAAAATTCTGGTTTGTAGCAAAATCGATTCGCAGCATGTGACATCATCCGAGAACTTTCATTCGAATGCAAGCAAAAATTCTGGTTTGTAGAAAATCGATGCGCAGCGTGTGACATCATCCGAGAACTTTCATTCGAATGCAAGCAAAAATTCTGGTTTGTAGCAAAATCGATTCGCAGCATGTGACATCATGCGAGAACTTTCATTCGAATGCAAGCAAAAATTCTGGTTTGTAGAAAATCGATGCGCAGCGTGTGACATCATCCGAGAACTTTCATTCGAATGCAAGCAAAAATTCTGGTTTGTAGCAAAATCGATTCGCAGCATGTGACATCATCCGAGAACTTTCATTCGAATGCAAGCAAAAATTCTGGTTTGTAGCAAAATCGATTCGCAGCGAGTGACATCATCCGAGAACTTTCATTCGAATGCAAGCAAAAGTTCTCGTTTGTAGAAAATCGGTTCGCAGCGAGTGACATCATCCGAGAACTTTCATTCGAATGAGACAAAATTTCTCGTTTGTAGAAAATCGATTCGCAGCGAGTGACATCATCCGAGAACTTTCATTCGAATGCAAGCAAAAGTTCTCGTTTGTAGAAAATCGATTCGCAGCGTGTGACATCATCCGAGAACTTTCATTCGAATGCAAGCAAAAATTCTCGTTTGTAGAAAATCGATTCGCAGCGTGTGACATCATCCGAGAACTTTCATTCGAATGCAAGCAAAAGTTCTCGTTTGTAGAAAATCGATTCGCAGCGTGTGACATCATCCGAGAACTTTCATTCGAATGCAAGCAAAAGTTCTCGTTTGTAGAAAATCGATTCGCAGCGTGTGACATCATCCGAGAACTTTCATTCGAATGCAAGCAAAAGTTCTCGTTTGTAGAAGATCGATTCGCAGCGTGTGACATCATCCGAGAACTTTCATTCGAATGCAAGCAAAATTTCTCGTTTGTAGAAAATCGATTCGCAGCGTGTGACATCATCCGAGAACTTGCATTCGAATGCAAGCGAAAATTCTGGTTTGCAGCAAAATCGATTCGCAGCGTGTGACATCATCGGAGAACTTTCATTCGAATGCAAGCGAAAATTCTCGTTTGTAGAAAATCGATTCGCAGCGTGTGACATCATCCGAGAACTTTCATTCGAATGCAAGCAAAAATTCTCGTTTGTAGAAAATCGATTCGCAGCGTGTGACATCATCCGAGAACTTGCATTCGAATGCAAGCAAAAATTCTGGTTTGTAGCAAAATCGATTCGCAGCGTGTGACATCATCCGAGAACTTGCATTCGAATGCAAGCAAAAATTCTGGTTTGTAGCAAAATCGATTCGCAGCGTGTGACATCATCCGAGAACTTTCATTCGAATGCAAGCAAAAATTCTGGTTTGTAGCAAAATCGATTCGCAGCGTGTGACATCATCCGAGAACTTGCATTCGAATGCAAGCAAAAATTCTGGATTGTAGCAAAATCGATTCGCAGAGTGTGACATCATCCGAGAACTTGCATTCGAATGCAAGCAAAAATTCTGGTTATAGCAAAATCGATTCGCAGCGTGTGACATCATCCGAGAACTTGCATTCGAATGCAAGCAAAAATTCTGGTTTGTAGCAAAATCGATTCGCAGAGTGTGACATCATCCGAGAACTTTCATTCGAATGCAAGCAAAAATTCTCGTTTGTAGCAAAATCGATTCGCAGCGTGTGACATCATCCGAGAACTTTCATTCGAATGCAAGCAAAAGTTCTCGTTTGTAGAAAATCGATTCGCAGCGTGTGACATCATCCGAGAACTTTCATTCGAATGCAAGCAAAAATTCTGGTTTGTAGCAAAATCGATTCGCAGCGTGTGACATCATCCGAGAACTTTCATTCGAATGCAAGCAAAAGTTCTCGTTTGTAGAAAATCGATTCGCAGCGAGTGACATCATCCGAGAACTTTCATTCGAATGCAAGCAAAAATTCTCGTTTGTAGAAAATCGATGCGCAGCGTGTGACATCATCCGAGAACTTTCATTCGAATGCAAGCAAAAATTCTCGTTTGTAGAAAATCGATTCGCAGCGTGTGACATCATCCGAGAACTTGCATTCGAATGCAAGCAAAAATTCTGGTTTGTAGCAAAATCGATTCGCAGCGTGTGACATCATCCGAGAACTTTCATTCGAATGCAAGCAAAAATTCTGGTTTGTAGCAAAATCGATGCGCAGCGTGTGACATCATCCGAGAACTTTCATTCGAATGCAAGCAAAAGTTCTCGTTTGTAGAAAATCGATTCGCAGCGAGTGACATCATCCGAGAACTTTCATTCGAATGCAAGCAAAAATTCTCGTTTGTAGAAAATCGATTCGCAGCGAGTGACATCATCCGAGAACTTTCATTCGAATGCAAGCGAAAGTTCTCGTTTGTAGAAGATCGATTCGCAGCATGTGACATCATCCGAGAACTTTCATTCGAATGCAAGCAAAAATTCTGGTTTGTAGCAAAATCGATGCGCAGCGTGTGACATCATCCGAGAACTTTCATTCGAATGCAAGCAAAAATTCTGGTTTGTAGCAAAATCGATTCGCAGCGTGTGACATCATCCGAGAACTTTCATTCGAATGCAAGCAAAAATTCTGGTTTGTAGCAAAATCGATGCGCAGCGTGTGACATCATCCGAGAACTTTCATTCGAATGCAAGCGAAAATTCTGGTTTGTAGCAAAATCGATTCGCAGAGTGTGACATCATCCGAGAACTTTCATTCGAATGCAAGCAAAAATTCTGGTTTGTAGCAAAATCGATTCGCAGCGTGTGACATCATCCGAGAACTTTCATTCGAATGCAAGCGAAAATTCTCGTTTGTAGAAAATCGATTCGCAGCGTGTGACATCATCCGAGAACTTTCATTCGAATGCAAGCAAAAATTCTCGTTTGTAGCAAAATCGATTCGCAGCGTGTGACATCATCCGAGAACTTTCATTCGAATGCAAGCAAAAATTCTGGTTTGTAACAAAATCGATGCGCAGCGTGTGACATCATCCGAGAACTTTCATTCGAATGCAAGCAAAAATTCTGGTTTGTAGCAAAATCGATTCGCAGCATGTGACATCATCCGAGAACTTTCATTCGAATGCAAGCAAAAATTCTCGTTTGTAACAAAATCGATGCGCAGCGTGTGACATCATCCGAGAACTTTCATTCGAATGCAAGCAAAAATTCTGATTTGTAGCAAAATCGGTTCGCAGCGTGTGACATCATCCGAGAACTTTCATTCGAATGCAAGCAAAAATTCTGGTTTGTAGCAAAATCGGTTCGCAGCGTGTGACATCATCCGAGAACTTTCATTCGAATGCAAAAAAAAATTCTGGTTTGTAACAAAATCGATGCGCAGCGTGTGACATCATCCGAGAACTTTCATTCGAATGCAAGCAAAAATTCTGGTTTGTAGCAAAATCGATTCGCAGCATGTGACATCATCCGAGAACTTTCATTCGAATGCAAGCAAAAATTCTGGTTTGTAGAAAATCGATGCGCAGCGTGTGACATCATCCGAGAACTTTCATTCGAATGCAAGCAAAAATTCTGGTTTGTAGCAAAATCGATTCGCAGCATGTGACATCATGCGAGAACTTTCATTCGAATGCAAGCAAAAATTCTGGTTTGTAGAAAATCGATGCGCAGCGTGTGACATCATCCGAGAACTTTCATTCGAATGCAAGCAAAAATTCTGGTTTGTAGCAAAATCGATTCGCAGCATGTGACATCATCCGAGAACTTTCATTCGAATGCAAGCAAAAATTCTGGTTTGTAGCAAAATCGATTCGCAGCGAGTGACATCATCCGAGAACTTTCATTCGAATGCAAGCAAAAGTTCTCGTTTGTAGAAAATCGGTTCGCAGCGAGTGACATCATCCGAGAACTTTCATTCGAATGAGACAAAATTTCTCGTTTGTAGAAAATCGATTCGCAGCGAGTGACATCATCCGAGAACTTTCATTCGAATGCAAGCAAAAGTTCTCGTTTGTAGAAAATCGATTCGCAGCGTGTGACATCATCCGAGAACTTTCATTCGAATGCAAGCAAAAATTCTCGTTTGTAGAAAATCGATTCGCAGCGTGTGACATCATCCGAGAACTTTCATTCGAATGCAAGCAAAAGTTCTCGTTTGTAGAAAATCGATTCGCAGCGTGTGACATCATCCGAGAACTTTCATTCGAATGCAAGCAAAAGTTCTCGTTTGTAGAAAATCGATTCGCAGCGTGTGACATCATCCGAGAACTTTCATTCGAATGCAAGCAAAAGTTCTCGTTTGTAGAAGATCGATTCGCAGCGTGTGACATCATCCGAGAACTTTCATTCGAATGCAAGCAAAATTTCTCGTTTGTAGAAAATCGATTCGCAGCGTGTGACATCATCCGAGAACTTGCATTCGAATGCAAGCGAAAATTCTGGTTTGCAGCAAAATCGATTCGCAGCGTGTGACATCATCGGAGAACTTTCATTCGAATGCAAGCGAAAATTCTCGTTTGTAGAAAATCGATTCGCAGCGTGTGACATCATCCGAGAACTTTCATTCGAATGCAAGCAAAAATTCTCGTTTGTAGAAAATCGATTCGCAGCGTGTGACATCATCCGAGAACTTGCATTCGAATGCAAGCAAAAATTCTGGTTTGTAGCAAAATCGATTCGCAGCGTGTGACATCATCCGAGAACTTGCATTCGAATGCAAGCAAAAATTCTGGTTTGTAGCAAAATCGATTCGCAGCGTGTGACATCATCCGAGAACTTTCATTCGAATGCAAGCAAAAATTCTGGTTTGTAGCAAAATCGATTCGCAGCGTGTGACATCATCCGAGAACTTGCATTCGAATGCAAGCAAAAATTCTGGATTGTAGCAAAATCGATTCGCAGAGTGTGACATCATCCGAGAACTTGCATTCGAATGCAAGCAAAAATTCTGGTTATAGCAAAATCGATTCGCAGCGTGTGACATCATCCGAGAACTTGCATTCGAATGCAAGCAAAAATTCTGGTTTGTAGCAAAATCGATTCGCAGAGTGTGACATCATCCGAGAACTTTCATTCGAATGCAAGCAAAAATTCTCGTTTGTAGCAAAATCGATTCGCAGCGTGTGACATCATCCGAGAACTTTCATTCGAATGCAAGCAAAAGTTCTCGTTTGTAGAAAATCGATTCGCAGCGTGTGACATCATCCGAGAACTTTCATTCGAATGCAAGCAAAAATTCTGGTTTGTAGCAAAATCGATTCGCAGCGTGTGACATCATCCGAGAACTTTCATTCGAATGCAAGCAAAAGTTCTCGTTTGTAGAAAATCGATTCGCAGCGAGTGACATCATCCGAGAACTTTCATTCGAATGCAAGCAAAAATTCTCGTTTGTAGAAAATCGATGCGCAGCGTGTGACATCATCCGAGAACTTTCATTCGAATGCAAGCAAAAATTCTCGTTTGTAGAAAATCGATTCGCAGCGTGTGACATCATCCGAGAACTTGCATTCGAATGCAAGCAAAAATTCTGGTTTGTAGCAAAATCGATTCGCAGCGTGTGACATCATCCGAGAACTTTCATTCGAATGCAAGCAAAAATTCTGGTTTGTAGCAAAATCGATGCGCAGCGTGTGACATCATCCGAGAACTTTCATTCGAATGCAAGCAAAAGTTCTCGTTTGTAGAAAATCGATTCGCAGCGAGTGACATCATCCGAGAACTTTCATTCGAATGCAAGCAAAAATTCTCGTTTGTAGAAAATCGATTCGCAGCGAGTGACATCATCCGAGAACTTTCATTCGAATGCAAGCGAAAGTTCTCGTTTGTAGAAGATCGATTCGCAGCATGTGACATCATCCGAGAACTTTCATTCGAATGCAAGCAAAAATTCTCGTTTGTAGAAAATCGATTCGCAGCGTGTGACATCATCCGAGAACTTTCATTCGAATGCAAGCAAAAGTTCTCGTTTGTAGAAAATCGATTCGCAGCGAGTGACATCATTCGAGAACTTTCATTCGAATGCAAGCAAAAATTCTCGTTTGTAGAAAATCGATTCGCAGCGAGTGACATCATCCGAGAACTTTCATTCGAATGCAAGCAAAAATTCTCGTTTGTAGAAAATCGATTCGCAGCGTGTGACATCATCCGAGAACTTTCATTCGAATGCAAGCAAAAGTTCTCGTTTGTAGAAAATCGATTCGCAGCGTGTGACATCATCCGAGAACTTGCATTCGAATGCAAGCGAAAATTCTTGTTTGTAGCAAAATCAATTCGCATCGTGTGACATCATCCGAGAACTTTCATTCGAATGCAAGCGAAAATTCTCGTATGTAGAAAATCGATTCGCAGCGTGTGACATCATCCGAGAACTTTCATTCGAATGCAAGCAAAAATTCTCGTTTGTAGAAAATCGATTCGCAAGGTGTGACATCATCCGAGAACTTTCATTCGAATGCAAGCGAAAATTCTCGTTTGTAGCAAAATCGATTCGCAGTGTGTGACATCATCCGAGAACTTTCATTCGAATGCAAGCAAAAGTTCTGGTTTGTAGCAAAATCGATTCGCAGCGTGTGACATCATCCGAGAACTTGCATTCGAATGCAAGCAAAAATTCTCGTTTGTAGCAAAATCGATGCGCAGCGTGTGACATAATCCGAGAACTTGCATTCGAATGCAAGCAAAAATTCTCGTTTGTAGCAAAATCGATGCGCAGCGTGTGACATCATCCGAGAACTTGCATTCGAATGCAAGCAAAAATTCTCGTTTGTAGCAAAATCGATGCGCAGCGTGTGACATCATCCGAGAACTTTCATTCGAATGCAAGCAAAAATTCTCGTTTGTAGCAAAATCGATGCGCAGCGTGTGACATCATCCGAGAACTTGCATTCGAATGCAAGCAAAAATTCTCGTTTGTAGCAAAATCGATGCGCAGCGTGTGACATCATCCGAGAACTTGCATTCGAATGCAAGCAAAAATTCTCGTTTGTAGCAAAATCGATGCGCAGCGTGTGACATCATCCGAGAACTTGCATTCGAATGCAAGCAAAAATTCTCGTTTGTAGCAAAATCGATGCGCAGCGTGTGACATCATCCGAGAACTTGCATTCGAATGCAAGCAAAAATTCTCGTTTGTAGCAAAATCGATTCGCAGTGTGTGACATCATCCGAGAACTTGCATTCGAATGCAAGCAAAAATTCTCGTTTGTAGCAAAATCGATGCGCAGCGTGTGACATCATCCGAGAACTTTCATTCGAATGCAAGCAAAAATTCTCGTTTGTAGCAAAATCGATGCGCAGCGTGTGACATCATCCGAGAACTTGCATTCGAATGCAAGCAAAAATTCTCGTTTGTAGCAAAATCGATGCGCAGCGTGTGACATCATCCGAGAACTTTCATTCGAATGCAAGCAAAAATTCTCGTTTGTAGCAAAATCGATGCGCAGCGTGTGACATCATCGGAGAACTTTCATTCGAATGCAAGCGAAAATTCTGGTTTGTAGCAAAATCGATTCGCAGCGTGTGACATCATCCGAGAACTTTCATTCGAATGCAAGCGAAAATTCTCGTTTGTAGAAAATCGATTCGCAGCGTGTGACATCATCCGAGAACTTTCATTCGAATGCAAGCAAAAATTCTCGTTTGTAGAAAATCGATCGCAGCGTGTGACATCATCCGAGACCTTGCATTCGAATGCAAGCGAAAGTTCTGGTTTGTAGCAAAATCGATTCGCAGCGTGACATCATCCGAGAACTTTCATTCGAATGCAAGCAAAAGTTCTCGTTTGTAGAAAATCGATTCGCAGCGTGTGACATCATCCGAGAACTTTCATTCGAATGCAAGCGAAAGTTCTCGTTTGTAGAAAATCGATTCGCAGCGTGTGACATCATCCGAGGACTTTCATTCGAATGCAAGCAAAAGTTCTCGTTTGTAGAAGATCGATTCGCAGCGTGTGACATCATCCGAGAACTTTCATTCGAATGCAAGCAAAATTTCTCGTTTGTAGAAAATCGATTCGCAGCGTGTGACATCATCCGAGAACTTGCATTCGAATGCAAGCGAAAATTCTGGTTTGCAGCAAAATCGATTCGCAGCGTGTGACATCATCGGAGAACTTTCATTCGAATGCAAGCGAAAATTCTCGTTTGTAGAAAATCGATTCGCAGCGTGTGACATCATCCGAGAACTTTCATTCGAATGCAAGCAAAAATTCTCGTTTGTAGAAAATCGATTCGCAGCGTGTGACATCATCCGAGAACTTGCATTCGAATGCAAGCAAAAATTCTGGTTTGTAGCAAAATCGATTCGCAGCGTGTGACATCATCCGAGAACTTGCATTCGAATGCAAGCAAAAATTCTGGTTTGTAGCAAAATCGATTCGCAGCGTGTGACATCATCCGAGAACTTTCATTCGAATGCAAGCAAAAATTCTGGTTTGTAGCAAAATCGATTCGCAGCGTGTGACACCATCCGAGAACTTGCATTCGAATGCAAGCAAAAATTCTGGATTGTAGCAAAATCGATTCGCAGAGTGTGACATCATCCGAGAACTTGCATTCGAATGCAAGCAAAAATTCTGGTTATAGCAAAATCGATTCGCAGCGTGTGACATCATCCGAGAACTTTCATTCGAATGCAAGCAAAAATTCTGGTTTGTAGCAAAATCGATTCGCAGAGTGTGACATCATCCGAGAACTTTCATTCGAATGCAAGCAAAAATTCTGGTTTGTAGCAAAATCGATTCGCAGCGTGTGACATCATCCGAGAACTTTCATTCGAATGCAAGCAAAAGTTCTCGTTTGTAGAAAATCGATTCGCAGCGTGTGACATCATCCGAGAACTTTCATTCGAATGCAAGCAAAAATTCTGGTTTGTAGCAAAATCGATTCGCAGCGTGTGACATCATCCGAGAACTTTCATTCGAGTGCAAGCAAAAGTTCTCGTTTGTAGAAAATCGATTCGCAGCGAGTGACATCATCCGAGAACTTTCATTCGAATGCAAGCAAAAATTCTCGTTTGTAGAAAATCGATGCGCAGCGTGTGACATCATCCGAGAACTTTCATTCGAATGCAAGCAAAAATTCTCGTTTGTAGAAAATCGATTCGCAGCGTGTGACATCATCCGAGAACTTGCATTCGAATGCAAGCAAAAATTCTGGTTTGTAGCAAAATCGATTCGCAGCGTGTGACATCATCCGAGAACTTTCATTCGAATGCAAGCAAAAATTCTGGGTTGTAGCAAAATCGATGCGCAGCGTGTGACATCATCCGAGAACTTTCATTCGAATGCAAGCAAAAGTTCTCGTTTGTAGAAAATCGATTCGCAGCGAGTGACATCATCCGAGAACTTTCATTCGAATGCAAGCAAAAATTCTCGTTTGTAGAAAATCGATTCGCAGCGAGTGACATCATCCGAGAACTTTCATTCGAATGCAAGCGAAAGTTCTCGTTTGTAGAAGATCGATTCGCAGCATGTGACATCATCCGAGAACTTTCATTCGAATGCAAGCAAAAATTCTCGTTTGTAGAAAATCGATTCGCAGCGTGTGACATCATCCGAGAACTTTCATTCGAATGCAAGCAAAAGTTCTCGTTTGTAGAAAATCGATTCGCAGCGAGTGACATCATTCGAGAACTTTCTTTCGAATGCAAGCAAAAATTCTCGTTTGTAGAAAATCGATTCGCAGCGAGTGACATCATCCGAGAACTTTCATTCGAATGCAAGCAAAAATTCTCGTTTGTAGAAAATCGATTCGCAGCGTGTGACATCATCCGAGAACTTTCATTCGAATGCAAGCAAAAGTTCTCGTTTGTAGAAAATCGATTCGCAGCGTGTGACATCATCCGAGAACTTGCATTCGAATGCAAGCGAAAATTCTTGTTTGTAGCAAAATCAATTCGCAGTGTGTGACATCATCCGAGAACTTTCATTCGAATGCAAGCAAAAGTTCTGGTTTGTAGCAAAATCGATTCGCAGCGTGTGACATCATCCGAGAACTTGCATTCGAATGCAAGCAAAAATTCTCGTTTGTAGCAAAATCGATGCGCAGCGTGTGACATCATCCGAGAACTTGCATTCGAATACAAGCAAAAATTCTCGTTTGTAGCAAAATCGATGCGCAGCGTGTGACATCATCCGAGAACTTGCATTCGAATGCAAGCAAAAATTCTCGTTTGTAGCAAAATCGATGCGCAGCGTGTGACATCATCCGAGAACTTTCATTCGAATGCAAGCAAAAATTCTCGTTTGTAGCAAAATCGATGCGCAGCGTGTGACATCATCCGAGAACTTGCATTCGAATGCAAGCAAAAATTCTCGTTTGTAGCAAAATCGATGCGCAGCGTGTGACATCATCCGAGAACTTGCATTCGAATGCAAGCAAAAATTCTGGTTTGTAGCAAAATCGATGCGCAGCGTGTGACATCATCCGAGAACTTGCATTCGAATGCAAGCAAAAATTCTGGTTTGTAGCAAAATCGATGCGCAGCGTGTGACATCATCCGAGAACTTGCATTCGAATGCAAGCAAAAATTCTCGTTTGTAGCAAAATCGATTCGCAGTGTGTGACATCATCCGAGAACATGCATTCGAATGCAAGCAAAAATTCTCGTTTGTAGCAAAATCGATGCGCAGCGTGTGACATCATCCGAGAACTTTCATTCGAATGCAAGCAAAAATTCTCGTTTGTAGCAAAATCGATGCGCAGCGTGTGACATCATCCGAGAACTTGCATTCGAATGCAAGCAAAAATTCTCGTTTGTAGCAAAATCGATGCGCAGCGTGTGACATCATCCGAGAACTTTCATTCGAATGCAAGCAAAAATTCTCGTTTGTAGCAAAATCGATGCGCAGCGTGTGACATCATCGGAGAACTTTCATTCGAATGCAAGCGAAAATTCTGGTTTGTAGCAAAATCGATTCGCAGCGTGTGACATCATCCGAGAACTTTCATTCGAATGCAAGCGAAAATTCTCGTTTGTAGAAAATCGATTCGCAGCGTGTGACATCATCCGAGAACTTTCATTCGAATGCAAGCAAAAATTCTCGTTTGTAGAAAATCGATTCGCAGCGTGTGACATCATCCGAGACCTTGCATTCGAATGCAAGCGAAAGTTCTGGTTTGTAGCAAAATCGATTCGCAGCGTGTGACATCATCCGAGAACTTTCATTCGAATGCAAGCAAAAGTTCTCGTTTGTAGAACATCGATTCGCAGCGTGTGACATCATCCGAGAACTTTCATTCGAATGCAAGCGAAAGTTCTCGTTTGTAGAAAATCGATTCGCAGCGTGTGACATCATCCGAGAACTTGCATTCGAATGCAAGCGAAAGTTCTCGTTTGTAGAAAATCGATTTGCAGCGTGTGACATCATCCGAGAACTTGCATTCGAATGCAAGCGAAAGTTCTCGTTTGTAGAAAATCGATTCGCAGCGTGTGACATCATCCGAGAACTTTCATTCGAATGCAAGCGAAAGTTCTCGTTTGTAGAAAATCGATTCGCAGCGTGTGACATCATCCGAGAACTTTCATTCGAATGCAAGCGAAAGTTCTCGTTTGTAGAAAATCGATTCGCAGCGTGTGACATCATCCGAGATCTTTCATTCGAATGCAAGCGAAAATTCTCGTTTGTAGAAAATCGATTCGCAGCGTCTGACATCATCCGAGAACTTTCATTCGAATGCAAGCGAAAGTTCTCGTTTGTAGAAAATCGATTCGCAGCGTGTGACATCATCCGAGAACTTTCATTCGAATGCAAGCGAAAATTCTCGTTTGTAGAAAATCGATTCGCAGCGTGTGACATCATCCGAGAACTTGCATTCGAATGCAAGCAAAAGTTCTAGTTTGTAGCAAAATCGATTCGCAGCGTGTGACATCATCCGAGAACCTTCATTCGAATGCAAGCAAAAGTTCTCGTTTGTAGCAAAATCGATTCGCAGCGTGTGACATCATCCGAGAACTTTCATTCGAATGCAAGCGAAAGTTCTCGTTTGTAGAAAATCGATTCGCAGCGAGTGACATCATCCGAGAACTTTCATTCGAATGCAAGCAAAAATTCTGGTTTGTAGAAAATCGATGCGCAGCGTGTGACATCATCCGAGAACTTTCATTCGAATGCAAGCAAAAATTCTGGTTTGTAGCAAAATCGATTCGCAGCATGTGACATCATCCGAGAACTTTCATTCGAATGCAAGCAAAAATTCTGGTTTGTAGCAAAATCGATTCGCAGCGAGTGACATCATCCGAGAACTTTCATTCGAATGCAAGCAAAAGTTCTCGTTTGTAGAAAATCGGTTCGCAGCGAGTGACATCATCCGAGAACTTTCATTCGAATGAGACAAAATTTCTCGTTTGTAGAAAATCGATTCGCAGCGAGTGACATCATCCGAGAACTTTCATTCGAATGCAAGCAAAAGTTCTCGTTTGTAGAAAATCGATTCGCAGCGTGTGACATCATCCGAGAACTTTCATTCGAATGCAAGCAAAAATTCTCGTTTGTAGAAAATCGATTCGCAGCGTGTGACATCATCCGAGAACTTTCATTCGAATGCAAGCAAAAGTTCTCGTTTGTAGAAAATCGATTCGCAGCGTGTGACATCATCCGAGAACTTTCATTCGAATGCAAGCAAAAGTTCTCGTTTGTAGAAAATCGATTCGCAGCGTGTGACATCATCCGAGAACTTTCATTCGAATGCAAGCAAAAGTTCTCGTTTGTAGAAGATCGATTCGCAGCGTGTGACATCATCCGAGAACTTTCATTCGAATGCAAGCAAAATTTCTCGTTTGTAGAAAATCGATTCGCAGCGTGTGACATCATCCGAGAACTTGCATTCGAATGCAAGCGAAAATTCTGGTTTGCAGCAAAATCGATTCGCAGCGTGTGACATCATCGGAGAACTTTCATTCGAATGCAAGCGAAAATTCTCGTTTGTAGAAAATCGATTCGCAGCGTGTGACATCATCCGAGAACTTTCATTCGAATGCAAGCAAAAATTCTCGTTTGTAGAAAATCGATTCGCAGCGTGTGACATCATCCGAGAACTTGCATTCGAATGCAAGCAAAAATTCTGGTTTGTAGCAAAATCGATTCGCAGCGTGTGACATCATCCGAGAACTTGCATTCGAATGCAAGCAAAAATTCTGGTTTGTAGCAAAATCGATTCGCAGCGTGTGACATCATCCGAGAACTTTCATTCGAATGCAAGCAAAAATTCTGGTTTGTAGCAAAATCGATTCGCAGCGTGTGACATCATCCGAGAACTTGCATTCGAATGCAAGCAAAAATTCTGGATTGTAGCAAAATCGATTCGCAGAGTGTGACATCATCCGAGAACTTGCATTCGAATGCAAGCAAAAATTCTGGTTATAGCAAAATCGATTCGCAGCGTGTGACATCATCCGAGAACTTGCATTCGAATGCAAGCAAAAATTCTGGTTTGTAGCAAAATCGATTCGCAGAGTGTGACATCATCCGAGAACTTTCATTCGAATGCAAGCAAAAATTCTCGTTTGTAGCAAAATCGATTCGCAGCGTGTGACATCATCCGAGAACTTTCATTCGAATGCAAGCAAAAGTTCTCGTTTGTAGAAAATCGATTCGCAGCGTGTGACATCATCCGAGAACTTTCATTCGAATGCAAGCAAAAATTCTGGTTTGTAGCAAAATCGATTCGCAGCGTGTGACATCATCCGAGAACTTTCATTCGAATGCAAGCAAAAGTTCTCGTTTGTAGAAAATCGATTCGCAGCGAGTGACATCATCCGAGAACTTTCATTCGAATGCAAGCAAAAATTCTCGTTTGTAGAAAATCGATGCGCAGCGTGTGACATCATCCGAGAACTTTCATTCGAATGCAAGCAAAAATTCTCGTTTGTAGAAAATCGATTCGCAGCGTGTGACATCATCCGAGAACTTGCATTCGAATGCAAGCAAAAATTCTGGTTTGTAGCAAAATCGATTCGCAGCGTGTGACATCATCCGAGAACTTTCATTCGAATGCAAGCAAAAATTCTGGTTTGTAGCAAAATCGATGCGCAGCGTGTGACATCATCCGAGAACTTTCATTCGAATGCAAGCAAAAGTTCTCGTTTGTAGAAAATCGATTCGCAGCGAGTGACATCATCCGAGAACTTTCATTCGAATGCAAGCAAAAATTCTCGTTTGTAGAAAATCGATTCGCAGCGAGTGACATCATCCGAGAACTTTCATTCGAATGCAAGCGAAAGTTCTCGTTTGTAGAAGATCGATTCGCAGCATGTGACATCATCCGAGAACTTTCATTCGAATGCAAGCAAAAATTCTGGTTTGTAGCAAAATCGATGCGCAGCGTGTGACATCATCCGAGAACTTTCATTCGAATGCAAGCAAAAATTCTGGTTTGTAGCAAAATCGATTCGCAGCGTGTGACATCATCCGAGAACTTTCATTCGAATGCAAGCAAAAATTCTGGTTTGTAGCAAAATCGATGCGCAGCGTGTGACATCATCCGAGAACTTTCATTCGAATGCAAGCGAAAATTCTGGTTTGTAGCAAAATCGATTCGCAGAGTGTGACATCATCCGAGAACTTTCATTCGAATGCAAGCAAAAATTCTGGTTTGTAGCAAAATCGATTCGCAGCGTGTGACATCATCCGAGAACTTTCATTCGAATGCAAGCGAAAATTCTCGTTTGTAGAAAATCGATTCGCAGCGTGTGACATCATCCGAGAACTTTCATTCGAATGCAAGCAAAAATTCTCGTTTGTAGCAAAATCGATTCGCAGCGTGTGACATCATCCGAGAACTTTCATTCGAATGCAAGCAAAAATTCTGGTTTGTAACAAAATCGATGCGCAGCGTGTGACATCATCCGAGAACTTTCATTCGAATGCAAGCAAAAATTCTGGTTTGTAGCAAAATCGATTCGCAGCATGTGACATCATCCGAGAACTTTCATTCGAATGCAAGCAAAAATTCTCGTTTGTAACAAAATCGATGCGCAGCGTGTGACATCATCCGAGAACTTTCATTCGAATGCAAGCAAAAATTCTGATTTGTAGCAAAATCGGTTCGCAGCGTGTGACATCATCCGAGAACTTTCATTCGAATGCAAGCAAAAATTCTGGTTTGTAGCAAAATCGGTTCGCAGCGTGTGACATCATCCGAGAACTTTCATTCGAATGCAAAAAAAAATTCTGGTTTGTAACAAAATCGATGCGCAGCGTGTGACATCATCCGAGAACTTTCATTCGAATGCAAGCAAAAATTCTGGTTTGTAGCAAAATCGATTCGCAGCATGTGACATCATCCGAGAACTTTCATTCGAATGCAAGCAAAAATTCTGGTTTGTAGAAAATCGATGCGCAGCGTGTGACATCATCCGAGAACTTTCATTCGAATGCAAGCAAAAATTCTGGTTTGTAGCAAAATCGATTCGCAGCATGTGACATCATGCGAGAACTTTCATTCGAATGCAAGCAAAAATTCTGGTTTGTAGAAAATCGATGCGCAGCGTGTGACATCATCCGAGAACTTTCATTCGAATGCAAGCAAAAATTCTGGTTTGTAGCAAAATCGATTCGCAGCATGTGACATCATCCGAGAACTTTCATTCGAATGCAAGCAAAAATTCTGGTTTGTAGCAAAATCGATTCGCAGCGAGTGACATCATCCGAGAACTTTCATTCGAATGCAAGCAAAAGTTCTCGTTTGTAGAAAATCGGTTCGCAGCGAGTGACATCATCCGAGAACTTTCATTCGAATGAGACAAAATTTCTCGTTTGTAGAAAATCGATTCGCAGCGAGTGACATCATCCGAGAACTTTCATTCGAATGCAAGCAAAAGTTCTCGTTTGTAGAAAATCGATTCGCAGCGTGTGACATCATCCGAGAACTTTCATTCGAATGCAAGCAAAAATTCTCGTTTGTAGAAAATCGATTCGCAGCGTGTGACATCATCCGAGAACTTTCATTCGAATGCAAGCAAAAGTTCTCGTTTGTAGAAAATCGATTCGCAGCGTGTGACATCATCCGAGAACTTTCATTCGAATGCAAGCAAAAGTTCTCGTTTGTAGAAAATCGATTCGCAGCGTGTGACATCATCCGAGAACTTTCATTCGAATGCAAGCAAAAGTTCTCGTTTGTAGAAGATCGATTCGCAGCGTGTGACATCATCCGAGAACTTTCATTCGAATGCAAGCAAAATTTCTCGTTTGTAGAAAATCGATTC
Organism: Mantis religiosa; assembly: GCA_030765055.1. Lineage (NCBI taxonomy): Eukaryota > Metazoa > Arthropoda > Insecta > Mantodea > Mantidae > Mantis > Mantis religiosa. The sequence continues at coordinate 74,481,675 of CM060952.1, forward strand.
GCAGCGTGTGACATCATCCGAGAACTTGCATTCGAATGCAAGCGAAAATTCTGGTTTGCAGCAAAATCGATTCGCAGCGTGTGACATCATCGGAGAACTTTCATTCGAATGCAAGCGAAAATTCTCGTTTGTAGAAAATCGATTCGCAGCGTGTGACATCATCCGAGAACTTTCATTCGAATGCAAGCAAAAATTCTCGTTTGTAGAAAATCGATTCGCAGCGTGTGACATCATCCGAGAACTTGCATTCGAATGCAAGCAAAAATTCTGGTTTGTAGCAAAATCGATTCGCAGCGTGTGACATCATCCGAGAACTTGCATTCGAATGCAAGCAAAAATTCTGGTTTGTAGCAAAATCGATTCGCAGCGTGTGACATCATCCGAGAACTTTCATTCGAATGCAAGCAAAAATTCTGGTTTGTAGCAAAATCGATTCGCAGCGTGTGACATCATCCGAGAACTTGCATTCGAATGCAAGCAAAAATTCTGGATTGTAGCAAAATCGATTCGCAGAGTGTGACATCATCCGAGAACTTGCATTCGAATGCAAGCAAAAATTCTGGTTATAGCAAAATCGATTCGCAGCGTGTGACATCATCCGAGAACTTGCATTCGAATGCAAGCAAAAATTCTGGTTTGTAGCAAAATCGATTCGCAGAGTGTGACATCATCCGAGAACTTTCATTCGAATGCAAGCAAAAATTCTCGTTTGTAGCAAAATCGATTCGCAGCGTGTGACATCATCCGAGAACTTTCATTCGAATGCAAGCAAAAGTTCTCGTTTGTAGAAAATCGATTCGCAGCGTGTGACATCATCCGAGAACTTTCATTCGAATGCAAGCAAAAATTCTGGTTTGTAGCAAAATCGATTCGCAGCGTGTGACATCATCCGAGAACTTTCATTCGAATGCAAGCAAAAGTTCTCGTTTGTAGAAAATCGATTCGCAGCGAGTGACATCATCCGAGAACTTTCATTCGAATGCAAGCAAAAATTCTCGTTTGTAGAAAATCGATGCGCAGCGTGTGACATCATCCGAGAACTTTCATTCGAATGCAAGCAAAAATTCTCGTTTGTAGAAAATCGATTCGCAGCGTGTGACATCATCCGAGAACTTGCATTCGAATGCAAGCAAAAATTCTGGTTTGTAGCAAAATCGATTCGCAGCGTGTGACATCATCCGAGAACTTTCATTCGAATGCAAGCAAAAATTCTGGTTTGTAGCAAAATCGATGCGCAGCGTGTGACATCATCCGAGAACTTTCATTCGAATGCAAGCAAAAGTTCTCGTTTGTAGAAAATCGATTCGCAGCGAGTGACATCATCCGAGAACTTTCATTCGAATGCAAGCAAAAATTCTCGTTTGTAGAAAATCGATTCGCAGCGAGTGACATCATCCGAGAACTTTCATTCGAATGCAAGCGAAAGTTCTCGTTTGTAGAAGATCGATTCGCAGCATGTGACATCATCCGAGAACTTTCATTCGAATGCAAGCAAAAATTCTCGTTTGTAGAAAATCGATTCGCAGCGTGTGACATCATCCGAGAACTTTCATTCGAATGCAAGCAAAAGTTCTCGTTTGTAGAAAATCGATTCGCAGCGAGTGACATCATTCGAGAACTTTCATTCGAATGCAAGCAAAAATTCTCGTTTGTAGAAAATCGATTCGCAGCGAGTGACATCATCCGAGAACTTTCATTCGAATGCAAGCAAAAATTCTCGTTTGTAGAAAATCGATTCGCAGCGTGTGACATCATCCGAGAACTTTCATTCGAATGCAAGCAAAAGTTCTCGTTTGTAGAAAATCGATTCGCAGCGTGTGACATCATCCGAGAACTTGCATTCGAATGCAAGCGAAAATTCTTGTTTGTAGCAAAATCAATTCGCATCGTGTGACATCATCCGAGAACTTTCATTCGAATGCAAGCGAAAATTCTCGTATGTAGAAAATCGATTCGCAGCGTGTGACATCATCCGAGAACTTTCATTCGAATGCAAGCAAAAATTCTCGTTTGTAGAAAATCGATTCGCAAGGTGTGACATCATCCGAGAACTTTCATTCGAATGCAAGCGAAAATTCTCGTTTGTAGCAAAATCGATTCGCAGTGTGTGACATCATCCGAGAACTTTCATTCGAATGCAAGCAAAAGTTCTGGTTTGTAGCAAAATCGATTCGCAGCGTGTGACATCATCCGAGAACTTGCATTCGAATGCAAGCAAAAATTCTCGTTTGTAGCAAAATCGATGCGCAGCGTGTGACATAATCCGAGAACTTGCATTCGAATGCAAGCAAAAATTCTCGTTTGTAGCAAAATCGATGCGCAGCGTGTGACATCATCCGAGAACTTGCATTCGAATGCAAGCAAAAATTCTCGTTTGTAGCAAAATCGATGCGCAGCGTGTGACATCATCCGAGAACTTTCATTCGAATGCAAGCAAAAATTCTCGTTTGTAGCAAAATCGATGCGCAGCGTGTGACATCATCCGAGAACTTGCATTCGAATGCAAGCAAAAATTCTCGTTTGTAGCAAAATCGATGCGCAGCGTGTGACATCATCCGAGAACTTGCATTCGAATGCAAGCAAAAATTCTCGTTTGTAGCAAAATCGATGCGCAGCGTGTGACATCATCCGAGAACTTGCATTCGAATGCAAGCAAAAATTCTCGTTTGTAGCAAAATCGATGCGCAGCGTGTGACATCATCCGAGAACTTGCATTCGAATGCAAGCAAAAATTCTCGTTTGTAGCAAAATCGATTCGCAGTGTGTGACATCATCCGAGAACTTGCATTCGAATGCAAGCAAAAATTCTCGTTTGTAGCAAAATCGATGCGCAGCGTGTGACATCATCCGAGAACTTTCATTCGAATGCAAGCAAAAATTCTCGTTTGTAGCAAAATCGATGCGCAGCGTGTGACATCATCCGAGAACTTGCATTCGAATGCAAGCAAAAATTCTCGTTTGTAGCAAAATCGATGCGCAGCGTGTGACATCATCCGAGAACTTTCATTCGAATGCAAGCAAAAATTCTCGTTTGTAGCAAAATCGATGCGCAGCGTGTGACATCATCGGAGAACTTTCATTCGAATGCAAGCGAAAATTCTGGTTTGTAGCAAAATCGATTCGCAGCGTGTGACATCATCCGAGAACTTTCATTCGAATGCAAGCGAAAATTCTCGTTTGTAGAAAATCGATTCGCAGCGTGTGACATCATCCGAGAACTTTCATTCGAATGCAAGCAAAAATTCTCGTTTGTAGAAAATCGATCGCAGCGTGTGACATCATCCGAGACCTTGCATTCGAATGCAAGCGAAAGTTCTGGTTTGTAGCAAAATCGATTCGCAGCGTGACATCATCCGAGAACTTTCATTCGAATGCAAGCAAAAGTTCTCGTTTGTAGAAAATCGATTCGCAGCGTGTGACATCATCCGAGAACTTTCATTCGAATGCAAGCGAAAGTTCTCGTTTGTAGAAAATCGATTCGCAGCGTGTGACATCATCCGAGGACTTTCATTCGAATGCAAGCAAAAGTTCTCGTTTGTAGAAGATCGATTCGCAGCGTGTGACATCATCCGAGAACTTTCATTCGAATGCAAGCAAAATTTCTCGTTTGTAGAAAATCGATTCGCAGCGTGTGACATCATCCGAGAACTTGCATTCGAATGCAAGCGAAAATTCTGGTTTGCAGCAAAATCGATTCGCAGCGTGTGACATCATCGGAGAACTTTCATTCGAATGCAAGCGAAAATTCTCGTTTGTAGAAAATCGATTCGCAGCGTGTGACATCATCCGAGAACTTTCATTCGAATGCAAGCAAAAATTCTCGTTTGTAGAAAATCGATTCGCAGCGTGTGACATCATCCGAGAACTTGCATTCGAATGCAAGCAAAAATTCTGGTTTGTAGCAAAATCGATTCGCAGCGTGTGACATCATCCGAGAACTTGCATTCGAATGCAAGCAAAAATTCTGGTTTGTAGCAAAATCGATTCGCAGCGTGTGACATCATCCGAGAACTTTCATTCGAATGCAAGCAAAAATTCTGGTTTGTAGCAAAATCGATTCGCAGCGTGTGACACCATCCGAGAACTTGCATTCGAATGCAAGCAAAAATTCTGGATTGTAGCAAAATCGATTCGCAGAGTGTGACATCATCCGAGAACTTGCATTCGAATGCAAGCAAAAATTCTGGTTATAGCAAAATCGATTCGCAGCGTGTGACATCATCCGAGAACTTTCATTCGAATGCAAGCAAAAATTCTGGTTTGTAGCAAAATCGATTCGCAGAGTGTGACATCATCCGAGAACTTTCATTCGAATGCAAGCAAAAATTCTGGTTTGTAGCAAAATCGATTCGCAGCGTGTGACATCATCCGAGAACTTTCATTCGAATGCAAGCAAAAGTTCTCGTTTGTAGAAAATCGATTCGCAGCGTGTGACATCATCCGAGAACTTTCATTCGAATGCAAGCAAAAATTCTGGTTTGTAGCAAAATCGATTCGCAGCGTGTGACATCATCCGAGAACTTTCATTCGAGTGCAAGCAAAAGTTCTCGTTTGTAGAAAATCGATTCGCAGCGAGTGACATCATCCGAGAACTTTCATTCGAATGCAAGCAAAAATTCTCGTTTGTAGAAAATCGATGCGCAGCGTGTGACATCATCCGAGAACTTTCATTCGAATGCAAGCAAAAATTCTCGTTTGTAGAAAATCGATTCGCAGCGTGTGACATCATCCGAGAACTTGCATTCGAATGCAAGCAAAAATTCTGGTTTGTAGCAAAATCGATTCGCAGCGTGTGACATCATCCGAGAACTTTCATTCGAATGCAAGCAAAAATTCTGGGTTGTAGCAAAATCGATGCGCAGCGTGTGACATCATCCGAGAACTTTCATTCGAATGCAAGCAAAAGTTCTCGTTTGTAGAAAATCGATTCGCAGCGAGTGACATCATCCGAGAACTTTCATTCGAATGCAAGCAAAAATTCTCGTTTGTAGAAAATCGATTCGCAGCGAGTGACATCATCCGAGAACTTTCATTCGAATGCAAGCGAAAGTTCTCGTTTGTAGAAGATCGATTCGCAGCATGTGACATCATCCGAGAACTTTCATTCGAATGCAAGCAAAAATTCTCGTTTGTAGAAAATCGATTCGCAGCGTGTGACATCATCCGAGAACTTTCATTCGAATGCAAGCAAAAGTTCTCGTTTGTAGAAAATCGATTCGCAGCGAGTGACATCATTCGAGAACTTTCTTTCGAATGCAAGCAAAAATTCTCGTTTGTAGAAAATCGATTCGCAGCGAGTGACATCATCCGAGAACTTTCATTCGAATGCAAGCAAAAATTCTCGTTTGTAGAAAATCGATTCGCAGCGTGTGACATCATCCGAGAACTTTCATTCGAATGCAAGCAAAAGTTCTCGTTTGTAGAAAATCGATTCGCAGCGTGTGACATCATCCGAGAACTTGCATTCGAATGCAAGCGAAAATTCTTGTTTGTAGCAAAATCAATTCGCAGTGTGTGACATCATCCGAGAACTTTCATTCGAATGCAAGCAAAAGTTCTGGTTTGTAGCAAAATCGATTCGCAGCGTGTGACATCATCCGAGAACTTGCATTCGAATGCAAGCAAAAATTCTCGTTTGTAGCAAAATCGATGCGCAGCGTGTGACATCATCCGAGAACTTGCATTCGAATACAAGCAAAAATTCTCGTTTGTAGCAAAATCGATGCGCAGCGTGTGACATCATCCGAGAACTTGCATTCGAATGCAAGCAAAAATTCTCGTTTGTAGCAAAATCGATGCGCAGCGTGTGACATCATCCGAGAACTTTCATTCGAATGCAAGCAAAAATTCTCGTTTGTAGCAAAATCGATGCGCAGCGTGTGACATCATCCGAGAACTTGCATTCGAATGCAAGCAAAAATTCTCGTTTGTAGCAAAATCGATGCGCAGCGTGTGACATCATCCGAGAACTTGCATTCGAATGCAAGCAAAAATTCTGGTTTGTAGCAAAATCGATGCGCAGCGTGTGACATCATCCGAGAACTTGCATTCGAATGCAAGCAAAAATTCTGGTTTGTAGCAAAATCGATGCGCAGCGTGTGACATCATCCGAGAACTTGCATTCGAATGCAAGCAAAAATTCTCGTTTGTAGCAAAATCGATTCGCAGTGTGTGACATCATCCGAGAACATGCATTCGAATGCAAGCAAAAATTCTCGTTTGTAGCAAAATCGATGCGCAGCGTGTGACATCATCCGAGAACTTTCATTCGAATGCAAGCAAAAATTCTCGTTTGTAGCAAAATCGATGCGCAGCGTGTGACATCATCCGAGAACTTGCATTCGAATGCAAGCAAAAATTCTCGTTTGTAGCAAAATCGATGCGCAGCGTGTGACATCATCCGAGAACTTTCATTCGAATGCAAGCAAAAATTCTCGTTTGTAGCAAAATCGATGCGCAGCGTGTGACATCATCGGAGAACTTTCATTCGAATGCAAGCGAAAATTCTGGTTTGTAGCAAAATCGATTCGCAGCGTGTGACATCATCCGAGAACTTTCATTCGAATGCAAGCGAAAATTCTCGTTTGTAGAAAATCGATTCGCAGCGTGTGACATCATCCGAGAACTTTCATTCGAATGCAAGCAAAAATTCTCGTTTGTAGAAAATCGATTCGCAGCGTGTGACATCATCCGAGACCTTGCATTCGAATGCAAGCGAAAGTTCTGGTTTGTAGCAAAATCGATTCGCAGCGTGTGACATCATCCGAGAACTTTCATTCGAATGCAAGCAAAAGTTCTCGTTTGTAGAACATCGATTCGCAGCGTGTGACATCATCCGAGAACTTTCATTCGAATGCAAGCGAAAGTTCTCGTTTGTAGAAAATCGATTCGCAGCGTGTGACATCATCCGAGAACTTGCATTCGAATGCAAGCGAAAGTTCTCGTTTGTAGAAAATCGATTTGCAGCGTGTGACATCATCCGAGAACTTGCATTCGAATGCAAGCGAAAGTTCTCGTTTGTAGAAAATCGATTCGCAGCGTGTGACATCATCCGAGAACTTTCATTCGAATGCAAGCGAAAGTTCTCGTTTGTAGAAAATCGATTCGCAGCGTGTGACATCATCCGAGAACTTTCATTCGAATGCAAGCGAAAGTTCTCGTTTGTAGAAAATCGATTCGCAGCGTGTGACATCATCCGAGATCTTTCATTCGAATGCAAGCGAAAATTCTCGTTTGTAGAAAATCGATTCGCAGCGTCTGACATCATCCGAGAACTTTCATTCGAATGCAAGCGAAAGTTCTCGTTTGTAGAAAATCGATTCGCAGCGTGTGACATCATCCGAGAACTTTCATTCGAATGCAAGCGAAAATTCTCGTTTGTAGAAAATCGATTCGCAGCGTGTGACATCATCCGAGAACTTGCATTCGAATGCAAGCAAAAGTTCTAGTTTGTAGCAAAATCGATTCGCAGCGTGTGACATCATCCGAGAACCTTCATTCGAATGCAAGCAAAAGTTCTCGTTTGTAGCAAAATCGATTCGCAGCGTGTGACATCATCCGAGAACTTTCATTCGAATGCAAGCGAAAGTTCTCGTTTGTAGAAAATCGATTCGCAGCGAGTGACATCATCCGAGAACTTTCATTCGAATGCAAGCAAAAATTCTGGTTTGTAGCAAAATCGATTCGCAGCGTGTGACATCATCCGAGAACTTTCATTCGAATGCAAGCAAAAGTTCTCGTTTGTAGAAAATCGATTCGCAGCGTGTGACATCATCCGAGAACTTGCATTCGAATGCAAGCGAAAGTTCTCGTTTGTAGAAAATCGATTCGCAGCGTGTGACATCATCCGAGAACTTTCATTCGAATGCAAGCGAAAGTTCTCGTTTGTAGAAAATCGATTCGCAGCGTGTGACATCATCCGAGAACTTGCATTCGAATGCAAGCGAAAATTCTCGTTTGTAGAAAATCGATTCGCAGCGTGTGACATCATCCGAGAACTTTCATTCGAATGCAAGCAAAAATTCTCGTTTGTAGAAAATCGATTCGCAGCGTGTGACATCATCCGAGAACTTGCATTCGAATGCAAGCAAAAATTCTCGTTTGTAGAAAATCGATTCGCAGCGTGTGACATCATCCGAGAACTTTCATTCGAATGCAAGCCAAAACTCTCGTTTGTAGAAAATCGATGCGCAGCGTGTGACATCATCCGAGAACTTGCATTCGAATGCAAGCCAAAATTCTCGTTTGTAGAAAATCGATTCGCAGCGTGTGACATCATCCGAGAACTTTCATTCGAATACAAGCAAAAATTCTCGTTTGTAGAAAATCGATTCGCAGCGTGTGACATCATCCGAGAACTTTCATTCGAATGCAAGCGAAAGTTCTCGTTTGTAGAAAATCGATTCGCAGCGTGTGACATCATCCGAGAACTTTCATTCGAATGCAAGCAAAAGTTCTCGTTTGTAGAAAATCGATTCGCAGCGTGTGACATCATCCGAGAACTTGCATTCGAATGCAAGCAAAAATTCTCGTTTGTAGAAAATCGATTCGCAACGTGTGACATCATCCGAGAACTTTCATTCGAATGCAAGCGAAAATTCTGGTTTGTAGCAAAATCGATTCGCAGCGTGTGACATCATCCGAGAACTTTCATTCGAATGCAAGCGAAAATTCTGGTTTGTAGCAAAATCGATTCGCAGCGTGTGATATCATCCGAGAACTTTCATTCGAATGCAAGCAAAAATTCTGGTTTGTAGCAAAATCGATGCGCAGCGTGTGACATCATCCGAGAACTTTCATTCGAATGCAAGCAAAAATTCTGGTTTGTAGCAAAATCGATTCGCAGCGTGTGACATCATCCGAGAACTTTCATTCGAATGCAAGCAAAAATTCTGGTTTGTAGCAAAATCGATGCGCAGCGTGTGACATCATCCGAGAACTTTCATTCGAATGCAAGCGAAAATTCTGGTTTGTAGCAAAATCGATTCGCAGAGTGTGACATCATCCGAGAACTTTCATTCGAATGCAAGCAAAAATTCTGGTTTGTAGCAAAATCGATTCGCAGCGTGTGACATCATCCGAGAACTTTCATTCGAATGCAAGCGAAAATTCTCGTTTGTAGCAAAATCGATTCGCAGCGTGTGACATCATCCGAGAACTTTCATTCGAATGCAAGCAAAAATTCTGGTTTGTAACAAAATCGATGCGCAGCGTGTGACATCATCCGAGAACTTTCATTCGAATGCAAGCAAAAATTCTGGTTTGTAGCAAAATCGATTCGCAGCATGTGACATCATCCGAGAACTTTCATTCGAATGCAAGCAAAAATTCTCGTTTGTAACAAAATCGATGCGCAGCGTGTGACATCATCCGAGAACTTTCATTCGAATGCAAGCAAAAATTCTGGTTTGTAGCAAAATCGGTTCGCAGCGTGTGACATCATCCGAGAACTTTCATTCGAATGCAAGCAAAAATTCTGGTTTGTAGCAAAATCGGTTCGCAGCGTGTGACATCATCCGAGAACTTTCATTCGAATGCAAAAAAAAAATTCTGGTTTGTAACAAAATCGATGCGCAGCGTGTGACATCATCCGAGAACTTTCATTCGAATGCAAGCAAAAATTCTGGTTTGTAGCAAAATCGATTCGCAGCATGTGACATCATCCGAGAACTTTCATTCGAATGCAAGCAAAAATTCTGGTTTGTAGAAAATCGATGCGCAGCGTGTGACATCATCCGAGAACTTTCATTCGAATGCAAGCAAAAATTCTGGTTTGTAGCAAAATCGATTCGCAGCATGTGACATCATGCGAGAACTTTCATTCGAATGCAAGCAAAAATTCTGGTTTGTAGAAAATCGTTGCGCAGCGTGTTTCATCATCCGAGAACTTTCATTCGAATGCAAGCAAAAATTCTGGTTTGTAGCAAAATCGATTCGCAGCATGTGACATCATCCGAGAACTTTCATTCGAATGCAAGCAAAAATTCTGGTTTGTAGCAAAATCGATTCGCAGCGAGTGACATCATCCGAGAACTTTCATTCGAATGCAAGCAAAAGTTCTCGTTTGTAGAAAATCGGTTCGCAGCGAGTGACATCATCCGAGAACTTTCATGCGAATGAGACAAAATTTCTCGTTTGTAGAAAATCGATTCGCAGCGAGTGACATCATCCGAGAACTTTCATTCGAATGCAAGCAAAAGTTCTCGTTTGTAGAAAATCGATTCGCAGCGTGTGACATCATCCGAGAACTTTCATTCGAATGCAAGCAAAAATTCTCGTTTGTAGAAAATCGATTCGCAGCGTGTGACATCATCCGAGAACTTTCATTCGAATGCAAGCAAAAGTTCTCGTTTGTAGAAAATCGATTCGCAGCGTGTGACATCATCCGAGAACTTTCATTCGAATGCAAGCAAAAGTTCTCGTTTGTAGAAAATCGATTCGCAGCGTGTGACATCATCCGAGAACTTTCATTCGAATGCAAGCAAAAGTTCTCGTTTGTAGAAGATCGATTCGCAGCGTGTGACATCATCCGAGAACTTTCATTCGAATGCAAGCAAAATTTCTCGTTTGTAGAAAATCGATTCGCAGCGTGTGACATCATCCGAGAACTTGCATTCGAATGCAAGCGAAAATTCTGGTTTGCAGCAAAATCGATTCGCAGCGTGTGACATCATCGGAGAACTTTCATTCGAATGCAAGCGAAAATTCTCGTTTGTAGAAAATCGATTCGCAGCGTGTGACATCATCCGAGAACTTTCATTCGAATGCAAGCAAAAATTCTCGTTTGTAGAAAATCGATTCGCAGCGTGTGACATCATCCGAGAACTTGCATTCGAATGCAAGCAAAAATTCTGGTTTGTAGCAAAATCGATTCGCAGCGTGTGACATCATCCGAGAACTTGCATTCGAATGCAAGCAAAAATTCTGGTTTGTAGCAAAATCGATTCGCAGCGTGTGACATCATCCGAGAACTTTCATTCGAATGCAAGCAAAAATTCTGGTTTGTAGCAAAATCGATTCGCAGCGTGTGACATCATCCGAGAACTTGCATTCGAATGCAAGCAAAAATTCTGGATTGTAGCAAAATCGATTCGCAGAGTGTGACATCATCCGAGAACTTGCATTCGAATGCAAGCAAAAATTCTGGTTATAGCAAAATCGATTCGCAGCGTGTGACATCATCCGAGAACTTGCATTCGAATGCAAGCAAAAATTCTGGTTTGTAGCAAAATCGATTCGCAGAGTGTGACATCATCCGAGAACTTTCATTCGAATGCAAGCAAAAATTCTCGTTTGTAGCAAAATCGATTCGCAGCGTGTGACATCATCCGAGAACTTTCATTCGAATGCAAGCAAAAGTTCTCGTTTGTAGAAAATCGATTCGCAGCGTGTGACATCATCCGAGAACTTTCATTCGAATGCAAGCAAAAATTCTGGTTTGTAGCAAAATCGATTCGCAGCGTGTGACATCATCCGAGAACTTTCATTCGAATGCAAGCAAAAGTTCTCGTTTGTAGAAAATCGATTCGCAGCGAGTGACATCATCCGAGAACTTTCATTCGAATGCAAGCAAAAATTCTCGTTTGTAGAAAATCGATGCGCAGCGTGTGACATCATCCGAGAACTTTCATTCGAATGCAAGCAAAAATTCTCGTTTGTAGAAAATCGATTCGCAGCGTGTGACATCATCCGAGAACTTGCATTCGAATGCAAGCAAAAATTCTGGTTTGTAGCAAAATCGATTCGCAGCGTGTGACATCATCCGAGAACTTTCATTCGAATGCAAGCAAAAATTCTGGTTTGTAGCAAAATCGATGCGCAGCGTGTGACATCATCCGAGAACTTTCATTCGAATGCAAGCAAAAGTTCTCGTTTGTAGAAAATCGATTCGCAGCGAGTGACATCATCCGAGAACTTTCATTCGAATGCAAGCAAAAATTCTCGTTTGTAGAAAATCGATTCGCAGCGAGTGACATCATCCGAGAACTTTCATTCGAATGCAAGCGAAAGTTCTCGTTTGTAGAAGATCGAGTCGCAGCATGTGACATCATCCGAGAACTTTCATTCGAATGCAAGCAAAAATTCTCGTTTGTAGAAAATCGATTCGCAGCGTGTGACATCATCCGAGAACTTTCATTCGAATGCAAGCAAAAGTTCTCGTTTGTAGAAAATCGATTCGCAGCGAGTGACATCATTCGAGAACTTTCATTCGAATGCAAGCAAAAATTCTCGTTTGTAGAAAATCGATTCGCAGCGAGTGACATCATCCGAGAACTTTCATTCGAATGCAAGCAAAAATTCTCGTTTGTAGAAAATCGATTCGCAGCGTGTGACATCATCCGAGAACTTTCATTCGAATGCAAGCGAAAGTTCTCGTTTGTAGAAAATCGATTCGCAGCGTGTGACATCATCCGAGAACTTGCATTCGAATGCAAGCGAAAATTCTTGTTTGTAGCAAAATCAATTCGCATCGTGTGACATCATCCGAGAACTTTCATTCGAATGCAAGCGAAAATTCTCGTATGTAGAAAATCGATTCGCAGCGTGTGACATCATCCGAGAACTTTCATTCGAATGCAAGCAAAAATTCTCGTTTGTAGAAAATCGATTCGCAAGGTGTGACATCATCCGAGAACTTTCATTGGAATGCAAGCGAAAATTCTCGTTTGTAGCAAAATCGATTCGCAGTGTGTGACATCATCCGAGAACTTTCATTCGAATGCAAGCAAAAGTTCTGGTTTGTAGCAAAATCGATTCGCAGCGTGTGACATCATCCGAGAACTTGCATTCGAATGCAAGCAAAAATTCTCGTTTGTAGCAAAATCGATGCGCAGCGTGTGACATAATCCGAGAACTTGCATTCGAATGCAAGCAAAAATTCTCGTTTGTAGCAAAATCGATGCGCAGCGTGTGACATCATCCGAGAACTTGCATTCGAATGCAAGCAAAAATTCTCGTTTGTAGCAAAATCGATGCGCAGCGTGTGACATCATCCGAGAACTTTCATTCGAATGCAAGCAAAAATTCTCGTTTGTAGCAAAATCGATGCGCAGCGTGTGACATCATCCGAGAACTTGCATTCGAATGCAAGCAAAAATTCTCGTTTGTAGCAAAATCGATGCGCAGCGTGTGACATCATCCGAGAACTTGCATTCGAATGCAAGCAAAAATTCTCGTTTGTAGCAAAATCGATGCGCAGCGTGTGACATCATCCGAGAACTTGCATTCGAATGCAAGCAAAAATTCTCGTTTGTAGCAAAATCGATGCGCAGCGTGTGACATCATCCGAGAACTTTCATTCGAATGCAAGCAAAAATTCTCGTTTGTAGCAAAATCGATGCGCAGCGTGTGACATCATCCGAGAACTTGCATTCGAATGCAAGCAAAACTTCTCGTTTGTAGCAAAATCGATGCGCAGCGTGTGACATCATCCGAGAACTTTCATTCGAATGCAAGCAAAAATTCTCGTTTGTAGCAAAATCGATGCGCAGCGTGTGACATCATCCGAGAACTTGCATTCGAATGCAAGCAAAAATTCTCGTTTGTAGCAAAATCGATGCGCAGCGTGTGACATCATCCGAGAACTTTCATTCGAATGCAAGCAAAAATTCTCGTTTGTAGCAAAATCGATGCGCAGCGTGTGACATCATCGGAGAACTTTCATTCGAATGCAAGCGAAAATTCTGGTTTGTAGCAAAATCGATTCGCAGCGTGTGACATCATCCGAGAACTTTCATTCGAATGCAAGCGAAAATTCTCGTTTGTAGAAAATCGATTCGCAGCGTGTGACATCATCCGAGAACTTTCATTCGAATGCAAGCAAAAATTCTCGTTTGTAGAAAATCGATCGCAGCGTGTGACATCATCCGAGACCTTGCATTCGAATGCAAGCTAAAGTTCTGGTTTGTAGCAAAATCGATTCGCAGCGTGTGACATCATCCGAGAACTTTCATTCGAATGCAAGCAAAAGTTCTCGTTTGTAGAAAATCGATTCGCAGCGTGTGACATCATCCGAGAACTTTCATTCGAATGCAAGCGAAAGTTCTCGTTTGTAGAAAATCGATTCGCAGCGTGTGACATCATCCGAGGACTTTCATTCGAATGCAAGCAAAAGTTCTCGTTTGTAGAAGATCGATTCGCAGCGTGTGACATCATCCGAGAACTTTCATTCGAATGCAAGCAAAATTTCTCGTTTGTAGAAAATCGATTCGCAGCGTGTGACATCATCCGAGAACTTGCATTCGAATGCAAGCGAAAATTCTGGTTTGCAGCAAAATCGATTCGCAGCGTGTGACATCATCGGAGAACTTTCATTCGAATGCAAGCGAAAATTCTCGTTTGTAGAAAATCGATTCGCAGCGTGTGACATCATCCGAGAACTTTCATTCGAATGCAAGCAAAAATTCTCGTTTGTAGAAAATCGATTCGCAGCGTGTGACATCATCCGAGAACTTGCATTCGAATGCAAGCAAAAATTCTGGTTTGTAGCAAAATCGATTCGCAGCGTGTGACATCATCCGAGAACTTGCATTCGAATGCAAGCAAAAATTCTGGTTTGTAGCAAAATCGATTCGCAGCATGTGACATCATCCGAGAACTTTCATTCGAATGCAAGCAAAAATTCTGGTTTGTAGCAAAATCGATTCGCAGCGTGTGACATCATCCGAGAACTTGCATTCGAATGCAAGCAAAAATTCTGGATTGTAGCAAAATCGATTCGCAGAGTGTGACATCATCCGAGAACTTGCATTCGAATGCAAGCAAAAATTCTGGTTATAGCAAAATCGATTCGCAGCGTGTGACATCATCCGAGAACTTTCATTCGAATGCAAGCAAAAATTCTGGTTTGTAGCAAAATCGATTCGCAGAGTGTGACATCATCCGAGAACTTTCATTCGAATGCAAGCAAAAATTCTGGTTTGTAGCAAAATCGATTCGCAGCGTGTGACATCATCCGAGAACTTTCATTCGAATGCAAGCAAAAGTTCTCGTTTGTAGAAAATCGATTCGCAGCGTGTGACATCATCCGAGAACTTTCATTCGAATGCAAGCAAAAATTCTGGTTTGTAGCAAAATCGATTCGCAGCGTGTGACATCATCCGAGAACTTTCATTCGAATGCAAGCAAAAGTTCTCGTTTGTAGAAAATCGATTCGCAGCGAGTGACATCATCCGAGAACTTTCATTCGAATGCAAGCAAAAATTCTCGTTTGTAGAAAATCGATGCGCAGCGTGTGACATCATCCGAGAACTTTCATTCGAATGCAAGCAAAAATTCTCGTTTGTAGAAAATCGATTCGCAGCGTGTGACATCATCCGAGAACTTGCATTCGAATGCAAGCAAAAATTCTGGTTTGTAGCAAAATCGATTCGCAGCGTGTGACATCATCCGAGAACTTTCATTCGAATGCAAGCAAAAATTCTGGGTTGTAGCAAAATCGATGCGCAGCGTGTGACATCATCCGAGAACTTTCATTCGAATGCAAGCAAAAGTTCTCGTTTGTAGAAAATCGATTCGCAGGGAGTGACATCATCCGAGAACTTTCATTCGAATGCAAGCAAAAATTCTCGTTTGTAGAAAATCGATTCGCAGCGTGTGACATCATCCGAGAACTTTCATTCGAATGCAAGCAAAAGTTCTCGTTTGTAGAAAATCGATTCGCAGCGAGTGACATCATTCGAGAACTTTCTTTCGAATGCAAGCAAAAATTCTCGTTTGTAGAAAATCGATTCGCAGCGTGTGACATCATCCGAGAACTTTCATTCGAATGCAAGCAAAAGTTCTCGTTTGTAGAAAATCGATTCGCAGCGAGTGACATCATCCGAGAACTTTCATTCGAATGCAAGCAAAAATTCTCGTTTGTAGAAAATCGATTCGCAGCGTGTGACATCATCCGAGAACTTTCATTCGAATGCAAGCAAAAGTTCTCGTTTGTAGAAAATCGATTCGCAGCGTGTGACATCATCCGAGAACTTGCATTCGAATGCAAGCGAAAATTCTTGTTTGTAGCAAAATCAATTCGCATCGTGTGACATCATCCGAGAACTTTCATTCGAATGCAAGCGAAAATTCTCGTATGTAGAAAATCGATTCGCAGCGTGTGACATCATCCGAGAACTTTCATTCGAATGCAAGCAAAAATTCTCGTTTGTAGAAAATCGATTCGCAGCGTGTGACATCATCCGAGAACTTTCATTCGAATGCAAGCGAAAATTCTCGTTTGTAGCAAAATCGATTCCCAGTGTGTGACATCATCCGAGAACTTTCATTCGAATGCAAGCAAAAGTTCTGGTTTGTAGCAAAATCGATTCGCAGCGTGTGACATCATCCGAGAACTTGCATTCGAATGCAAGCAAAAATTCTCGTTTGTAGCAAAATCGATGCGCAGCGTGTGACATCATCCGAGAACTTGCATTCGAATACAAGCAAAAATTCTCGTTTGTAGCAAAATCGATGCGCAGCGTGTGACATCATCCGAGAACTTGCATTCGAATGCAAGCAAAAATTCTCGTTTGTAGCAAAATCGATGCGCAGCGTGTGACATCATCCGAGAACTTTCATTCGAATGCAAGCAAAAATTCTCGTTTGTAGCAAAATCGATGCGCAGCGTGTGACATCATCCGAGAACTTGCATTCGAATGCAAGCAAAAATTCTCGTTTGTAGCAAAATCGATGCGCAGCGTGTGACATCATCCGAGAACTTGCATTCGAATGCAAGCAAAAATTCTGGTTTGTAGCAAAATCGATGCGCAGCGTGTGACATCATCCGAGAACTTGCATTCGAATGCAAGCAAAAATTCTCGTTTGTAGCAAAATCGATGCGCAGCGTGTGACATCATCCGAGAACTTGCATTCGAATGCAAGCAAAAATTCTCGTTTGTAGCAAAATCGATTCGCAGTGTGTGACATCATCCGAGAACTTGAATTCGAATGCAAGCAAAAATTCTCGTTTGTAGCAAAATCGATGCGCAGCGTGTGACATCATCCGAGAACTTTCATTCGAATGCAAGCAAAAATTCTCGTTTGTAGCAAAATCGATGCGCAGCGTGTGACATCATCCGAGAACTTGCATTCGAATGCAAGCAAAAATTCTCGTTTGTAGCAAAATCGATGCGCAGCGTGTGACATCATCCGAGAACTTTCATTCGAATGCAAGCAAAAATTCTCGTTTGTAGCAAAATCGATGCGCAGCGTGTGACATCATCGGAGAACTTTCATTCGAATGCAAGCGAAAATTCTGGTTTGTAGCAAAATCGATTCGCAGCGTGTGACATCATCCGAGAACTTTCATTCGAATGCAAGCGAAAATTCTCGTTTGTAGAAAATCGATTCGCAGCGTGTGACATCATCCGAGAACTTTCATTCGAATGCAAGCAAAAATTCTCGTTTGTAGAAAATCGATTCGCAGCGTGTGACATCATCCGAGACCTTGCATTCGAATGCAAGCGAAAGTTCTGGTTTGTAGCAAAATCGATTCGCAGCGTGTGACATCATCCGAGAACTTTCATTCGAATGCAAGCAAAAGTTCTCGTTTGTAGAACATCGATTCGCAGCGTGTGACATCATCCGAGAACTTTCATTCGAATGCAAGCGAAAGTTCTCGTTTGTAGAAAATCGATTCGCAGCGTGTGACATCATCCGAGAACTTGCATTCGAATGCAAGCGAAAGTTCTCGTTTGTAGAAAATCGATTTGCAGCGTGTGACATCATCCGAGAACTTGCATTCGAATGCAAGCGAAAGTTCTCGTTTGTAGAAAATCGATTCGCAGCGTGTGACATCATCCGAGAACTTTCATTCGAATGCAAGCAAAAATTCTCGTTTGTAGAAAATCGATTCGCAGCGTGTGACATCATCCGAGAACTTTCATTCGAATGCAAGCGAAAGTTCTCGTTTGTAGAAAATCGATTCGCAGCGTGTGACATCATCCGAGAACTTTCATTCGAATGCAAGCGAAAATTCTCGTTTGTAGAAAATCGATTCGCAGCGTCTGACATCATCCGAGAACTTTCATTCGAATGCAAGCGAAAGTTCTCGTTTGTAGAAAATCGATTCGCAGCGTGTGACATCATCCGAGAACTTTCATTCGAATGCAAGCGAAAATTCTCGTTTGTAGAAAATCGATTCGCAGCGTGTGACATCATCCGAGAACTTGCATTCGAATGCAAGCAAAAGTTCTAGTTTGTAGCAAAATCGATTCGCAGCGTGTGACATCATCCGAGAACTTTCATTCGAATGCAAGCGAAAGTTCTCGTTTGTAGAAAATCGATTCGCAGCGAGTGACATCATCCGAGAACTTTCATTCGAATGCAAGCAAAAATTCTGGTTTGTAGCAAAATCGATTCGCAGCGTGTGACATCATCCGAGAACTTTCATTCGAATGCAAGCAAAAGTTCTCGTTTGTAGAAAATCGATTCGCAGCGTGTGACATCATCCGAGAACTTGCATTCGAATGCAAGCGAAAGTTCTCGTTTGTAGAAAATCGATTCGCAGCGTGTGACATCATCCGAGAACTTTCATTCGAATGCAAGCGAAAGTTCTCGTTTGTAGAAAATCGATTCGCAGCGTGTGACATCATCCGAGAACTTGCATTCGAATGCAAGCGAAAATTCTCGTTTGTAGAAAATCGATTCGCAGCGTGTGACATCATCCGAGAACTTTCATTCGAATGCAAGCAAAAATTCTCGTTTGTAGAAAATCGATTCGCAGCGTGTGACATCATCCGAGAACTTGCATTCGAATGCAAGCAAAAATTCTCGTTTGTAGAAAATCGATTCGCAGCGTGTGACATCATCCGAGAACTTTCATTCGAATGCAAGCCAAAACTCTCGTTTGTAGAAAATCGATGCGCAGCGTGTGACATCATCCGAGAACTTGCATTCGAATGCAAGCCAAAATTCTCGTTTGTAGAAAATCGATTCGCAGCGTGTGACATCATCCGAGAACTTTCATTCGAATACAAGCAAAAATTCTCGTTTGTAGAAAATCGATTCGCAGCGTGTGACATCATCCGAGAACTTTCATTCGAATGCAAGCGAAAGTTCTCGTTTGTAGAAAATCGATTCGCAGCGTGTGACATCATCCGAGAACTTTCATTCGAATGCAAGCAAAAGTTCTCGTTTGTAGAAAATCGATTCGCAGCGTGTGACATCATCCGAGAACTTGCATTCGAATGCAAGCAAAAATTCTCGTTTGTAGAAAATCGATTCGCAGCGTGTGACATCATCCGAGAACTTTCATTCGAATGCAAGCAAAAGTTCTCGTTTGTAGCAAAATCGATTCGCAGTGTGTGACATCATCCGAGAACTTGCATTCGAATGAAAGCAAAAATTCTGGTTTGTAGCAAAATCGTTTCGCAGCGTGTGACATCATCCGAGAACTTTCATTCGAATGCAAGCAAAAATTCTCGTTTGTAGCAAAATCGATTCGCAACGTGTGACATCATCCGAGAACTTTCATTCGAATGCAAGCGAAAATTCTGGTTTGTAGCAAAATCGATGCGCAGCGTGTGACATCATCCGAGAACTTTCATTCGAATGCAAGCAAAAATTCTGGTTTGTAGCAAAATCGATGCGCAGCGTGTGACATCATCCGAGAACTTTCATTCGAATGCAAGCAAAAATTCTCGTTTGTAACAAAATCGATTCGCAGCGTGTGATATCATCCGAGAACTTTCATTCGAATGCAAGCAAAAATTCTGGTTTGTAGCAAAATCGATTCGCAGCGTGTGACATCATCCGAGAACTTGCATTCGAAAGCAAGCGAAAATTCTGGTTTGTAGCAAAATCGATTCGCAGCGTGTGACATCATCCGAGAACTTTCATTCGAATGCAAGCGAAAATTCTGGTTTGTAGCAAAATCGATTCGCAGCGTGTGACATCATCCGAGAACTTTCATTCGAATGCAAGCAAAAATTCTGGTTTGTAGCAAAATCGATTCGCAGCGTGTGACATCATCCGAGAACTTTCATTCGAATGCAAGCAAAAATTCTGGTTTGTAGCAAAATCGATTCGCAGAGTGTGACATCATCCGAGAACTTTCATTCGAATGAAAGCAAAAATTCTGGTTTGTAGCAAAATCGATTCGCAGCGTGTGACATCATCCGAGAACTTTCATTCGAATGCAAGCAAAAATTCTGGTTTGTAGCAAAATCGATTCGCAGCGTGTGACATCATCCGAGAACTTGCATTCGAATGCAAGCAAAAATTCTGGTTTGTAGCAAAATCGATTCGCAGAGTGTGACATCATCCGAGAACTTTCATTCGAATGCAAGCAAAAATTCTGGTTGGTAGCAAAATCGATTCGCAGAGTGTGACATCATCCGAGAACTTTCATTCGAATGCAAGCAAAAGTTCTGGTTTGTAGCAAAATCGGTTCGCAGCGTGTGACATCATCCGAGAACTTTCATTCGAATGCAAGCAAAAATTCTGGTTTGTAGCAAAATCGATTCGCAGCGTGTGACATCATCCGAGAACTTTCATTCGAATGCAAGCAAAAATTCTGGTTTGTAGAAAATCGATTCGCAGCGTGTGACATCATCCGAGATCTTTCATTCGAATGCAAGCAAAAATTCTGGTTTGTAGCAAAATCGGTTCGCAGCGTGTGACATCATCCGAGAACTTTCATTCGAATGCAAGCAAAAATTCTGGTTTGTAGCAAAATCGATTCGCAGCGTGTGACATCATCCGAGAACTTTCATTCGAATGCAAGCAAAAATTCTGGTTATAGCAAAATCGATTCGCAGCGTGTGACATCATCCGAGAACTTTCATTCGAATGCAAGCAAAAATTCTGGTTTGTAGCAAAATCGATTCGCAGAGTGTGACATCATCCGAGAACTTTCATTCGAATGCAAGCAAAAATTCTGGTTTGTAGCAAAATCGATTCGCAGCGTGTGACATCATCCGAGAACTTTCATTCGAATGCAAGCAAATTTTCTGGTTTGTAGCAAAATCGATTCGCAGCGTGTGACATCATCCGAGAACTTTCATTCGAATGCAAGCAAAAATTCTGGTTATAGCAAAATCGATGCGCAGCGTGTGATATCATCCGAGAACTTGCATTCCAATGCAAGCGAAAGTTCTCGTTTGTAGAAAATCGATTCGCAGCGTGTCACATCATCCGAGAACTTGCATTCGAATGCAAGCGAAAGTTCTCGTTTGTAGAAAATCGATTCGCAGCGTGTGACATCATCCGAGAACTTGCATTCGAATGCAAGCAAAAATTCTGATTTGTAGCAAAATCGATGCGCAACGTGTGACATCATCCGAGAACTTTCATTCGAATGCAAGCAAAAATTCTGGTTTGTAGCAAAATCGATTCGCAGCGTGTGATATCATCCGAGAACTTGCATTCGAATGCAAGCGAAAGTTCTCGTTTGTAGAAAATCGATTCGCAGCGTGTGACATCATCCGAGAACTTGCATTCGAATGCAAGCGAAAGTTCTCGTTTGTAGAAAATCGATTCGCAGCGTGTGACATCATCCGAGAACTTGCATTCGAATGCAAGCAAAAATTCTGATTTGTAGCAAAATCGATGCGCAGCGTGTGACATCAGCCGGGAACTTGCATTCGAATGCAAGCAAAAGTTCTCGTTTGTAACAAAATCGATTCGCAGCGTGTGACATCATCCGAGAACTTGCATTCGAATGCAAGCAAAAGTTCTGGTTTGTAGCAAAATCGATGCGCAGCGTGTGACATCATCCGAGAACTTGCATTCGAATGCAAGCAAAAATTCTCGTTTGTAACAAAATCGATTCGCAGCGTGTGACATCATCCGAGAACTTGCATTCGAATGCAAGCAAAAATTCTGGTTTGTAGCAAAATCGATTCGCAGCGTGTGACATCATCCGAGAACTTGCATTCGAATGCAAGCAAAAATTCTCGTTTGTAGCAAAATCGATTCGCAGCGTGTGACATCATCCGAGAACTAGCATTCGAATGCAAGCAAAAATTCTCGTTTGTAGCAAAATCGATTCGCAGCGTGTGACATCATCCGAGAACTTGCATTCGAATGCAAGCAAAAATTCTGGTGTGTAGAAAATCGATTCGCAGCGTGTGACATCATCCGAGAACTTTCATTCGAATGCAAGCGAAAGTTCTGGTTTGTAGCAAAATCGATTCGCAGCGTGTGACATCATCCGAGAACTTTCATTCGAATGCAAGCAAAAATTCTCGTTTGTAGCAAAATCGATTCGCAGCGTGTGACATCATCCGAGAACTTGCATTCGAATGCAAGCAAAAATTCTGGTTTGTAGCAAAATCGATTCGCAGCGTGTGACATCATCCGAGAACTTTCATTCGAATGCAAGCGAAAGTTCTCGTTTGTAGAAAATCGATTCGCAGCGTGTGACATCATCGGAGAACTTGCATTCGAATGCAAGCGAAAGTTCTCGTTTGTAGCAAAATCGATTCGCAGCGTGTGACATCATCCGAGAACTTGCATTCGAATGCAAGCGAAAGTTCTCGTTTGTAGAAAATCGATTCGCAGCGTGTGACATCATCCGAGAACTTTCATTCGAATGCAAGCGAAAGTTCTCGTTTGTAGAAAATCGATTCGCAGCGTGTGACATCATCCGAGAACTTGCATTCGAATGCAAGCAAAAATTCTCGTTTGTAGAAAATCGATTCGCAACGTGTGACATCATCCGAGAACTTGCATTCGAATGCAAGCGAAAGTTCTGGTTTGTAGCAAAATCGATTCGCAGCGTGTGACATCCGAGAACTTTCATTCGAATGCAAGCGAAAGTTCTCGTTTGTAGAAAATCGATTCGCAACGTGTGACATCATCCGAGAACTTGCATTCGAATGCAAGCGAAAATTCTGGTTTGTAGCAAAATCGATTCGCAGCGTGTGACATCCGAGAACTTTCATTCGAATGCAAGCGAAAGTTCTCGTTTGTAGAAAATCGATTCGCAACGTGTGACATCATCCGAGAACTTGCATTCGAATGCAAGCGAAAATTCTGGTTTGTAGCAAAATCGGTTCGCAGCGTGTGACATCATCCGAGAACTTTCATTCGAATGCAAGCAAAAGTTCTCGTTTGTAGCAAAATCGATTCGCAGCATGTGACATCCGAGAACTTGCATTCGAATGCAAGCGAAAGTTCTCGTTTGTAGAAAATCGATTCGCAACGTGTGACATCATCCGAGAACTTGCATTCGAATGCAAGCGAAAGTTCTCGTTTGTAACAAAATCGATTCGCAGCGAGTGACATCATCCGAGAACTTGCATTCGAATGCAAGCGAAAGTTCTCGTTTGTAACAAAATCGATTCGCAACGTGTGACATCATCCGAGAACTTGCATTCGAATTCAAGCGAAAGTTCTCGTTTGTAGAAAATCGATTCGCAGCGTGTGACATCATCCGAGAACTTGCATTCGAATGCAAGCGAAAGTTCTCGTTTGTAACAAAATCGATTCGCAACGTGTGACATCATCCGAGAACTTGCATTCGAATTCAAGCGAAAGTTCTCGTTTGTAGAAAATCGATTCGCAGCGTGTGACATCCGAGAACTTGCATTCGAATGCAAGCGAAAGTTCTCGTTTGTAGAAAATCGATTCGCAGCGTGTGACATCATCCGAGAACTTGCATTCGAATGCAAGCGAAAGTTCTCGTTTGTAGAAAATCGATTCGCAGCGTGTGACATCCGAGAACTTGCATTCGAATGCAAGCAAAAATTCTGGTTTGTAGCAAAATCGATGCGCAGCGTGTGACATCATCCGAGAACTTTCATTCGAATGCAAGCAAAAATTCTGGTTATAGCAAAATCGATTCGCAGCGTGTGACATCATCCGAGAACTTGCATTCGAATGCAAGCAAAAATTCTGGTTTGTAGCAAAATCGATTCGCAGCGTGTGACATCATCCGAGAACTTTCATTCGAATGCAAGCAAAAATTCTGGTTTGTAGCAAAATCGATGCGCAGTGTGTGACATCATCCGAGAACTTGCATTCGAATGCAAGCAAAAATTCTGGTTTGTAACAAAATCGATGCGCAGCGTGTGACATCATCCGAGAACTTGCATTCGAATGCAAGCAAAAGTTCTGGTTTGTAACAAAATCGATGCGCAGCGTGTGACATCATCCGAGAACTTGCATTCGAATGCAAGCAAAAATTCTGGTTTGTAGCAAAATCGATTCGCAGCGTGTGACATCATCCGAGAACTTTCATTCGAATGCAAGCAAAAATTCTGGTTATAGCAAAATCGATTCGCAGCGTGTGACATCATCCGAGAACTTTCATTCGAATGCAAGCAAAAATTCTGGTTTGTAGCAAAATCGATTCGCAGAGTGTGACATCATCCGAGAACTTTCATTCGAATGCAAGCAAAAATTCTGGTTTGTAGCAAAATCGATTCGCAGCGTGTGACATCATCCGAGAACTTTCATTCGAATGCAAGCAAATTTTCTGGTTTGTAGCAAAATCGATTCGCAGCGTGTGACATCATCCGAGAACTTTCATTCGAATGCAAGCAAAAATTCTGGTTATAGCAAAATCGATGCGCAGCGTGTGATATCATCCGAGAACTTGCATTCCAATGCAAGCGAAAGTTCTCGTTTGTAGAAAATCGATTCGCAGCGTGTCACATCATCCGAGAACTTGCATTCGAATGCAAGCGAAAGTTCTCGTTTGTAGAAAATCGATTCGCAGCGTGTGACATCATCCGAGAACTTGCATTCGAATGCAAGCAAAAATTCTGATTTGTAGCAAAATCGATGCGCAGCGTGTGACATCATCCGAGAACTTGCATTCGAATGCAAGCAAAAATTCTGGTTTGTAGCAAAATCGATTCGCAGCGTGTGACATCATCCGAGAACTTTCATTCGAATGCAAGCAAAAATTCTGGTTTGTAGCAAAATCGATTCGCAGCGTGTGATATCATCCGAGAACTTGCATTCGAATGCAAGCGAAAGTTCTCGTTTGTAGAAAATCGATTCGCAGCGTGTGACATCATCCGAGAACTTGCATTCGAATGCAAGCGAAAGTTCTCGTTTGTAGAAAATCGATTCGCAGCGTGTGACATCATCCGAGAACTTGCATTCGAATGCAAGCAAAAATTCTGATTTGTAGCAAAATCGATGCGCAGCGTGTGACATCAGCCGGGAACTTGCATTCGAATGCAAGCAAAAGTTCTCGTTTGTACCAAAATCGATTCGCAGCGTGTGACATCATCCGAGAACTTGCATTCGAATGCAAGCAAAAGTTCTGGTTTGTAGCAAAATCGATGCGCAGCGTGTGACATCATCCGAGAACTTGCATTCGAATGCAAGCAAAAATTCTCGTTTGTAACAAAATCGATTCGCAGCGTGTGACATCATCCGAGAACTTGCATTCGAATGCAAGCAAAAATTCTGGTTTGTAGCAAAATCGATTCGCAGCGTGTGACATCATCCGAGAACTTGCATTCGAATGCAAGCAAAAATTCTCGTTTGTAGCAAAATCGATTCGCAGCGTGTGACATCATCCGAGAACTTGCATTCGAATGCAAGCAAAAATTCTCGTTTGTAGCAAAATCGATTCGCAGCGTGTGACATCATCCGAGAACTTGCATTCGAATGCAAGCAAAAATTCTGGTTTGTAGAAAATCGATTCGCAGCGTGTGACATCATCCGAGAACTTTCATTCGAATGCAAGCGAAAGTTCTGGTTTGTAGCAAAATCGATTCGCAGCGTGTGACATCATCCGAGAACTTTCATTCGAATGCAAGCAAAAATTCTCGTTTGTAGCAAAATCGATTCGCAGTGTGTGACATCATCCGAGAACTTGCATTCGAATGCAAGCAAAAATTCTGGTTTGTAGCAAAATCGATTCGCAGCGTGTGACATCATCCGAGAACTTTCATTCGAATGCAAGCGAAAGTTCTCGTTTGTAGAAAATCGATTCGCAGCGTGTGACATCATCCGAGAACTTGCATTCGAATGCAAGCGAAAGTTCTCGTTTGTAGCAAAATCGATTGGCAGCGTGTGACATCATCCGAGAACTTGCATTCGAATGCAAGCGAAAGTTCTCGTTTGTAGAAAATCGATTCGCAGCGTGTGACATCATCCGAGAACTTTCATTCGAATGCAAGCGAAAGTTCTCGTTTGTAGAAAATCGATTCGCAGCGTGTGACATCATCCGAGAACTTGCATTCGAATGCAAGTAAAAATTCTCGTTTGTAGAAAATCGATTCGCAACGTGTGACATCATCCGAGAACTTGCATTCGAATGCAAGCGAAAGTTCTGGTTTGTAGCAAAATCGATTCGCAGCGTGTGACATCCGAGAACTTTCATTCGAATGCAAGCGAAAGTTCTCGTTTGTAGAAAATCGATTCGCAACGTGTGACATCATCCGAGAACTTGCATTCGAATGCAAGCGAAAATTCTGGTTTGTAGCAAAATCGATTCGCAGCGTGTGACATCCGAGAACTTTCATTCGAATGCAAGCGAAAGTTCTCGTTTGTAGAAAATCGATTCGCAACGTGTGACATCATCCGAGAACTTGCATTCGAATGCAAGCGAAAATTCTGGTTTGTAGCAAAATCGGTTCGCAGCGTGTGACATCATCCGAGAACTTTCATTCGAATGCAAGCAAAAGTTCTCGTTTGTAGCAAAATCGATTCGCAGCATGTGACATCCGAGAACTTGCATTCGAATGCAAGCGAAAGTTCTCGTTTGTAGAAAATCGATTCGCAACGTGTGACATCATCCGAGAACTTGCATTCGAATGCAAGCGAAAGTTCTCGTTTGTAACAAAATCGATTCGCAGCGAGTGACATCATCCGAGAACTTGCATTCGAATGCAAGCGAAAGTTCTCGTTTGTAACAAAATCGATTCGCAACGTGTGACATCATCCGAGAACTTGCATTCGAATTCAAGCGAAAGTTCTCGTTTGTAGAAAATCGATTCGCAGCGTGTGACATCATCCGAGAACTTGCATTCGAATGCAAGCGAAAGTTCTCGTTTGTAACAAAATCGATTCGCAACGTGTGACATCATCCGAGAACTTGCATTCGAATTCAAGCGAAAGTTCTCGTTTGTAGAAAATCGATTCGCAGCGTGTGACATCCGAGAACTTGCATTCGAATGCAAGCGAAAGTTCTCGTTTGTAGAAAATCGATTCGCAGCGTGTGACATCATCCGAGAACTTGCATTCGAATGCAAGCGAAAGTTCTCGTTTGTAGAAAATCGATTCGCAGCGTGTGACATCCGAGAACTTGCATTCGAATGCAAGCAAAAATTCTGGTTTGTAGCAAAATCGATGCGCAGCGTGTGACATCATCCGAGAACTTTCATTCGAATGCAAGCAAAAATTCTGGTTATAGCAAAATCGATTCGCAGCGTGTGACATCATCCGAGAACTTGCATTCGAATGCAAGCAAAAATTCTGGTTTGTAGCAAAATCGATTCGCAGCGTGTGACATCATCCGAGAACTTTCATTCGAATGCAAGCAAAAATTCTGGTTTGTAGCAAAATCGATGCGCAGTGTGTGACATCATCCGAGAACTTGCATTCGAATGCAACCAAAATTCTGGTTTGTAACAAAATCGATGCGCAGCGTGTGACATCATCCGAGAACTTGCATTCGAATGCAAGCAAAAGTTCTGGTTTGTAACAAAATCGATGCGCAGCGTGTGACATCATCCGAGAACTTGCATTCGAATGCAAGCAAAAATTCTGGTTTGTAGCAAAATCGATTCGCAGCGTGTGACATCATCCGAGAACTTTCATTCGAATGCAAGCGAAAGTTCTCGTTTGTAGAAAATCGATTCGCAGCGTGTGACATCATCCGAGAACTTTCATTCGAATGCAAGCAAAAATTCTCGTTTGTAGCAAAATCGATTCGCAGCGTGTGACATCATCCGAGAACTTTCATTCGAATGCAAGCAAAAATTCTGGTTTGTAGCAAAATCGATTCGCAGCGTGTGACATCATCCGAGAACTTGCATTCGAATGCAAGCAAAAGTTCTGGTTTGTAACAAAATCGATGCGCAGCGTGTGACATCATCCGAGAACTTTCATTCGAATGCAAGCAAAAATTCTGGTTTGTAGCAAAATCGATTCGCAGCGTGTGACCTCATCCGAGAACTTTCATTCGAATGCAAGCAAAAATTCTGGTTTGTAGCAAAATCGATGCGCAGCGTGTGACATCATCCGAGAACTTTCATTCGAATGCAAGCAAAAATTCTGGTTATAGCAAAATCGATGCGCAGCGTGTGATATCATCCGAGAACTTGCATTCGAATGCAAGCGAAAGTTCTCGTTTGTAGAAAATCGATTCGCAGCGTGTGACATCATCCGAGAACTTGCATTCGAATGCAAGCGAAAGTTCTCGTTTGTAGAAAATCGATTCGCAGCGTGTGACATCATCCGAGAACTTGCATTCGAATGCAAGCAAAAATTCTGATTTGTAGCAAAATCGATGCGCAGCGTGTGACATCATCCGAGAACTTGCATTCGAATGCAAGCAAAAATTCTGGTTTGTAGCAAAATCGATTCGCAGCGTGTGACATCATCCGAGAACTTTCATTCGAATGCAAGCAAAAATTCTGGTTTGTAGCAAAATCGATTCGCAGCGTGTGATATCATCCGAGAACTTGCATTCGAATGCAAGCGAAAGTTCTCGTTTGTAGAAAATCGATTCGCAGCGTGTGACATCATCCGAGAACTTGCATTCGAATGCAAGCGAAAGTTCTCGTTTGTAGAAAATCGATTCGCAGCGTGTGACATCATCCGAGAACTTGCATTCGAATGCAAGCAAAAATTCTGATTTGTAGCAAAATCGATGCGCAGCGTGTGACATCAGCCGGGAACTTGCATTCGAATGCAAGCAAAAGTTCTCGTTTGTAACAAAATCGATTCGCAGCGTGTGACATCATCCGAGAACTTGCATTCGAATGCAAGCAAAAGTTCTGGTTTGTAGCAAAATCGATGCGCAGCGTGTGACATCATCCGAGAACTTGCATTCGAATGCAAGCAAAAATTCTCGTTTGTAACAAAATCGATTCGCAGCGTGTGACATCATCCGAGAACTTGCATTCGAATGCAAGCAAAAATTCTGGTTTGTAGCAAAATCGATTCGCAGCGTGTGACATCATCCGAGAACTTGCATTCGAATGCAAGCAAAAATTCTCGTTTGTAGCAAAATCGATTCGCAGCGTGTGACATCATCCGAGAACTTGCATTCGAATGCAAGCAAAAATTCTCGTTTGTAGCAAAATCGATTCGCATCGTGTGACATCATCCGAGAACTTGCATTCGAATGCAAGCAAAAATTCTGGTTTGTAGAAAATCGATTCGCAGCGTGTGACATCATCCGAGAACTTTCATTCGAATGCAAGCGAAAGTTCTGATTTGTAGCAAAATCGATTCGCAGCGTGTGACATCATCCGAGAACTTTCATTCGAATGCAAGCAAAAATTCTCGTTTGTAGCAAAATCGATTCGCAGCGTGTGACATCATCCGAGAACTTGCATTCGAATGCAAGCAAAAATTCTGGTTTGTAGCAAAATCGATTCGCAGCGTGTGACATCATCCGAGAACTTTCATTCGAATGCAAGCGAAAGTTCTCGTTTGTAGAAAATCGATTCGCAGCGTGTGACATCATCCGAGAACTTGCATTCGAATGCAAGCGAAAGTTCTCGTTTGTAGCAAAATCGATTCGCAGCGTGTGACATCCGAGAACTTTCATTCGAATGCAAGCGAAAGTTCTCGTTTGTAGAAAATCGATTCGCAGCGTGTGACATCATCCGAGAACTTGCATTCGAATGCAAGCAAAAATTCTCGTTTGTAGAAAATCGATTCGCAACGTGTGACATCATCCGAGAACTTGCATTCGAATGCAAGCGAAAGTTCTGGTTTGTAGCAAAATCGATTCGCAGCGTGTGACATCCGAGAACTTTCATTCGAATGCAAGCGAAAGTTCTCGTTTGTAGAAAATCGATTCGCAACGTGTGACATCATCGGAGAACTTGCATTCGAATGCAAGCGAAAATTCTGGTTTGTAGCAAAATCGATTCGCAGCGTGTGACATCCGAGAACTTTCATTCGAATGCAAGCGAAAGTTCTCGTTTGTAGAAAATCGATTCGCAACGTGTGACATCATCCGAGAACTTGCATTCGAATGCAAGCGAAAATT
This sequence comes from Mantis religiosa, assembly GCA_030765055.1. Taxonomy (NCBI): domain Eukaryota; kingdom Metazoa; phylum Arthropoda; class Insecta; order Mantodea; family Mantidae; genus Mantis; species Mantis religiosa. The sequence continues at coordinate 74,511,790 of CM060952.1, forward strand.
CTGGTTTGTAGCAAAATCGGTTCGCAGCGTGTGACATCATCCGAGAACTTTCATTCGAATGCAAGCAAAAGTTCTCGTTTGTAGCAAAATCGATTCGCAGCATGTGACATCCGAGAACTTGCATTCGAATGCAAGCGAAAGTTCTCGTTTGTAGAAAATCGATTCGCAACGTGTGACATCATCCGAGAACTTGCATTCGAATGCAAGCGAAAGTTCTCGTTTGTAACAAAATCGATTCGCAGCGAGTGACATCATCCGAGAACTTGCATTCGAATGCAAGCGAAAGTTCTCGTTTGTAACAAAATCGATTCGCAACGTGTGACATCATCCGAGAACTTGCATTCGAATTCAAGCGAAAGTTCTCGTTTGTAGAAAATCGATTCGCAGCGTGTGACATCATCCGAGAACTTGCATTCGAATGCAAGCGAAAGTTCTCGTTTGTAACAAAATCGATTCGCAACGTGTGACATCATCCGAGAACTTGCATTCGAATTCAAGCGAAAGTTCTCGTTTGTAGAAAATCGATTCGCAGCGTGTGACATCCGAGAACTTGCATTCGAATGCAAGCGAAAGTTCTCGTTTGTAGAAAATCGATTCGCAGCGTGTGACATCATCCGAGAACTTGCATTCGAATGCAAGCGAAAGTTCTCGTTTGTAGAAAATCGATTCGCAGCGTGTGACATCCGAGAACTTGCATTCGAATGCAAGCGAAAGTTCTCGTTTGTAGAAAATCGATTCGCAGCGTCAGGCATCATCCGAGAACTTGCATTCGAATGCAAGCAAAAGTTCTCGTTTGTAGAAAATCGATTCGCAGCGTGTGACATCATCCGAGAACTTGCATTCGAATGCAAGCGAAAGTTCTCGTTTGTAGATAATCGATTCGCAACGTGTAACATCAGCCGGGAACTTGCATTCGAATGAAAGTTTCGATTCTTCAAAGTATTCGAATACAGTGTAATCGATTGTTAAAATCATTCGATCCTGCCCATAACTATACTATAACTATGCCTGTCTGTAGCATTTGTCGTCTACGCATGCGCAGAGAGTTAAACGTTTCATGATGTGCTATAGCACAAGCACAGAGCACAAGTAACGTGTGCTAGCTGCAACGTTGCCACATACTCATGCTATCGCCGTCTACTTACGACACATTCTAAAGAAATGAACGCAGTAAATACAAATAACGAATGAAAAGAGGAAAAGGGCTTCTATAAGACAAATAATGGGGGTTCACGTGCACTTGTGCTGCTAAACAGCAGGCGCACCTGGTAGCAACAGAGATGCTGTCGACTGTCCATGTACAGCGTTTAATATAAATGACATAATGCAGATGTTCTTCCGTACTCTACCTACCGGTCATCACTGTCAAACATCCACCCACGTTTTTTCTTGTTGCTCCTTTTACACTTCTATTAACTTTATTTTGTTTTCTCTGCTGCGTTCCTCCAATCGAGATTTCACCACAAACGTACATTTTGAAGTCCTTGAATACGTTGCTTTCTCTACATATCATGTACAAACTACTCTTACTTTTCCATGTACTTCATGTTAAAGTAGAAATCCTTTTTTCCCCATATGTCCTTGTATGTACAATAATTGTAGTAGCTGAACATAGTAGGTAGACAATAATTTTATAAAGGGCTGGTTGTTTTGTGATGCCTTTCGATATTCCATTATCTTTGCATGATTAGTGCATAAAAATCTACTGTGTTATACTCACATGACTTTCTCTACTCTTATATAAACACTTATTGCTCTATCTACTTCATGTTAATCAAGATAAACATTAGAGAGTTTTTGCCACAGCGTGTTTTATGATACGGTGTCGGCTATTGTCACGTACAGTCTGATTTTTAAAAGAAGATACGTGAAGGTCATCCGGCAAGGGACGTAAAGGGTAAGAAGGGAAGGTCGTTGCTATGGTAACGTAAACAAAGGTTGCCAGATTGTTACACTTGTGAATCACATACTCCTCAGCTGAGTTATCGCTAGTTGCATGCGGGAAACAGAGTTCGCTTGAGTATTCAGTTGCGCAGTATATTGTTAGCCTACTTTGTTAAAACACAATTAAAATACGTTTTTATAGAAGCAAGACGTCGTGGCGGTAGGATTAGAGGTGGACCGAGGAATCATGGCCCAAAGCAAAGATTAGCTTACGGCCGGGTTGTTACATTGCATAGCCAAGCTAGCGAATTTGTCTGTTCTCTTAGAGAATTCTTCCAACAGGAAGACGAAAGTTTGCTCCTTATCAATGAACAGCTTATTCCTTTTATCCTAAAGCGACAGCCCCATGTCAGTGTATATGCTTGCACGTAAAGAATTCATATGGGTCAAAATTCCGGCACATCGGTGACGTTGATATGAACATGTCAATTAATAAAGTCGTTAATAATAGTATATTGCGATACTAATGTATACGGAACGAGGAAAGGTTTGAACAAACGAGACGCTTGCACCGAGTTTTTTCAATTCTCGAGATTCCGTTGTGTGCTTACCACAAGTGTGTTGCACATTATTTTTTGCACTACGTGTATTTATATCAGTATGAAATTTAGTAGTTAAGATATAAGCTGAAATATTAATAAATATAAAGATAAATGTTAGATTTTATAATGTGCATCGCCTATATGTGTTTCTATGGACAAATACTTATCGCACTAGTGCGGGAATGTCAACTTACGATGCATAGCAACGATAACTGTAAGTATGGAATATTATAATAGTTACATAGTGCAAACATTATTTAAAAGAACTCACACATGTGAAGACGCTACATCGGAGTGAATGTGTGAACAACTTATTTTGTTTTTAAAGTAGGCTAATACAGGTTAACTGTGACTACTTTTGTTGAGGTGAGATAACTCGAACCCCTGTTTATGTTTCGAGTGTTGAGAGGATAAAGAAAGGGGATCTGATGAGCAACGTTGCAGCACCCACGTGGAGAAACAGATGACCTTCACATATTTTTTAAAAATCAAACTGTAGTTTGAATACGGCATTGTAGCGTATGTTGCTGAGTCTGAGTTTTTGCACAAGTCATTGAACAGAAAATGGAGGAATTACTTGATATGCAGCGTTTAGTAGCATTGATGATGAGAGGGAAAGGAATTATATGGACTAAAATGTATGAAATATGTAAATATATATGCAGTTATTTTTACCAAAAAATGGAATTAAATATGGACTTATAATTATAAAACAATATTGACATATTTTAATAAAACTAACCAAAGAATATAATAATGGACATACCTTGTCTTTAAATTAGTATGTGAACTTCAAACAAAACATAATTTATATTTTATGTTATGATAGCAATGCGTTACAAACATTTCCTTCAAGTTCTGAAAAATGAATCTTCTTCTATTGTCTCCTGAGGACATTTATACTGATGAAACTGCGTTCAACTTCGGTAGAAGTAACCAGTGCATTCTTCAATTTCACGATGTCTTCTTGGGATAAGTCCAAGTTTACCTTCACTGTTGAATCGTCACTTATCACAGGAACAACCTTTCGTAGCTCTTCACATCCAGGATTTTTTTGAAAGTACAGTGTCCACCTTAGCTCGTACTGCGTCTGGAACTTCACCTCTACCACGATTCAATTGTACCACAGTGCTGTTTATAATTTCAAAGCTTTCAGGAAGTGAAAGGTGTCTATTTTGGAGACTTTTGAGTGTTTTTATGATACATGAAAATGTGTTCTTAATATAAGTTAAGTCATTTCTGACACTTGTGTCACAGGCAACTGTTTTCGCAGTATCAATTGATACTGCATCTTCAGAATCCAATGCAAGTAGAACATTCTTAATAGAGTCTATATGTTCGGCATAATATTCAACCGCTTCCAGCCAAGTACCCCGTCTACTTAAAATTGGTTTTGGTGGCAATGGAATATCAGGGCACATTTCTTTCAACGCATTAACTCTACTGCGAGCTTTGAGGAACACTTTTTTCACTGATGAAATCAACAAATGTACTTTAGGGTAATTGCCCTTTATCGCTTCTGCGACATAATGAAATGCATGTGCCACACACGTTAAGTGAATCATTTTAGGATAAACTACAGATAATGCTTGTCCAGCTTGAGCATATGAGGCAACATCGCTAATAAAGAGTAACACATTATCGTACATAATACCCTGTTGCAATAGGATACCAATAGCTTCGTTGAAGAGTTTAACTATAGTTTTGTTATTGCACTTTTCTAGAACATCACAATGTAAAAGAATCCGTTGAGAATAAACCAATAACTACATTGCCAACAAGCCTACCTTCTTTGTCAGTAGTCTCATCGATAGAAACCCAAATTGGGCCATCTTTAATTTCATCTGTTATCTTCCGTACTGTCTCATGGTAGATGGTTGGAGCATATGTCTTTCTAAGCGTTGACTCATCCGGGATTGTACATTGAGTATATTCCTGAAGGAATTCTCTGAAGATCCCATTTTTCAGTTTCTAGAGAGGAATGTCAGCAGAGACGAGAGCACGGCACAACTTCGGACCTTGTATTCGATGTTGTTGGTTTTATTAAAAACAATTGTCTCTGCTTGGAGTTTCGTTGTTTGTTAGACTGATGTTTACTAGTTTGAATATGTTGTTGCACCAGGAACTTTTGAGATTAGATTAGATTGATTTGCGTTCAGGAGGCTCACTTGTAGCCAGAAAAGGCTGTGAACATTGAACATGTCTAGAGGTATAAAGTTTAATAGCATATATATATATATATGTGTGTGTGTGTGTGTGTGTGTGTGTGTGTGTGTGTGTGTGTGTGTGTGTGTGTGTACAAAAGTTAACATAAGACACATATTATAGTATACAGGCAATATGAACAACAATATGGAAAACAAAGCAGGGATAATTATATATGATACAAAATGAAACACTTTTTAAACCAGCTTTCACAAGGCTTATGCCAGTACGTCTCAACCTTTTTGCAATGGATATCATTCATTGTTGTTTATTAAATACATATACATTAAAAATAAACTTTCAACTTGCATCAATTATTGATTAGTAATGATTTGTCATTGGAACAGTTAGATACTACTTATAGAGCTACAGAAGCATTATCAGGATAATTTGTCATTCAGATAATGTTGTACAGAATAAAAAGATTTTGAGCAAAGGTACTCTCTAACAGCTTTTTTAAAAGCACCGAAATTATCAACTTTTTCTTTAAGATCATTAGGAAGTGCGCCATATATTTTGATAGTTTCATAATGCACACCTTTTTGAAAGCAAGAAAGTTTAGCACTGGGATAATGGATATTATACTTTTGTCTAGTGTTTATTTTGTGAATTACATTATTTGTTGCAAATAAGGCACGATTGCATACAAAGAATTTCAGGATCGAGAATATATACATGCAAGGAAGCGTTAATATCTTCAATCTTGTAAAAAGATCTTTACAGGAACATCAGTTATGGGTATTAGTAATGATTCTTATAACCCTCTTTTGCATAAGAAATATTTTTTTACTTTCTACTGAGTTGCCCCAAAATAATATTCCATAATAGAGTTAAAGTATGCATAATATACTAATTTAAGTGTGTCAATAGAACTCACATTAACCAGCTCTCGGATAGCATAACAGGCAGCGCTGAGTTTAGGTAAGATATAATTTATGTGAGCTTTCCAATCTAAATATCTGTCCACTTGAAGGCCCAGAAATTTTATGCTGTCAATTTCTTCTAATAACATCATTAATCCCAATTTCTATTTCAGTATGTGATGTACGACAGGTTATAAATTTGACCACTTTTGTTTTGTCTAGATTCACAGATAATTTGTTCGCTTTAAACCAGCATGACATATAGTTCAAAACATAATTCATTTTAATTATACACTCGTTTAAATTTGTACTGGTCACCAGGACACTAGTGTCATCAGCAAAAAGAACTGTACTTGCAATGCCCTTTATATAAAGTGAGAGGTCATTTATATAGATAAGAAATAATAAAGGCCCTAAAACGGAACCTTGGGGTACTCCATGAGTTACTACTTTCCAGTTCGAAGTTTGTTTTTCATAACCAATATCACTGACAGCTACTTCAACACTCTGTTTTCTTTCATTTAGATATGATATAAACCATCTTAAATGTTCATTTTTTAGCCCATAGAATTCCAGTTTTGCTATAAGAATGTCATGATTAACACAATCAAAAGCCTTTGCTAGATCACAAAAAATTCCACCTACATGTCTTTTATCATTTAAGGCAGTCAACACTTCATGTGTAAGCTTGTAAGTTGCATTATTAGTCGATATTCCTTTTCTGAATCCAAACTGATCACTGACAAGTATGTTGTTACATTCAAGGTGTTTATACAGTCTGGTGAACATTACTTTTTCAAGAAATTTTGAAAAAAATTGGCAAGAGAGATATTGGTCTATAATTTGAAACATTATTGCGTTCGCCTGTTTTGAAAAGAGGTTTAACAACTGCGTATTTCATTCTGTCAGGGAAAATACCAGTCTTTAGAGACTCATTACATAAATAACTAAGGGGAATGCTAATTTGTGAGGAGCAAGATTTTAGGATTTTTGTAGTTATTTCATCATAACCGGAAGAATTCTTCATTTTTAAAGAGTCAATAATTTTATTCATTTCGGAAGGTGTAGTTAAACTGACTTTATAGGAACAGAGTTTGTGAAACTTGATCTTAGAAATTCTAGTGCTGCATCTTTACTTCCATAATTAATATTTAATTTTTTGTGACATCCAAAAAGAATTTGTTAAACAATTCTGCAACTTCAAGAGGTTTAGCAATTTCATGATTGTCAACATTGAGTGTTATTGGGCAATTTTCTGATGAGTGTTTACGTGTCACATTTTTTATTATATTCCAAGTGGTTTTTATTTGATTGTCTGAGTTTTGAATTAGTTTATTATAATGCAATGCTGTAGCTGCTATTATTACCTTCTTTAGAAGTTTACAATATTTTTTGTAGTAGTTTTTAAAATACAAATTGTTACTGATTCTAACTTGCTGATATAGTTCTCTTTTACGCCTACATGAGGTTCTAATTCCTAAAGTGAGCCAGGAATTGTCTTTTTTAGAGTTAAATGTTTTTTTGTACTTGGATGGGAAGAAAAATTCAAAGTGAGTTTTAAAGCATTGAAGAAAGCTATTATATTTGTTGTTGGTTCCATTAATCTCATAAGTTTGTTTTCAAGGTTCTTAGTAGAAGATACTGCACACTGACAGAAATTACAAAATGGTATTTTATTGTCTGTTGATAAACCATAATATTTAAATTCTGAAATGTAACTTCTTAATTTTAAAGTGATTGGATGTGATACTTTTGGCATGTTTACCGTCTTTATAGAATGAACTTCACCAATGTGTATTCTGACACGTAATACAGTGACTTTCTTTCCAATTTTTAAGGACCGTTAATTTTCAGATAGCTCTGATTTGCAAGGAATGTTTAAAACTTCATTGTTGAAATGTATTTTAATGGAATTTTGTTTTATTTTATTGTTAAGATAGACTGTTTTATATGAAATATGGAACGTATATGGAAATTAATTAAAACATGTACTAAATTGTAAAATATGGAGAAATATGGAAAATAAAAATAGCGTTTTTCAACTCTACACATTGTGAAACATAATGGCAATGCAAAATAGAAATGATATTAGCTTTATAAGTAAATATGTATTTACATATAAATCTTTTCCCTGATGATGAGTTATTGGAAGATATGATAATTCATACAAAGAAATATCCCCCAAGGAGGCGTGACAATTCGTAGACTAGATTTAAATTAATTTACAGATGAAGAGTGCCGACTCTATTTTCGTTTTGATAAAATAGATCTACGACGGCTAGTAGAGACTTTACATATACCGCCTAAAATTGTAACAAGAACGATATTCTGCTACAGGTAAGTTTGAATATACAATTTACATCGTTCGTATGGATATATATATATATATATATATATATATCAGGTTATGTTGTACTGACAGTACATTTACTATTTCAGGAGTGGAAAGTTTGTGCATCATATATCTTCGGCGCTTAGCATATCCCAACATGCTGTCTGATTAGGAAGCAGTTTTGGCGTATCTTTTTCATATTTATCAGCAATAGCGAATGCAACGATGAATATATAGAAATAAATATCACTTATTAACAAATCTGACTAACCTATATTATAACATGGCTTGACAGAAATAAATTGCAAAGTTATGCACATACTGTATCATTAAAGAGAGCACGCATAAGAAATTGTTAGACCTTTATAGATGGTACCGCTTGAGAAGGTGATCCATGTGCTCCTTTATTGTACGGATGGAAAACTTTTTTCCAGTTGCAGCTACCATATTTGTAACTACTTATTTCCATACAGTTCGATCTTCATATGTGTTGGTTGAAATTATCTCCCGCATCAATATTAGATCATCATTAATGGTAAAGCGTAATCTTTCATGTGTCATTTTGTAAGGGAAATGCTAACCGTAAAGCCTCACGTTATATGGCGAACTATAACGTGTCCGGTTATCGGTTATCTGTTGACAGAAAACATGCGCATGCGCAGAACATCGCTCACATGACACTAACGTTTACCAAGAATATGGGTAAGAACTCCCTGATCTTGTTGTAGAAATACAGTAGATTTTAAGTGATAGTTAAATAATAGTCAAATACTCCCATATTCTTCCACAATAAAGTTCCGCGGTTTATTAAGCTTCTTGCTTTACCTGCTTTCAGTAAACCATTCAGGTTGTTATAATGGAGAATTAACATATAAAGTGATAACAGTAAGAACAATGACTTTCAAAAGTTCAGTGTGCACTGGTTGATGTGAACACAGAGGAGATGACAGTTAAATTCCGGTGACAGCATTGCTGATTACATGCGCATGCGCAGATGTTATGTTAACCAATTACATACTGAGAGGTGGAACTTATTGCGGAACGAATAGATTATAGAGGAAAGTATAAGTATTGGAAAATTTGCCCGCCTCGGTAGCGTGAATGCTAGCGTGTCTGTCTCGCGTTCAAGAGGTCCCGAGTTCGAATCTCGGTTAGGGTGAGTTACCTGGATAAGGTGGTTTCCGGGGTTTTCCCTTATCCTGAAAGACGAATATCGGGTAACTCTAAGCTCCTTGGGCCCTGGGCTCATTTGAGCATCATTTCATCCATTCCATTCATCGTTCGATATGACTAAACGTTGGAGGACGTAAATTAAAAAAAAAAATTCAAACAAATAGCAAGTAATATGTCGAAGATGCTCACTACACCAAAATGTATTTCACATAAATTGTGTATTTTAACAAGATCCACATTTTTATATAACAAAATGTTGTCTGTCTCATACTGTTTACCAGTTATACAAAAGACATCCAGAATGAAGAGGACTTCTGAGGACATTTCCACAAAATTCAAGATATACATTTCATTTGTCATGAAAATATCTTACCATGCGGTATTTTAATTAAAGTTAAAATAATTTGGTAAAATGAAAAAATATATATAATTTTTGCATTAAATGCTAGCCTGGGTGGTATTTTTCTGTAATTTGGTGTCGTATCCTTGGAAGACACTGAATTTAGATGTATCTAGTTTGATATTTAGCCGATTTTTTCGCACACACACGTGGACAATTTTTAAGGGTGTTTATTAAGGGAATTTTAAAATGCGTATTTCCAATGAAATCTTCGTGTCGAATATTTGAGTGGAATGGAATAAGTGAAGTAAGTTTTACACCCTACGCTGGTTTGTTAAACATGCTAGTGTACAAGTACAAAACGATAAAGCATCAAATAAAGTGATGAGTTAATATTAAAACGTTCAATAGTTTTGTTATACTTGACCATTAGAAACCGCTAAAGGTAAAGGAATATCTGCCAAATATTAATGTCAGCACAAAGATTTAAAGGTCATTAACAAACAACAAAAATAAAAACTATAAATAGGGATATAATAAATAAAGCCGTAACAGTCTATGAAAATAGACAATTATATGCGCTATTAAATTATATAGAAAAATTATTGTAACTTTTCTCAACATCTTACGTGTTACGGGAATATTTCTACGTTTGAGAAATCGCCTGATGTTTCCAGGCTCCTACTTATGGGGCTTTGCATTTACCTCGAGATCTGATGAAGCCGTTATATGCTGATGCGAGTGTAGACCAAAATGGTATAACTGTATAAACTAACTCTTATCGAAACAAGCGTGCAAAGATTTGATGCTGTATATTTACCTGTATTATTTTGTCAAGTTTATGTAGATGCGTTTCACAGAAATGGTAAGCATAAGAATCTTTAGATAGTTTTTTTAAGCTTGAAATCATTACTAACTAAACTTTTCTTTCATGTTATCGAAGATAATGCATTTGAAGAATCGTGTTTTATTTACTGTGAAGTTGTAATTAATAGAGGATGTTACGACATATTTTAGTCTAAGATGTAGCTTAATATTAACAATTAAAGTAAATTAATTGTTCTTTCACACTAACCGTGTGTAGGACGCACTATGAAAGGGTAGAGCCAGACTGAAAAATTCAATACCATAGCCGGGATTTGAACTACGAATCTTCTGGTATCTGTCCAGCCGCTCAAACCATTGAGCTACTATGGCCAACGTGCCGATATGACATTAAATTCTCCAACTAACTCGTGTTTTTTTCCGGTAAACCACTTAGGAGTTCTCATAAGCACATGAGACTACTACCTTAATGGCGACTTACTATGCTGGAAGTACTTCATAGTTCGGACCACTATTAGGTACAATTAATGGAAATTAATTGTTCTTTCACACTAGCCGTGTGTAGGACGCACTATGAAAGGATAGAGCCAGACTGAAACATTCAATACTATAGCCGAGATTTGAACCACGGATGTTCTGGTCTGTGGTTCAAATCCCGGCTATGGTATTAAATTTTTCAGTCTGGCTCTACCCTTTCAAAAATTAATGTGAAAGTTTCAAATGTATCAAACAATTAAGAAGTTAAAGTCTTTTTCCCCGGAAAATTTCAACCCTTGGTGTCTACAGCTATTACTACTTTGGAAATGAGGTGAATGAATCGTAACGAAGAATAACGACTCGACACGAAAGTACCAGAGTCTTACAGTGGACCAAGACTGCCCTGCTGTACGAGAGGCCCACCGAATAGTATTTTTGCCCAGTATCGTATCTGCAGCCCTTTTCTTCAAGTTCCTGATACATAAATGCCGCATTCATTTCCAAAATGTGTTTCCAAGCTCTTTTCAACTAATCACAAATACTCAAAATTAATCGTTTTGCTTTCTCTGCCACGGACACTGCAGGCACAGAAAGTATTGCCAATACTTTGTCGGGTATACACGTTCTGAGGTCCCCTGAATAAAAAAAAAATACTTTTTGAGAAACAGTCCAACCGCGTATGTCTGTGAGCAGCATAACTCAAAAATCAAAATTTGGCATAGAGATTTTCAAGAAAATCTTCCTATTCCAGACAGTTCAGGAGACCTTGTACTTCATAATGAAGGACATACTTCGTAAAGTTTTGTATAGATAGAGTCAGACTGAAAATTTTAATGTCATAGCCGGGATTTGAACCACGGATCTCCCGGTCTCCGTCCGGCTGCTCTTAATCATTGAACTACCATGGCAACATGCCAGCAAGACATTATATTCTCCAATTGACTCGCATTATTCCCAGTATTTGTATTTTATTTACGTCCTCCAACGTTAAGTCATATCGGACGATGAATGAAATGGGTGAAATGGTGCTTAAATGAATCCGGGGTCCATGGAGCATAGAGTTACCCGACATTCGTCTTTCAGGATAAGGGAAACCTCCGGAGAAAACCTTATCCAGGTAACTCACCCTGACCGAGATTCGAACTGAGGCAGAACGGGAACGTGAGGCAGACACGCTACCATCCACGCTACCAAGGCAGGCTTTATTCCCAGTAAACCATAGTGGTGGTTGATGAATTTTATAACAAGGGAAGCTGTTATAAAAAACTACTACTATTACCATTGCAACTGATATTTTCTGTAACAAATACTACAACTACATCCACTACTCTTTCTGCTACTACCACTACTAATATGATGATGATGATGATGATGATGATGATGATGATGTTGATGATGATGATGATGATGATGATGATGATGATGATGATGATGATGATGATGATGATGATGATAATAATAATAATAATAATAATAATAATAATAATAATAATAATAATAATAATAATAATAATAATAATAATAATAATAATAATAATAATAATAATAATAATAATAATAATAATAATAATAATAATAATAATAATAATAATAATAATAATAATAATAATAATAATAATAATAATAATAATAATAATAATAATAATAATAATAATAATAATAATAATAATAATAATAATAATAATAATAATAATAATAATAATAATAATAATAATAATAATAATAATAATAATAATAATAATAATAATCCAGCCTAATTAAATGTTCTTCTGTCACTTGAAAACCAATTCAGCCCGTCTCTCCTTTTTGGTAAATTCATCTACCGCTGACCTTCAGAAGTGCTCTTTATTTTCCGATTAATTCAGTTGTAGCATTTTTTTCTCTATAGCCAGCACAGACAAATTTTGCGAGTCTTTGCTGACCTTGGGTGTTTCTGCAGTAAGTACGAATTCGATGAAGCGCCGAAAAAGAATGTTGGGCACTCGCGTTGGACGCTGGGAGTATGGAAATCAATGCGCACAACTTGAAGAGTTCACAAAAAGCGGACGATGAAAAACCACTAGATTGTAAATAAATCATTAGTTTTTGAACTTCCATCGACAGGTATCATTTGAGGTCACTTCTAAGGCGAGCAAAGTTAAAATACTAACCATAACTTTCTTTCAGTGAACAGAATGCTTCTTCAGGAAATTTGTTTATAATATTATTTTGGTCAATTAATTGTACAAATTTAACTTTTTATAAACCTTAAAACCTAATTTGAATTTGATTTTGTATATTATCAAATATTTCACAATAGATTCGGCTTTGATCTTTTTAATCAAAATCGTTGTTTTGACATTGTATTTTCTTTGGCAGTTCGTAATTCTCATTACATTTATCCAATACTGTACCAAACTCGTTTCTCTTTTCTGGTATAGTGGCTCTTGTTTCCCTTACTTCGGTAGTACAATAATTTATATCCAATATTTTTGTCTGCAGAATTTCAAAAATGGCATCAGTTAAGCAAAATATTTCACTGACAATTAAGAGAAGAATGTTGAATTCGAAATCAGAAAGAACAATGTTAAAACCTTGAGCTTCGTCACTATCCCATTGGTTTTGATTATCAAAAATGTTCTCGAACAACTAAACTAATTCTTTTTTATGTTCTCGAACAGTTTCAATAACACTTCCACTATAATTCCATCGTGGTTGATATACTTTGGGAAACCTTATCTTCAGTTCCAGTACCTTTTCAGCAGTTCTTTTTGTAGATTTGGAGAAGAAAGATGACAAACTACTTAGGGCATGAAAAATTTTTTGCATTCTTTTATGTTGGATGTTGTTTGTGAAAGAACAGTATTCAGTCTATGAGTAAAACAATGGATAAGTAACAGCATCAGAACTTCCTCCGACATCACTGCTGCTCCATCATAATTTTGAGCTACCAATTTAGATCCACATGTAAACTCGTGCATCACATGGAATACGCATTCTGCTACTGCCTTAGCACTGCGATCTCTGCTTACATCTGTAAAACCCAGAAAGCTTTCTTGTATCTCTCCGTTGTCAGATATCAGTATTATAACAGTTAGGAGTTGACTGGAATATTTCTATTCTATTTCATTCAATAACACCGTGGTTACTCCATTAATAAGGTCATTTTTAATATGGTTTGACAGACCCGAGAACACAGTAGCTTTCTGTAAATGACATGCCAGGGTGTCATCATACTAGCTTAAAACAGAATTTCAATATAATTTCCACAGTTCGCAGAATCTTTGTCTTCGGCATGCTCTCTGAAGGGAGGTTCTTGTCTTGCCAAGTATACTACGACATCATTGAGACGTTGAATAATTTTTCTATTATTTTTGACAATTTCATTATGTCTTCTTACTTCACGTTTCCACTGCTTATCTAATTTAAAATCTCTCCCACGAGTACCGAAAGTGGTGAGCAGAATTTCAGCCCTGATATATGCTTGTGACTGTTGGTGAAACTGAGTTGTTCTTAGTAGTTTATTCATATCATCGAAACCTGAAGTATTCCACACACCCTTCTCGTCTGAGAATAAAATGCAAAGCCAACAAAGTTTTAATGTTTTCTTGCACCCAGAAAACCATTTAAGTTTTTTGTAGAGCTCGAATTGAAATGGCGTATATATCGTTTTGTCTGGGTTTTCACATCAGGTAACTCCGGCACTGGTCTACCTCCCCGAAATTAAGGCCACCTTTTCTTCAAATTTCTTCGAACTCAATCCCCGCTTTACAATTATTTCTAACACGCAGTCACATGCTCCCTTCCGTCAGTTTCCATTCTTGTCACTCACTGACTGGCCCATACAGTCCTACAGTCCCTCAGCGTGGAGAATGAATGTTCGGCTTGCATTCCCTTCGGAATCTGTGGAGAACAGTGAACTCTATAAACATTGATAATTATGTTTATAAGGGAAAATAACTACATACAATTGATTTTATTTATTTACGTTAATTAGGTATGATAGTATGAGGTTCCAAATGACGACGAAAAGAAAAATGAAAACTAGAAACACCAGAAACTGCAGTTTACAAGTATGCGACTGGAATGAACAGACACATTTCATTCCCTTTGTCACACGAGGCTCCACGAAAGATTCCGACTTCAGGTTCGGAAAAGATCAGCTGCATGCATATGTGTACTATCTCCATGCCGTGCCCTCTGATAAATTTGTCGCAGAACACCATATTACAATATATACAACATAGAAAATACGTAATCACATTCATAAAACGATGAAATTGAAATTAAAACTAAATATATTATTCCGAAAATAAAAGAAAACAACTTTTATCGAAATCGAACAGGATGAGTCATTCCCTTCATTCCACTGACCGACCGCCACTGGTAAGCCACATACACATGACACAACTACCTCAATGGCGACTTAAAACGTACTTTAAGTGTGGTGCTTTCAGACCACTGTTGAAAATGGTCAGTCAATGGACATTAACTGTTCAAGTCCCGTCTATGCCATTACATTTTTCAATTTGACTCTACCTTTCCAAACGTTACCCTACACACGGCTAGCTGAAAGAACAATTGATTTCCACAGTTCTTTAGATAGAACTTGGAAGATCTGCATATAATGCTTCCGACTTGGTTTGGAGGTGACATCTAGCTCTTCAACCGGTTTAGCTGATTGTCTAGCGTCATTAAGCTCTACATTGCGCAAATAATGGTGCTCTAAAACCCTAAACCAGTGGTCTTCACGACACGCTAAAACGGGTGTTGGGTAAGCAGTGCACCAGTGAATGCACTGTAGTGCGGGAGGTGTGGAGAGAAGGGGAAAACCTGTTAGCTTGTGGGGTGATCAGTATAAGCTTGTTAGTTACCTGTGTATGGACGTTATGTATAAGATGGCTACATGTTCACGAAGGTCTTCTACCCTTACGTTATTCAACCCTTCATAGGAGCAGGCATATTCCTTTTACACCATTTGATAATGCTGCGTGATGTTTACGATGCAATAAGGTCCTGAATGCCATATGAAAATATAATCTCCAGTGCCACTAGACACTTGTCATAATAGTGATTACGACAAATTAGGTGATAAACGAATCACAATTCTGGAGCAGTTACGGGACACCAGCAGATAGTTACAGTACGGTTGTTGTTATTATTGTACTGTCTGTTGTGATTATTATTATTATTATTATTATTATTATTATTATTATTATTATTATTATTATTATTATTATTATTATTATTATTATTATTATTATTAGTATTATTATTATTAGTATTATTATTATTATTATTATTATTATTATTATTATTATTATTATTATTATTATTATTATTATTATTATTATTATTATTATTATTATTATTATTATTATTATTATTATTATTATTATTATTATTATTATTATTATTATTATTATTATTATTATTATTATTATTATTATTATTATTATTATTATTATTATTATTATTATTATTATTATTATTATTATTATTATTATTATTATTATTATTATTATTATTATTATTATTATTATTATTATTATTATTATTATTTAGTTTTCTATATGGCACAGCATTAATAAGACTGCCCTAGAGTATATTATATATTTATGCTAGACTATTAATTGCCTAAAAGAAACGCCTGAATAACTGATATGCTAATTACGTAACATATACTTATTTAAATACACGTGAACATTGTATTGTTTCGATTGTCTCTGAACGTGACTAAGGAATTGTATGACGGAAAAGCCGTCACTGTGTCACTGCTTACCGGTCAACAGTTCCGAGTGCACTAGCGTGCATGCGGGTAAGAGACGGCAGCACGAGGGTGTACGCTGCTGCTGATCATTGCCTTAAACTCACATATCACTTACAGTCTCATTAAACGGTATGCCCGTCTTGGTAGCGTAGATGGTAGCGTGATTGCCTCACGTCCAAGAGGTCCCGAGTTCGAATCTCGGTCAGGGTGAGTTACCTGGATAAGGTTTTTTCCGGGGGTTTCCCTTATCCTGAAGGACGAATGTCGGGTGACTCTAAGCTCCATGAACCCCGGGCTCATTTGAGTACCATTTCACCCTTCCATTTATCGTCCGATATGACTTAACGTTAGATGACGTAAATTACAAAAACAACAACAACGGGTATGTGTATTTAAAACAAAGCTTTGGCTGGCGGGTAGGTTGGTAGGTTTTTCAGCCACATGTTACTGAGGTGTGACTATTATCTGTTTACATTAAGAATAAAGTAAATGTGAAACACGTGGCGGAAATTATTCTCATTGGCTAGTGGGTTTTAACACTCCAATATTCTTTCACAATATAGTTTCGCGGTTTATTAACCTTCTTGATTTATCTGCACTCAATAAACAAATTAAGTTGTATAATATAAAATTAACCTTATAATGCCATATACTGCAATAATACACTTTATACCTTATCGCTAATCGCAAAAAATTAAGTTATGTTATTTTGAACACCACGTGGTCAACCCGTTACTGATGTAGGATTTTGTTTCATAACTTTCATCACTTTATTATAGAAATACTGAGTAATTTTTCTTACAATGTGATACACGTGAAACAATGGCTCTCAGACGTTTAACAATGCACTGGTTAATCTAACAACAAATATAGCCGTTAAACTCAGGTCATTGCCGTTCACGTGCACATGTTATGTTAACCAATACTTTATTCTAACAGCAAATAGAATAGTCCTATGTAACCTAAGGTGGTATTGGCATAATCACTGGGGATCACGAGATTTATTTTGTTGTTTCAGATGACGGACTACGAGCGCATAAAGCGCACCTGCCTTAATAGAGGAGAACTATGGGAAGATCCAGAGTTCCCGGCTACGCAGTCCTCTGTTTTCTATCACCAAACTCCGCCGTTTCAGTTTGTGTGGAAGCGACCCAAGGTAACTCACTGAAATGTGTTTATACCTGATAGCCACTTTGCCCTGTACTTAGTTCCATTTGCTTCTGCAATTTACCATTTGAATATTTTGTCTTCGCTTAATAATGAATTTCACTAGAGAACATTTCCGGGCTGAGTTTTTATTTATTTTATTTTAAACCAAGCTGTGCAGAGCGGCATTTACAAATGAATTGTTGCTATATAAGGCAGCAATTCATGAGAGAGCGGCAAGGAAATGTACAGTTTAGATGCTTCAACATTAGATTGGATATCATATATATGTAAAGGTGCCCTCACGTTCAAGGAGTCCCAAGTTTGAATCTCGGTCAGGGTGAGTTACCTGGATAAGTTTCTTTTCCTGTTATTTTCTCCCTTAACCTGAAAGACAAATGTTGGCTAACTCTAAGCTCTATGGACTCTGGGCTCATTAAGCATCAATTCACCCATTTCATTCATTATGCGATATGACTTAACGTTGGAGGACGTAAATTATATATGGTAATATTAAAACAAAGGGATAAATTTGTATATAAACAAAATCAAATACTTCCCAGCACTAACATACAAATAATATTTGGCAAAAATAATAATTGAGTTTTGCTTTAAACTTTCAGCCAGTACGTTTCAACATTTTATTGCATTAGACTTGCAATGCAAACTAACTACTGTTAGTTTTTCAATACACATCCAAGGCATCAAAGGTAAATTGGTAATGATTTGCTATTAGAATAGATTCTACTTACGGAGCTACATGCGCGTTATCAGGATGATTTGTCATGAAGATAATCTTGTACAGAATAAAATGATTTTGGGCATAGATGCTCTATCAATTTTTCCTTTAAGGTCATAAGGAAAAGCGTTAAATATTTTGATGTTTTCATAATTCACACCTTTCTGGTAGCAAGAAAGATTAGCGCTGGGATGATCAATGTTACACTTTTGTGCACATGTTTATTTAATTATTTGTTATAAATGAGGCCCACAAAGAATTTTAGGTCTGGCCGCGTAGCTCAGTTGGTAGAGCACTTGCCTGCGGTGCTAGGGGTTGCAGGTTTGATTCCCGGCGGTTGGGGTGGAGATTTTTCTCCAACCAAGATAATTCCTCATCTTCCCCAGAGTCTGAAAGTATGAATGAGAGTGCGAATGTGTGCGTGATCTAATGATTAAAACCCAACGAATATGAGTACAAAACATACCTTCGATATGTTCCAAAGGAGAACAGCCGCCGATATGACCACTGGAATTAAATGGAGCAAATTAAAAAAAACGTTTAGGATCGAAAACATATTTTTGCAAGGAAGGGTTATTATTCTCAATCTTCTAAAAGAATTTTTGTAGAGCATCTGCTATGGGTGTTAGAAATGATTCTTATAACCTTCTTTTGCATAAGAAATATTTGTTTAATTTCTGCTGAGTTGCCCCAAAATAATACTCCAGAGAGAGTTAATATATCCATAGTACACTAATTTAAGTGTATCGATAGAACTTACATTAACCAGTGCTCAGAGCTGATTATAGGTATGATACACTACTGTGTCAAGAAAGTACCGGGAATTAACCCTATAAAGATCTCGTATAAGCGGTGATCCGAAGTTATTATTGTCGCTAAGTTGGTACATATTTCCTCTATAACTACGTGGAGTTTGATTGTCATCTGTCATCTAGTTTGTTTACAGAGCGCCATTTTGTTAGTGCATCTCAAAGGTGTATTGCGATTTTACAAATAATTCTGCTTTATGTCTTATCGATTGAAAATGGGTGCCTGAAAGTGGTTGTCGTTCCACAAAGCTGATACGGCTAAAAAAGCCGTATTTGTTCTCTCAAAAGCCGCATAACGCTCAGATAGTAATCTTTATATACCGTCTGATATTCTGGCAAGAATTTAGAGTGCTTGACACCACGATAATTGAAAAAAGAACTGTCAACATGACTTTCAGTTTTGAGTTTGACGTGCCCTTTTGGGTTTCGGTTCAGTTGGAAGGCGCCACTCGGAAGCTTATTTACTGGTTTGCGTGTCAAACTCGTAAACCCAGTCATATCTCCAGTTACAACCCGTTTTATGAATGCGACGTCAAAGTTGGCTCGTTCTATCATGTCTTCAGCGATTCTTAGGCGATTGAGTTTTTGCAGAAAGTTCAAGTCTTTCGGAACTAATCGAGCGCCAACATGTGTCATAACCAAACAATCGCTTAAAATGATACGAATCGATTGATGAGATTCAAGTTCAACGGCAATCTCTCTCAGACCTAAATGACGATTTTCAGACACCATTTCCTTCACTTTAGCGATGTCCATTTTAGTTGAAACTGTTGATGGCCGACTAGAACGAGGCAAATCTTCCACCACATCTCACCACTTTTGAATTTACTGTACCACTCATGCGCACGTGTTTTTGCTAAAGTTGATACACCGTAAGCCCTCTGTAACATTTTCAGCGATTCAGCACGCGAAATTCCATTTGTCATGCAAAATTTGAGACAGATTCATTTGTTCAATATTTTTATTTATTATAAAATAGCAGCACAACTTTGAGATGCAGTAACAAAATGTCGCCCTGTAAACAAATTGCATGGCATATGACAATCAAACTCCGCGTGGATATACAGGAAAGATGTAACAATTTAGCGACAACGATCATTTCGAATCTCCTCTTATGCCAGATTTTCATATGTATTATCAATTCCCGGACTTCTTTGCCTGAATGTACTTTATGTGAGCTTTACAATCTAAATATATATCCAGAAATTTGATGTTGTCAGTTTCTACAGTTCAAAACATAATTCAACTTAATTATACACTCGTTTAAATTTGTACTGGTCATCAGGACACTAGTATCGTCAGCGAGATGACTGGCTTTGCAATATGCTTTATATAAGTTAAAGGTCTTTTATATAGATCTTAAATAGCAGAGGTCCTAACACTGAACCTTGGGGTACTCAATGTGATACTGCTTTCCAATTTGAAGTTTGCTTTTCATAACCAATATCACTAGTTACTTCAACATTCCGTTTTCTTTTATTTAGTAATGATCAAAACCAACTTAAATGTTCATTTTGAGTACATAGAATTCCGAGTTTGTTACAGCAAATTCTACCTACGTTTATTTTTTCGTTTGAGGCAGTCAGCACTTAATGAGTACAAGTAAGTTTGTAAGTCCTTACGTGTCGATATTTCTTTTCTGAATCCAAATTGATCACTGGTAAATATGTTGTTACATTCGAGGTGTTAATACAGACCATTAAATAGCACTTTTTTCAAAAACTGTTGAAGAAATTGGCAAGATAGAAGTTGATCCATAATTTGAAACACTATTGCATTCACCTTTTTCAAAAGGGGTTTAAGAAATTAATTCCATCCTGTAAGGAAAAATTCCAGTTATTAGATACTTATTATATTAGTAACTAAGGAGAATGCTAACTTGAGAGGAGCATGATTTTAAGACTTCTATAGTTATTTCTTCATAACAAGGAAAATTTGTTTTAATAGAGTTTTATTCGTATATTATTTATTTCAAAAATTAACAAACTGGCGCTAAATTCATGCACTAGATTTGTGAAGCTTAATCTCAGAAATTATAATGCATACTCAATAATTAGTTTGGAAAATTAACTGATCTAATAATGGTTTAAAATATAATTGATCCTTTTTGTGATTTCTTGTAACTTGTCAATGTTTTAGAGCGTGTCTGAACAAGGGGATCTGATCTTAATAAAACTGTTTATAAATTCACGTATCCACAATCACACTTTGAGAAACAAGTTGGCAAATAATTGTAAACGTAATGTGCGTTTGAATAAGGAAATGTCAGTTAAAGCCTGGTATATCGTGTGTTGTAAACTGATAGATTTCCCTTCAAACTGTGGAGCGCGACCACAAGCGGATGCACGTTTTACTTAAAACACACAATTTAGAAGTACCGTAAATATAACTAACTTTAAGACAGGCTGGGAAGGGTTGGGCACAAGGCAAAATAAAATATATTGTAACTTTGTAGGTTCGTAGAATTAAAAAAACTCAAAATGTTCTTTATTTGCACCGAATTACAGTTGGAACACTTGCCGATTACATAGAATTACTTAGCGCACACAATTGCAATCCACCAGTTCATCTGTCACAGGTCCATTGCACACTCACAATTACATACAACTCCTCTGATACACGTACAGCGTCTTCCATTCTGTTCGCTCACTCGTCGCTCCTCACGGCTGCTCGCCAAGAACTGAACCGACTCGTCCACTGCAGCCTTATATAGGAAGATCGCTGTTTCTGGAAACCTCGCGGTTCAGTGTATCATCCCGACTGTTCCAGTCGTCAGGGGCAGGGGAAACAGATGGCTAGTGATGTTCTTCCAACCATCCCCTCGTTAGCGCTACTAGATAAATGGGCAGGCGTGGCCTCAATGCCTACCTGTCACCAACCCTGCTCCTAGCTGGCCGTGCCTTCCGATAATTAGGTGACATTGCTTCCTCCTCAAAGCTGGTCGTCCCGAACAGCACCATCGTAGCGGGCCAGGCGATCCAGGTGTACCACAGACATGTTTCCTCAGGGTACCTTCTGGATGCGAAAGACCACGTAGTTAATCCTCTTCACCACCCGGTATGGTCCTTGCCATGGCTGCTGGAGCTTCGGGCAGCGTCCCTTGGTATTGGTAGGGGGGTACAACCAGACAAGGTCACCTTGCTGGAACCCTTGGCTGTTGGCTTGCCTGTCGTATCGGGTCTTCATGCGGTCGCTCGCCATCTGGATGTTCTGGCGAGACATCTCGTGCATGTCGTGGAGGTGGTCCACCAGGTTCTCCACATACTCGGTCGCTGGATGTTTCGCTTCCGGGGAACTTCCCGGTGGTGTCGTGTGTTGACGAGCGGTAGGCCAGCAAGAACAGTGGCACCTTGACGTCCTAGTCTCGCTGATGGCTGGCCACAACCTACCTCAGGCGCTCCTCTAAGGTCTTGATGTATCTTTCGACCATGCCATCCGACTGGGGAACTAGAGGCGTCGTGCGGGTCTTGTTCACCCCAAGCCTTTGTAGCGCCTCCTTCATTAGTTTGGACTCAAAATTGGTGCCCTGGCCACTGTGCAGCTCTAACGGCTCCCCAAATCGGCAGAACACTTGCTCCACGAGGCAGTCTGTGATTGTCTTTGCCTCTTGGTTCGGGAAGGCATACACCTCCGGCCACTTGGTGAAGTAGTCCTCGACCACCATCAGGTACTTGTTGCCTCGTTCGGACACTGGAAACGGTCCAGCTCTGTCAACGGCGATCCGTTCGAATGGCGCTCCGACGTTGTACTGCTGCATGCGACCCCGGCTCCTAGTCTGGGGGCCGCGAATCGCAGTGCACACGTGACGCTGACGGCACCATCTCTCAGCGTCTGCTCGGAACCTCAGCCAGTAGTAGCGCTGCCGTAGTTTGTCAATCGTTCGGTTCCCTCCCAGGTGTCCTCCTGAAATACCGGCGTGCACTTCCTCAAAGTCTTCCGGGACCTTACTCCGGGTAAGTACCAACTGTTCTCTCTGCCTCTTCCAATCGGGCAATTCCATAACCGGACAGCACGCCCTCTCTGATCTTCAACGAGTCCCATTGGACCCAGTCCGACTTGTATGTGGCGCTCCTTGGTGCGATGTCCTCCCAGGTTGGTCTTGTCCCTGCCTCCACTTCCCTCAAGAGTGGTCCCAAGTCTGCGTCCGCCAGCTGCTCCCTCCTTAGGCCTGCGCTATCCCATCCATCCGCAGGCACTGCTGTGACTACTCGGACTGCTGCGGCACGCTCCTTCTCTTCCAGTCTTGCGCATTGGACGTACTCTTCTAGACAGGGTCTTCGAGACATAGCGTCTGCGTTGCCGTGGCTCTTCCCTCTGCGATTTTCCGAGGTGAAGTCGTACTCCTGCAGCCTCTAGACCCAACGTGCTGTCTGGTCTTCCAGGTTCCTAAAGCTTAACAGCCAGGTTAGAGCGGAGTGGTCAGTCATGAAGCGGAATGGCTGACCGTACAGGTACTTGTGGAAGTGCTCCAAAGTCTTTACTACCGCCAGTAATTCTCGCCGGGTGACACAGAGTTCTTCTCTGCCTTGGATATCGTCTTGCTGTAGTAGGCTAACACCCGCTCATTGCCGTCCTGGACTTGGGATAGGACGCCTCCAATGCAATGGTCGCTGGCGTCGGTTTCCACAATGAAGGTGCCACTTGGTTGTGGAAAACCCAAAATTGGATCACTGCACAGAGTCCTTTTCAGGTGCTGGACAGCGTCTTCGGCGTCCTCCGTCCACACATAAGGCCGGTGTTCCTCTGCCAGGCGGGTGAGGGGTTTGGCGATGTTGGAGAACCCCTTTATGAAGCGTCAGTAATAACTGCACAGCCTGTGTCTTCTCCGGGTCTGTGGCCACTCCAGTTGCTGAGACTATGTCGCCCAAGTAGTTGACTTCCTTGCGGAAGAGCTGGCACTTCTTCGCGTTCAGCTTCAAGTTGGTCGGCTTCAATCTCTGTAGCCCCTTACTCAGATTCTCGAAATGGTCTTCAAAAGTCGACGATGATGATGTCGTCCAGGTATAGCAGGCAGGCTTTGTAAGTCAGTCCTCTCATCACTGACTCCATAAGGCGTTGGAAGGTAGCTGGTGCATTGCAGAGGCCAAAGAGCATAACTGTGAACTGCCAGAGCCCTTGGTCTGTCGAGAATGCGGTCTTCTCCTTGTCTCTCGGGTGTAGAGCTACCTGCCAGTAGCCTGACTTCAGGTCCAGGGTCGAGAACCACTGTGCACCAGCTAGCGTGTCCAGGGTGTCGTCAATTCGGGGTAAGGGGAAACAGTCCTTCCGGGTGACAGCGTTCAGCTTCCTATAGTCCACCCAGAAGCGTAGCTCGCCGTTCTTCTTCGTCACCAGGACTACAGGGGAACACCAAGGGCTGTCAGACTCTTCAATCACTCCCCTGGATTTCATGTCCTCCAGGATGTCTGGTACTGCCCCTTGCTTCACCAGCGGAACGCGTCTAGGTGGTTGCCGAATAGGCCGGGCATCCCCGGTGTCGATACGATGAAGCACTTTGTCCGTGCGGCCGTAGTCACTGTCGCCTTGGCTGAAGACGCACTGGTATCGCCTCAGCAGTTGTCGAACTTTCTCCAGCTGTTCTGCGGTCAGATGGTCGGCCGCCCTCTCCAGCAAGCCTTCTAGCCGGGGCCCCAGGTGTTACACGGGCACCGGCTCTCGTGTCTTCTCGATTGCTGTTACGCTTACCACGGGCTCGCACGTTTCCAACTCTGTCCCGGCCTGGATGTCGTGATCGGTGTCCGTTGGACTTAGCAGTATCACTGGCACCTCCTTCGCACGGCAACAATGCCCTGGCTACACATCGTCCGTGTACAGGCGTCTTCTGGTGCAGCATCATATTCCTGGTTCACTGGCCTTCCAGTCGCGCCGTCACCACCACCTCGCTCCTCGCGGGAACAACCACGTATTCGTTCAAGATGACCCTGCAGATTCCAAGGCGCTCTTCTAGTTGACGGAGTATAACGTCTCCTCCGTTGAGCCGCAGGACCTTCCTGCCGACGTCGACCGTCGCCTCGTGGCTCCTGAGGACATCCAGTCCCAGAATCATCTCAGCCACCTTCGCGACGAACACCCACAGATGCATGGCACTCCGTCCCAAGTTCACCTTCTGCAGAGCCTCTTTCTCCACAAGCAAGGTTTGGCCCGATGCTTTCATCAGCTGGTATGGTGGCTTGGCTTCCTGGATGGCAAACTCTTGGCTATGTCGGGTCTGATGATGGTCACGGCTGCCCCGGTGTGCACCAGCACGCGGCACGGCTTCCCTCTCACCCAACCATCCGCGATGGGGCTGTCATCCATCCGCCGGCTGACGGCGCGCAGTGTCACTCGAGGGGATGATGGTGATGGTGCGGATATGCCCCCCGCCACGGCGGTCCTTACTCATTTCCCGGCTGCTCTCCCTGGTGTGGGCAGTCTCTCTCCAGGTGTCCCGGCTGTCCACATCCAAAACACAGGCCACTAGGTGTTCGCCGGCGTCCCTCGGCTGGTCTTCTGTCTCCGGTGTAGCGCACACTCCTCGTCCTTGACGTCACCTTGGCCGCCTCCATCCTGAATGCTGCCGTCAGTGCCTCGTGGATGGTTGTGTAGTCGCCAAGCATTAGGCGCTGACGTATTTCGGTGTCTCGTACCGCGTCGACAAAGGCGTAGGCGGCTTCCCGGGATACGAACTCCGGCGATAGGTCAACCAAGGTCTTGCTAGCCAGCTGCTCAATCGCCAAGGCGAACTCCTGCAGCGTCTCCCCTGGCTGTTGCGACTTTGTCTTCAGCTGACTGCGGTAGGCTGCGGTTAGGCGGTGGTTGCCGAAGCGGTTCTCCAGGGCTTCCTAGATATCCTTGGGAGTCGTCGCTGTCTGGACCGCGTTTAGGACTTCTGCGGCCCGACCCTGGAGGCTGGCTATTAGCTGTGCGGCCTCTTCCTCCGGTGACCACTTGTTATGTGTGGCCACCGTGTCGAACTGGCGGCGGAAGACCTCGAACGTTGACGCGCCGTCATATTTTAGAAGTTTGACTCACGGCGATGTTGTGTCGCGTCCCGGCGCGTCGGCCTTCAAATCCTTCAACCTCCTGCCGACGACGTCCTCCACCATGGCGTTCAGGGACTTGACGCTGCTGTCGGCTTTACCTGCCAGGTTGTTAACGCGGCTCACCAGGTCTTCGACGCGCTCACCTAGCTCAGTGGTCTCCTCCTTTACGTCGGCCAACTGCTCTTAAAATTTTGCGGGTAGGACCTCGTTTGCCGCGTTAATTTCCGTGTTCAATTCGGTCTTTATTTCTTTATTTCCGCGGTCAGGTTGTTATTTGCCGTCTTCATTGCCTTCAGTTCCGCGGCCAGGTTGTTATTTGCCGTCTTCATTTCCTTCATTTCCGCGGCCAGGTTGTTATTTGCCGTCTTCATTTCCTTCAGTTCTGTGGCCAGGTTGTTATTCGGTGCTTCTGTTTTCGCAGCGAAGTTGTCATTCGCGTTCTTTATTTCTGCCAGTTCCGCAGCCGGGCCGCGGCCGCTTTCATTTCCGAGGTCAGTTCGGCCTTCATTTCCGGCATCTTCTCCAAAATCTTTTCTAATGCCGCGTCCATGGCTGTAATGTTCGGTGATTTTGTCATCCCACTTCTGTCACCAGTTGTAACTTTGTGGGTTCGTAGAATCATAAAGTCCAATTGCACAAACTCAAAATGTTCTTTATTTCCACCGAATTACCGTTGGAACACTTGCCGATTACATAGAATTACTTAGCACGCACAATTAGAATCCACCAGTTCGTCTGTCACAGGTCCATTGCACGCTCACAATTACGCACAACTCCTCTGATACACGTACACCGTCTTCCAGTCCGTTCGCTCACTCGTCGCTCCTCACGGCTGCTCGCCAAGAACTGAACCGACTCATCCACTGCAGCCTTATATAGGAAGATCGCTGTTTCTGGAAACCTCGTGGTTCAGTGTATCATCCCGACTGTTCCAGACGTCAGGGGCAAGGGAAAGAGATGGCTAGTGATGTTCTTCCAACCATCTCCTAGTTAGCGCTACAAGATAAATGGGTAGGCTTGGGCTGAATGCCTCCTGTCGCCCACCCTGCTCCTCTAGCTGGCCGTGCCTTCCGATAATTAGGTGACAATATGGAAGTTGGATATTGCACGTTGTTCTGAACTTACTGAAATAAAAATGAGTAGTAAACAGTTATAAATTTAGTTACAATATATTGAGACCAAATTTAATGTATATCTTAATGGCAGACGAACATAAAATGGATTTCATTGCTAACAAACTATTTAAAACTATCAGATGTTACATAGTTCACTCTTGGCTACCGTACAGGTGGGACTTGCGTTGCCTCTCTCCTGACCGCCGTAAGTAATGGTTGCTTAGACATTAACTGTGGCGTGGTGTTTTCAAGTTCTTTTGTTGCCTACAAGTTTCATAGTGACCAGTAACTTTATTTCTTATATTATTGTTTCATTAAACACCATGTCTTCACCTTCTCTTCTCAATATGGAAACGGATGATACTGGTCAACTAGTGCGAGATTCGCTTAACATCAGTTACTCAACATTAACTTCTCACCAGTTGAATTCCTCACAGCACATTTCTCTTTCATCACACCATCAGCTACAGCAGCCACCTCTGCCGAACACCGTACCTACCACTAATACCAGTGAAAATGTAAGTGCTTGTGAGTAGATATTAAAAGCCTTTTCCAGATCACTTTGCATAAATTTGCATAAAGTCGCGACACCGCCGCCGGTGGGAGGGGGAGGGGAGGGGGGTGTGAGGACCACCCAAGATGTTGCAGGTGGTATGGAAACATGTCACAACTTGCATTCCCAGGTGGCTTTTTTTTTAATGGAAGCCATAAATTAATGTAAATGTATGTTATAGATACAGACGTCGTGACTGTCTGTGGAAGGGGGAGATGAGATCGGCCACCTGTTACTCGAAAAAGATTATGTGGGAGAAAACATTGAAATGAATTCCCAGAGATTTTTAAGGGATGTCATAAATTATTGTAAATGTATGTTATAGATACAGACGTCGTGACTGTCTGTGGAAGGGGGAGATGAGATCGACCACCTGTCACTTGACAAAGTTTATGTGTTATGGAAGGGGGCATACATGTCTCGTGAGATTGTCCCGAACCCTTTTGGACATTGTTAATAATGTTGTGTTTTCCATCGGCACTCGTCATAAATTGTTTTTTTTTTCCGCCCAAACGCTTTCCCACCTCTGAATTCCCCCACCACTATTGAAAGAGTATATAAGACTCTCCAGCTTGGAGCGCTAAATTAGTTCGTGGATTCTCTCAGCGTTCTTATTTGCTATGTCTGATATGTCAACTCTTGGGAGTGAGTGTGCAGCGGAGGCGCATCATTACGCGTATTACCACAAAGAGTTATGCAACGGTCTTATGCATTCAATCGTTTGTAACAGACCTTCATACCATGATCAGATGTCTTCTCGGGAAGTATGCACAGAAAACTGCCCAGTCTACAGAAAGCGATACATGTAAGTATAATAGCAATTATTCTTTTTTTTTTCTAGAGAAGTTAATGCCGTTTTATATTTAAGTAGAAAAAGTAATTTGAAACCTATTCGCTATTTCAGGCAAGAGCCGGTTCATGAGCAAGAACAAAGCGGAGTTGATGAGGTTGATAGATTCGCTCCAAGTCACGAGGCCATACACCACTCTGAATTTTGTAACGGTGATACGCATGCAACCCTGTGTACGCAGCCCGAGGCTCATGAACATATGTACTCCTACTTCCTCTGCAATGAGAAGTGTAGCGTGTACCAGCTCAGACAGAGACAATCAAAGTGAGTGAAATTAAAGAAAATTCACGACTCTTTCCTTACAGAATCGCTGAAATATATAATTCCATGTACAAAAAAATACCTTTGTTACAGGCTACGAATGACAGTTCGAGATCCTAGGCCCGTGATTGATAGCGAAACCTCCAGCAATGAAGCTGAAAATGATGCTGTTACGGAGCGATCTACACAGCTTGTAGACGACTTCCTGCCAGATCAGGACGATGAAATTACTGAGAATGTTACTCCTGATCGTACCCCGAGCACACAATCCGAACGCCGCAAAACATCAATGTAAGTATTGCTATCATACAACTTAAAAAAGAAACTCTTGCGCCTCTTAAGTGCTACTCTCTCAGGAGACAATCTTTTTTTTTTCTCTTGCTAACACACATGTTATGTGCTCTGTTTCAGGACAGCTATAAGGAAACCTCGAAAAAAGGTACATAAAAATAGCTTTGCGGATCTCCAAAGGAGGCTGACACTCTTAGAAGAGCGAATGACGTCTGCTGCTGCTACCCCAAAGAGGCATGCAAGTAGTTCCCGTTTACCAAGACGCCTGAACCTCTGAAAGAATTAGAGGGAACAGATTCGGGCTTCTTCATTAAAAATAACGGGAATCATGACATCGGCTACCATGCTCCACGACGTTCAAATATCCAAAAGTTACAGTGTTAACGTAGGACTAATCTTTCGTATTCCAGCTGTAATCATAAAGAATAGAGCCAGTGACAATTTTGTGTATATGTCAGTGTATGACTGGGAAATTATTAAAAGTAGGCTTCATGTATTTGAAGCATTCCTCAAAGAGAGAAACTACGTGTGTTGTGATTACAGTGAGAACATTGTATATTCCTTTAATGTCATTGCGTATATGGAAGATGAGAGCATCAGATTTCTGAATACAGTTCTAAACAGAGGTGAAATACTTTTAAATTTTAGTGAATTTTGTCAGTTAAAGAGGTTGGAAGGTTATATACAGAGACACTTAACGAATCTAACTCTCTTCAATGAAATATCATATGTAGGAACAAGGAGCTGGAGAAGGGCGGCATTGGAAATGTACAATGATATGAAATAAAACTAAATTACTTTTCATATTATATATCTTTTTTATTCACTTGAAATCCTTGTTACATGCATCCTATATCATGTATATCCTTCATTACAAGAATCCTTTGATGAAATTAAATTAATGACTGCATCACGTGAGTCAGAGGCTTGTATGTGAAAACTCGGTCATGTATTACCAGACAATACAAAGTAGTCTGTGCGGGTATATTTGCACTAGTTTCAATTTCAAGTCTGATATTGACAGCGCCATTTATAATTTCCTCAGGCTGATGAGAGCAGTCTACGATGAACAATGGTGCATGCTTGAGAAAATCTTTTCTCTTCAATAGAGGATAGTTTTCTTTCCCGTAATAAGAGTTTTGGAACTTTGAATACATTTCATATAAAGCTGCAAATCTAGAGTTCCCAAAGTCCAAGTTCATATCGTGATAGGGATAACACTCACTATTGAGATAAAGCCGCAAATTTGTTATGTTACAATGATCAAACTCGGAACAGTCCTTTGATGCGTTATTTGTTCTTGATGTCTGGGCTCCCACTATAACAAATCTCGGCTTCTCCGGTTTCGAAGTTGTTGCGACGTTCCATGTAAATGATCTAGTTTGCGGAACGGCCGGTTGGGTATGTATATCCATTGTTCTAAATGCGATATGCAGTGGTCTGTCTGCCTTGACGATCTTGAGGATTTCTACCTTTTCAGTGTCAGAAAGGCGGATTACAGGCATCCTCCACTCGATGCGAGCAAGTTTAACGATAGCATTTCCTTCTCCTTCGGGTGCCAGAATGCAGTTCTTAGAGTCCTTAGATCGAATGAGCACCAACTCAAACTTGCTATTGAGAACGAGGTCCTTGTGGTCATCTGCAAATCCCAGAAGCATTGACAGGGGCACTACGGCATTGAATGCTCCGCTTGTCGAGTGCACAATATCCACATCTTCTCCAGGATAGCACCATCCGGCATTGATCAAACGATTCGATTCCATGGGATTGAGAGCAGCATAGTTGCGCATAGTCGATGTAATGCCAGGATTCCTTGTTCTATCTATACAAGTTCCATTCATGTCCAGCCGAATCTCATCAAACATAAATGCCAGGGCATTGTTAGTCAACTTCGCCAACGTAGCTGTTCCATTAGGCTTAGAAACAGATCCCTCAATGTAGAGATAACTCCGGTTAGGCAGAGTATATAAATCTTCCGCTTGACAAGGTATCCTAATCTCGTCATTAGCGTCCAGAGCCGATGTATTATACGGGAGAAACACATGTTCCTCTTCTTTAGCAATCTTATCCTCAAATGAAGGCGTTTCGGTCACGTTAAAGATGTCCATTACAGAATTCTGAAGCCCAAAGCTTCGAGGAACTTCTTGCTGCTCGATGTTAACACTCTAAGAGTCAAAGGGTGAGTACGGAGATTATGTGATTGTACTGTATTATATGCTTTGCGACGGTTTCTCCTTCTAAAATCTATCCCCATTTCGTCGAATATGAAGACGTATGCTTATATCCTCGTTTCTAAAGTTGATGCTATCTCCGTTCTGATCGACCACACGAAGGGTGATTTGATCGATAAGATTAGTGTCTATTATAGGCAGGTAAATAGGGTTCGGAGGCTCTTGAGAAATGTGATATCCAGGCGGCACAGAAGGGAAAAATTCATAGATCGAGTGTCCTCTTTTACCATCGATGAAAGAGCCTGTCGCAATACTGCATTCGATTCGAATGATGCTCACCTTAAATATGTTTACTAGGAAATCAGATTCAGTCACCTGATTAGGAGCAATAACTTTGTTTTCACTGAATCCTAAAAGAGATCCAATAGAACGTCCCCTAGAAAAATCAATAGAAAAGGGGCACTTGATTTCAGCCTTCATTGTGTTATTATTAGGACGAATGAAGAAGTCGTTTTCATCGAATTTAAGCTTATCTTTGAGGTAAGTATTAATATCAGCAATTTCGTAAGTTCCAGGCGGAATATCGATGACCTTAAGAGTGTCATTGGAAATGTAATGGAAGAGATTATTGCTCTCGTCCACATTGGGAATGGAATAGAAGGTTTCAAAATTCAGAAGAGCAATTTCATAATTCCCGCGAGGATCAATCCTCAGAGGGGGATTCAGGTAGGTGGTAAGATCGGAATCATTCCCGTTAACAGCAATAGTGTAACTCATTGTGATAGAAATTGCAAGCACAGGTGTCCACAGATAACTGAGCTAAAACTCTGAAATCTTCTTGTATTATACATCAGCTTAACTCCTTTGAGATAGCTTTCTACCTCTTTCGGTGGTTTCAAGTTTCCAAAGCTATCGAAATAAAACGCGATATCACCTTCCTTCTTTATAGCTACCCAATGAGTTCCTTCATTATCAGAGTAATCGAGATTGACAATTATCCTCTCTCGTTGATATGGCTTTGAAGGTAGCTTATCAAGCATATATACACCTCTAAAATGGGGAATTCTTAAACGACGAGCGTATAATGCAAGCTCAATGTTACTTAGGGCTTTTTCCGGGACAAGTATAGCCCCTGACCGGAGTTTTTTTTTGAAGGATGCTTATTCTGGGACTGCTTCCTCCTCTTCAGACCATTTCCTTTAGTAGACTTATTTGCTTTTATGGCTCTGGCAATTTTGGAAGCAAGAGCTAAAGATGCGCCGAGCGGTAGCATTGGCAGAAAACCACCAGTTCTCTTCTTGTTAATCTTTTTCTTATTACTTTTTCTCCCTCGGAGACCTTTTCCTTTTGCTTCCATCTCCCTGTTATGTCGTGTCATTTCTGCAAGCTGTTTATCTGCAGCTTTCTTCTTATTCACTGCTGCTGCAATTTGAGCTGCACCTCCGGCTGCAGCCCCTAAGGCTGCAATAATTGGTATGAGAGGCAGAAATCCACCATGCTTCTTTTTCCGGGATCCTGCACCAATAGCTACCTTGCCCTTCATAATTGATGTTACCAGCCTTGCAGCCAACTTTTCCCCTAGGCTAGCGTCTGATGATTGAACTCTTTTCCACGCCTTCTCTGCTAATATTTTATCCGCAATATTTCGCGAGGCGGAGTCCTTGCGCTCTGCGTAGGCGATGTCGTGAAATTTACAAGCTTCGTCCAAAGAATTAATTCCGGGATCTCCTCTCCTGAGGCGTTTTTCTAGTTTTGTCCCGGGACCGCAATATCTGTAACCGGGTAAGTGTACTTCAAATGGTAGGCGATTAATAAGGGAGTTAAGTATCCCTGATCCTCTGGAGGTCTTGCTCCTCCTATGCACCATCATAAACTACTCTACTTTATGATTTGCCCTCATATTTTATACAATTTTCGAATCAACGTCTCCTGTTGACGAATTTCACATCCATTAAGTTACCCCATTTTCGCAAGTGTATATATAAACACTAGGTATGCACGTAAAATTCAGTCGTTAGGATGGAGCTTGTGAAGCAAGATTGCTCCCTACCTATTCAGGTGCTAGACTTTGAAAGTGATTTCAGGCGCGAACGACATGGGAAGCTATTTCCTTCTAACGTCAGAGCTCTTATTCTAGGAAGTTCCAGTGCAGGAAAAACCAATGTACTTCTGAATTGGCTGCTTCATGAGAATGGCTTGCGCTTTGAAAATGTGCACATATACTCAAAGTCCCTTTATCAACCAAAGTATCAATATCTCATAAACCTACTCGGAAACATTGATGGCATCGAAATAAAAACCTATGAGGATGGAGAAAGCGTATTACATCCCACCGACGTTAAAGAAAACTCAATATTTATATTTGATGATGTCATCACTGAAAAGCAAGGAAAGATTGCCTCCTTTTACAGCATGGGAAGACATCGAAACGTCGACTCAATATATTTAGCACAGTCCTATGCGAAAGTCCCGAAACATTTAATTCGCGATAATACCAATATGATTATTCTGTTTAGACAAGATAATTTAAATCTGAAACACATATATGAAGATTATGTAAACACTGACATGACATATACAGAATTTAAAGACTTGTGCAAAGGCGTCTGGGAGAGTGGATCAGAAGGAAGACCATTCGTAACAATTGTTCCTGAATTCTCTATCAATGGCGGACGATATAGGAATGGGTTTGATGTATATATTAAAGTAGAAAATAAGGAAAATGTCATTTGAAGTTCATCATGAGTATTGACAGGTTCGGAGCACGGAGAGCTCCCTCAACCAAAAGATCACTTCAGCACTTTATCATTAACAGAGATGGGAAAGGTAATTATCAATTTAAGAACAAGAGGCTATGTATAGTCCAGGATCCTGAAGAAGATAATGACGCGAGCACTAAACGATATGTGGATGCACTCGAAAATAGGATGATTGTTTTCTCGCAGCAGAATACTGGGAGAATTGAGACAAACGTTAAGGTCATGATCAAGGATTTGGTTTCAAAGTATATTTTCAAAAGAGATCAAGAAAATAACATAGTGATTGATAATACCAGATTAAAAGTATTATTAGATCCTATTCATGATAATGATGTGGTAAATAGAAAGTTCTTTACTGAGTATATGAACTCTCGCATTCAGCCGCGAGATAATAATGGCAACATCATATTTAGCAAAAAGCGAATCATTGATATAGCAGATCCTGTGGGAGATCTGGACGCTGTAAATAAAAGATTTCTCCGAAGCATGATTATTCAAAAGGCAAACGAGACATGGAATAACTTAAACAAATTTGTTATAAGGGAAATTGAAAAACTGATAGACAAGAACCTGAAAACAATTAGAGAACATTTGAACAAGACAAACAATGCGATGGATGCACTGACGCAGTCTACAAAAGAAACTGAGGATTCGCTGAAGAATTCTATTACTCAAGCTAAAGAAGTCCATCAAACACTAGAAAATAGATGTAATATGCTCTCAAGTGAAATGAGTAGGCAGAGCAAAGAGTTTGGCACCAATTTTGAACGTACAAAGGCAGTTACCGAACAGATTGCTAAAACAGTGGATACATTGAAAACGAGGCTATCATTAATGAGAGGACATCTCGTTATTCAACTACAAGCGTTTCCTCCCAGTACTGGTAACGGCGCGTACATACTTTCTACAGCTGACAGATACTATTCATTTACAATAGATGCAAATCTCTTATCGTGCACTATTGTAGTGCCAGAACAAGAATTGAGGAGCAGCGAACGTATA
The DNA here is from genome assembly GCA_030765055.1 of Mantis religiosa. NCBI lineage: Eukaryota > Metazoa > Arthropoda > Insecta > Mantodea > Mantidae > Mantis > Mantis religiosa. The sequence continues at coordinate 74,546,958 of CM060952.1, forward strand.
CTTGCTCATCGCAAAACCGACATTACAATCTCGATAAACAAGGATACCATTAAGACCTTTCCTGTAATCATTAAAAAGGGCGATCGCATATCATTCACTCCACTTACTAATCGTGCATTCGATCGAGGTGCTTTACACATCGAGTTAGTGCTTGAATATAAACTCTTACCACCACCGATGCTATAAATAAATGCAATCTCTTAGCATCATACCATTTGCACAATGGACAGTGAAAGCATAAGACTAAAGGAATCTATAGCCAAGCATTCTAAGGCTATACGCGAAAAGTTGAGAGCGTTAAAAGGGCACCAGCTTGATACCCAGAGAGTAATGAGCGAGGCTCTTCAACCAGTAACAGAACCGCTGCGTGATATCTTACAACTCCAGAAAAACAATACACCTACAACACCGGCGGAGGAAAGCAAGATAAAAAATAATGTGCCAGTTGAGGATGAGAAAAGAGAAAAAATAATTAGCTATCTCCAGAAAGTTCGAAAGAAGGACAGAAATGAATTAGATGCATCATATGGTATAAGATACGAAGATGGTAGCTACATGCTGGGAAACAAGATCATTGACTTTATTAATAATCGAATTCGAGTAGGTGAAGAAGCGTATGAGGTTACACCTGGATTAAGTGAACTCATTTTTAAGAGGATCCCTGAAATGCATGCATATACAGAAGAGGATCTGGATACTTATGGCAAAATACTGAGATCAACTCTAGTGCATCGGCGAAACTATAGCAAGCATGGTCAGCTGAGGGCGGGCAATTCATACAAGTATAAAAGTGTTATACGTCCATTAGTGAAGAAACACAAAGGTTTAGGATTCGAGTGGAAGGAGCATCGTCCTGGCGCAGAGCAAGACTACATCTATTGGAACGACCCCAACGACCTGGTAAATCGCCTCAGGCTTCTAGTTGCATCTAGGGACGCAGGAAATAACAATCATACCCAAGAAATTAGGGAGATAATTCAAGAATTGAAATCGGCTAAAATTATAGCATGACCCAAGTAAAGCAACATATAGCTAGTGAACTTCATGCTCCTGCACGGAGGAACTTTTTACGACGCAAGATCATCAGTAAAGGACTACATGATCTGGTGCAGATCGACCTGGTGGAGATGATACCGCATGCAAGAATAAATAAGAACTTCAAATATATCCTCCATAGCCTTTGAAACTTGGAGCCCCGACTTGGTCTTTAATGGCGTGGCATACGCCATTTTAGAGTAGAAGTTGACTGCAATAAGGATATATTTGAAGTTCTTATTTATTCTTGCATGCGGTATCATCTCCACCAGGTCGATCTGCACCAGATCATGTAGGCCTTTACTGATGATCTTGCGTCGTAAAAAGTTCCTCCGTGCAGGAGCATGAAGTTCACTAGCTATATGTTGCTTTACTTGGGTCATGCTATAATTTTAGCCGATTTCAATTCTTGAATTATCTCCCTAATTTCTTGGGTATGATTGTTATTTCCTGCGTCCCTAGATGCAACTAGAAGCCTGAGGCGATTTACCAGGTCGTTGGGGTCGTTCCAATAGATGTAGTCTTGCTCTGCGCCAGGACGATGCTCCTTCCACTCCAATCCTAAACCTTTGTGTTTCTTCACTAATGGACGTATAACACTTTTATACTTGTATGAATTGCCCGCCCTCAGCTGACCATGCTTGCTATAGTTTCGCCGATGCACTAGAGTTGATCTCAGTATTTTGCCATAAGTATCCAGATCCTCTTCTGTATATGCATGCATTTCAGGGATCCTCTTAAAAATGAGTTCACTTAATCCAGGTGTAACCTCATACGCTTCTTCACCTACTCGAATTCGATTATTAATAAAGTCAATGATCTTGTTTCCCAGCATGTAGCTACCATCTTCGTATCTTATACCATATGATGCATCTAATTCATTTCTGTCCTTCTTTCGAACTTTCTGGAGATAGCTAATTATTTTTTCTCTTTTCTCATCCTCAACTGGCACATTATTTTTTATCTTGCTTTCCTCCGCCGGTGTTGTAGGTGTATTGTTTTTCTGGAGTTGTAAGATATCACGCAGCGGTTCTGTTACTGGTTGAAGAGCCTCGCTCATTACTCTCTGGGTATCAAGCTGGTGCCCTTTTAACGCTCTCAACTTTTCGCGTATAGCCTTAGAATGCTTGGCTATAGATTCCTTTAGTCTTATGCTTTCACTGTCCATTGTGCAAATGGTATGATGCTAAGAGATTGCATTTATTTATAGCATCGGTGGTGGTAAGAGTTTATATTCAAGCACTAACTCGATGTGTAAAGCACCTCGATCGAATGCACGATTAGTAAGTGGAGTGAATGATATGCGATCGCCCTTTTTAATGATTACAGGAAAGGTCTTAATGGTATCCTTGTTTATCGAGATTGTAATGTCGGTTTTGCGATGAGCAAGTATACGTTCGCTGCTCCTCAATTCTTGTTCTGGCACTACAATAGTGCACGATAAGAGATTTGCATCTATTGTAAATGAATAGTATCTGTCAGCTGTAGAAAGTATGTACGCGCCGTTACCAGTACTGGGAGGAAACGCTTGTAGTTGAATAACGAGATGTCCTCTCATTAATGATAGCCTCGTTTTCAATGTATCCACTGTTTTAGCAATCTGTTCGGTAACTGCCTTTGTACGTTCAAAATTGGTGCCAAACTCTTTGCTCTGCCTACTCATTTCACTTGAGAGCATATTACATCTATTTTCTAGTGTTTGATGGACTTCTTTAGCTTGAGTAATAGAATTCTTCAGCGAATCCTCAGTTTCTTTTGTAGACTGCGTCAGTGCATCCATCGCATTGTTTGTCTTGTTCAAATGTTCTCTAATTGTTTTCAGGTTCTTGTCTATCAGTTTTTCAATTTCCCTTATAACAAATTTGTTTAAGTTATTCCATGTCTCGTTTGCCTTTTGAATAATCATGCTTCGGAGAAATCTTTTATTTACAGCGTCCAGATCTCCCACAGGATCTGCTATATCAATGATTCGCTTTTTGCTAAATATGATGTTGCCATTATTATCTCGCGGCTGAATGCGAGAGTTCATATACTCAGTAAAGAACTTTCTATTTACCACATCATTATCATGAATAGGATCTAATAATACTTTTAATCTGGTATTATCAATCACTATGTTATTTTCTTGATCTCTTTTGAAAATATACTTTGAAACCAAATCCTTGATCATGACCTTAACGTTTGTCTCAATTCTCCCAGTATTCTGCTGCGAGAAAACAATCATCCTATTTTCGAGTGCATCCACATATCGTTTAGTGCTCGCGTCATTATCTTCTTCAGGATCCTGGACTATACATAGCCTCTTGTTCTTAAATTGATAATTACCTTTCCCATCTCTGTTAATGATAAAGTGCTGAAGTGATCTTTTGGTTGAGGGAGCTCTCCGTGCTCCGAACCTGTCAATACTCATGATGAACTTCAAATGACATTTTCCTTATTTTCTACTTTAATATATACATCAAACCCATTCCTATATCGTCCGCCATTGATAGAGAATTCAGGAACAATTGTTACGAATGGTCTTCCTTCTGATCCACTCTCCCAGACGCCTTTGCACAAGTCTTTAAATTCTGTATATGTCATGTCAGTGTTTACATAATCTTCATATATGTGTTTCAGATTTAAATTATCTTGTCTAAACAGAATAATCATATTGGTATTATCGCGAATTAAATGTTTCGGGACTTTCGCATAGGACTGTGCTAAATATATTGAGTCGACGTTTCGATGTCTTCCCATGCTGTAAAAGGAGGCAATCTTTCCTTGCTTTTCAGTGATGACATCATCAAATATAAATATTGAGTTTTCTTTAACGTCGGTGGGATGTAATACGCTTTCTCCATCCTCATAGGTTTTTATTTCGATGCCATCAATGTTTCCGAGTAGGTTTATGAGATATTGATACTTTGGTTGATAAAGGGACTTTGAGTATATGTGCACATTTTCAAAGCGCAAGCCATTCTCATGAAGCAGCCAATTCAGAAGTACATTGGTTTTTCCTGCACTGGAACTTCCTAGAATAAGAGCTCTGACGTTAGAAGGAAATAGCTTCCCATGTCGTTCGCGCCTGAAATCACTTTCAAAGTCTAGCACCTGAATAGGTAGGGAGCAATCTTGCTTCACAAGCTCCATCCTAACGACTGAATTTTACGTGCATACCTAGTGTTTATATATACACTTGCGAAAATGGGGTAACTTAATGGATGTGAAATTCGTCAACAGGAGACGTTGATTCGAAAATTGTATAAAATATGAGGGCAAATCATAAAGTAGAGTAGTTTATGATGGTGCATAGGAGGAGCAAGACCTCCAGAGGATCAGGGATACTTAACTCCCTTATTAATCGCCTACCATTTGAAGTACACTTACCCGGTTACAGATATTGCGGTCCCGGGACAAAACTAGAAAAACGCCTCAGGAGAGGAGATCCCGGAATTAATTCTTTGGACGAAGCTTGTAAATTTCACGACATCGCCTACGCAGAGCGCAAGGACTCCGCCTCGCGAAATATTGCGGATAAAATATTAGCAGAGAAGGCGTGGAAAAGAGTTCAATCATCAGACGCTAGCCTAGGGGAAAAGTTGGCTGCAAGGCTGGTAACATCAATTATGAAGGGCAAGGTAGCTATTGGTGCAGGATCCCGGAAAAAGAAGCATGGTGGATTTCTGCCTCTCATACCAATTATTGCAGCCTTAGGGGCTGCAGCCGGAGGTGCAGCTCAAATTGCAGCAGCAGTGAATAAGAAGAAAGCTGCAGATAAACAGCTTGCAGAAATGACACGACATAACAGGGAGATGGAAGCAAAAGGAAAAGGTCTCCGAGGGAGAAAAAGTAATAAGAAAAAGATTAACAAGAAGAGAACTGGTGGTTTTCTGCCAATGCTACCGCTCGGCGCATCTTTAGCTCTTGCTTCCAAAATTGCCAGAGCCATAAAAGCAAATAAGTCTACTAAAGGAAATGGTCTGAAGAGGAGGAAGCAGTCCCAGAATAAGCATCCTTCAAAAAAAAACTCCGGTCAGGGGCTATACTTGTCCCGGAAAAAGCCCTAAGTAACATTGAGCTTGCATTATACGCTCGTCGTTTAAGAATTCCCCATTTTAGAGGTGTATATATGCTTGATAAGCTACCTTCAAAGCCATATCAACGAGAGAGGATAATTGTCAATCTCGATTACTCTGATAATGAAGGAACTCATTGGGTAGCTATAAAGAAGGAAGGTGATATCGCGTTTTATTTCGATAGCTTTGGAAACTTGAAACCACCGAAAGAGGTAGAAAGCTATCTCAAAGGAGTTAAGCTGATGTATAATACAAGAAGATTTCAGAGTTTTAGCTCAGTTATCTGTGGACACCTGTGCTTGCAATTTCTATCACAATGAGTTACACTATTGCTGTTAACGGGAATGATTCCGATCTTACCACCTACCTGAATCCCCCTCTGAGGATTGATCCTCGCGGGAATTATGAAATTGCTCTTCTGAATTTTGAAACCTTCTATTCCATTCCCAATGTGGACGAGAGCAATAATCTCTTCCATTACATTTCCAATGACACTCTTAAGGTCATCGATATTCCGCCTGGAACTTACGAAATTGCTGATATTAATACTTACCTCAAAGATAAGCTTAAATTCGATGAAAACGACTTCTTCATTCGTCCTAATAATAACACAATGAAGGCTGAAATCAAGTGCCCCTTTTCTATTGATTTTTCTAGGGGACGTTCTATTGGATCTCTTTTAGGATTCAGTGAAAACAAAGTTATTGCTCCTAATCAGGTGACTGAATCTGATTTCCTAGTAAACATATTTAAGGTGAGCATCATTCGAATCGAATGCAGTATTGCGACAGGCTCTTTCATCGATGGTAAAAGAGGACACTCGATCTATGAATTTTTCCCTTCTGTGCCGCCTGGATATCACATTTCTCAAGAGCCTCCGAACCCTATTTACCTGCCTATAATAGACACTAATCTTATCGATCAAATCACCCTTCGTGTGGTCGATCAGAACGGAGATAGCATCAACTTTAGAAACGAGGATATAAGCATACGTCTTCATATTCGACGAAATGGGGATAGATTTTAGAAGGAGAAACCGTCGCAAAGCATATAATACAGTACAATCACATAATCTCCGTACTCACCCTTTGACTCTTAGAGTGTTAACATCGAGCAGCAAGAAGTTCCTCGAAGCTTTGGGCTTCAGAATTCTGTAATGGACATCTTTAACGTGACCGAAACGCCTTCATTTGAGGATAAGATTGCTAAAGAAGAGGAACATGTGTTTCTCCCGTATAATACATCGGCTCTGGACGCTAATGACGAGATTAGGATACCTTGTCAAGCGGAAGATTTATATACTCTGCCTAACCGGAGTTATCTCTACATTGAGGGATCTGTTTCTAAGCCTAATGGAACAGCTACGTTGGCGAAGTTGACTAACAATGCCCTGGCATTTATGTTTGATGAGATTCGGCTGGACATGAATGGAACTTGTATAGATAGAACAAGGAATCCTGGCATTACATCGACTATGCGCAACTATGCTGCTCTCAATCCCATGGAATCGAATCGTTTGATCAATGCCGGATGGTGCTATCCTGGAGAAGATGTGGATATTGTGCACTCGACAAGCGGAGCATTCAATGCCGTAGTGCCCCTGTCAATGCTTCTGGGATTTGCAGATGACCACAAGGACCTCGTTCTCAATAGCAAGTTTGAGTTGGTGCTCATTCGATCTAAGGACTCTAAGAACTGCATTCTGGCACCCGAAGGAGAAGGAAATGCTATCGTTAAACTTGCTCGCATCGAGTGGAGGATGCCTGTAATCCGCCTTTCTGACACTGAAAAGGTAGAAATCCTCAAGATCGTCAAGGCAGACAGACCACTGCATATCGCATTTAGAACAATGGATATACATACCCAACCGGCCGTTCCGCAAACTAGATCATTTACATGGAACGTCGCAACAACTTCGAAACCGGAGAAGCCGAGATTTGTTATAGTGGGAGCCCAGACATCAAGAACAAATAACGCATCAAAGGACTGTTCCGAGTTTGATCATTGTAACATAACAAATTTGCGGCTTTATCTCAATAGTGAGTGTTATCCCTATCACGATATGAACTTGGACTTTGGGAACTCTAGATTTGCAGCTTTATATGAAATGTATTCAAAGTTCCAAAACTCTTATTACGGGAAAGAAAACTATCCTCTATTGAAGAGAAAAGATTTTCTCAAGCATGCACCATTGTTCATCGTAGACTGCTCTCATCAGCCTGAGGAAATTATAAATGGCGCTGTCAATATCAGACTTGAAATTGAAACTAGTGCAAATATACCCGCACAGACTACTTTGTATTGTCTGGTAATACATGACCGAGTTTTCACATACAAGCCTCTGACTCACGTGATGCAGTCATTAATTTAATTTCATCAAAGGATTCTTGTAATGAAGGATATACATGATATAGGATGCATGTAACAAGGATTTCAAGTGAATAAAAAAGATATATAATATGAAAAGTAATTTAGTTTTATTTCATATCATTGTACATTTCCAATGCCGCCCTTCTCCAGCTCCTTGTTCCTACATATGATATTTCATTGAAGAGAGTTAGATTCGTTAAGTGTCTCTGTATATAACCTTCCAACCTCTTTAACTGACAAAATTCACTAAAATTTAAAAGTATTTCACCTCTGTTTAGAACTGTATTCAGAAATCTGATGCTCTCATCTTCCATATACGCAATGACATTAAAGGAATATACAATGTTCTCACTGTAATCACAACACACGTAGTTTCTCTCTTTGAGGAATGCTTCAAATACATGAAGCCTACTTTTAATAATTTCCCAGTCATACACTGACATATACACAAAATTGTCACTGGCTCTATTCTTTATGATTACAGCTGGAATACGAAAGATTAGTCCTACGTTAACACTGTAACTTTTGGATATTTGAACGTCGTGGAGCATGGTAGCCGATGTCATGATTCCCGTTATTTTTAATGAAGAAGCCCGAATCTGTTCCCTCTAATTCTTTCAGAGGTTCAGGCGTCTTGGTAAACGGGAACTACTTGCATGCCTCTTTGGGGTAGCAGCAGCAGACGTCATTCGCTCTTCTAAGAGTGTCAGCCTCCTTTGGAGATCCGCAAAGCTATTTTTATGTACCTTTTTTCGAGGTTTCCTTATAGCTGTCCTGAAACAGAGCACATAACATGTGTGTTAGCAAGAGAAAAAAAAAAAAAAGATTGTCTCCTGAGAGAGTAGCACTTAAGAGGCGCAAGAGTTTCTTTTTTAAGTTGTATGATAGCAATACTTACATTGATGTTTTGCGGCGTTCGGATTGTGTGCTCGGGGTACGATCAGGAGTAACATTCTCAGTAATTTCATCGTCCTGATCTGGCAGGAAGTCGTCTACAAGCTGTGTAGATCGCTCCGTAACAGCATCATTTTCAGCTTCATTGCTGGAGGTTTCGCTATCAATCACGGGCCTAGGATCTCGAACTGTCATTCGTAGCCTGTAACAAAGGTATTTTTTTGTACATGGAATTATATATTTCAGCGATTCTGTAAGGAAAGAGTCGTGAATTTTCTTTAATTTCACTCACTTTGATTGTCTCTGTCTGAGCTGGTACACGCTACACTTCTCATTGCAGAGGAAGTAGGAGTACATATGTTCATGAGCCTCGGGCTGCGTACACAGGGTTGCATGCGTATCACCGTTACAAAATTCAGAGTGGTGTATGGCCTCGTGACTTGGAGCGAATCTATCAACCTCATCAACTCCGCTTTGTTCTTGCTCATGAACCGGCTCTTGCCTGAAATAGCGAATAGGTTTCAAATTACTTTTTCTACTTAAATATAAAACGGCATTAACTTCTCTAGAAAAAAAAAAGAATAATTGCTATTATACTTACATGTATCGCTTTCTGTAGACTGGGCAGTTTTCTGTGCATACTTCCCGAGAAGACATCTGATCATGGTATGAAGGTCTGTTACAAACGATTGAATGCATAAGACCGTTGCATAACTCTTTGTGGTAATACGCGTAATGATGCGCCTCCGCTGCACACTCACTCCCAAGAGTTGACATATCAGACATAGCAAATAAGAACGCTGAGAGAATCCACGAACTAATTTAGCGCTCCAAGCTGGAGAGTCTTATATACTCTTTCAATAGTGGTGGGGGAATTCAGAGGTGGGAAAGCGTTTGGGCGGAAAAAAAAACAATTTATGACGAGTGCCGATGGAAAACACAACATTATTAACAATGTCCAAAAGGGTTCGGGACAATCTCACGAGACATGTATGCCCCCTTCCATAACACATAAACTTTGTCAAGTGACAGGTGGTCGATCTCATCTCCCCCTTCCACAGACAGTCACGACGTCTGTATCTATAACATACATTTACAATAATTTATGACATCCCTTAAAAATCTCTGGGAATTCATTTCAATGTTTTCTCCCACATAATCTTTTTCGAGTAACAGGTGGCCGATCTCATCTCCCCCTTCCACAGACAGTCACGACGTCTGTATCTATAACATACATTTACATTAATTTATGGCTTCCATTAAAAAAAAAGCCACCTGGGAATGCAAGTTGTGACATGTTTCCATACCACCTGCAACATCTTGGGTGGTCCTCACACCCCCCTCCCCTCCCCCTCCCACCGGCGGCGGTGTCGCGACTTTATGCAAATTTATGCAAAGTGATCTGGAAAAGGCTTTTAATATCTACTCTTGTGGTATACATCACTCGATATTTCGGAAGATCCCACGTTCTCTTCGCGTACTACTAATGAGCGAAAACGTTCCCATGAAGGCCTGGAACTTATGTGTACAAAACGGCTTATTAATTCTGCAGAGAATAGGTATGTTATCAGTATTCCTACGCATAACCGTTTTGACGCTCTTGAAACTGTGGAAATAGAAACTATCCGAACCCAGCTCCTCTTCCACCGTGCCGTCAAATGGGTCACGTATACCTTCTGTGTTCTTACACGGTACTAACAATTATCAACAACTGATCAAAGATTTGAAATCTATTCTATCCTCTGATGTTACTACTCATCTTCGAAGCACGGTTGTGAAAATCAATGCCACTAGTACCAATGATTATCGTGCACTTACACGGTACCTAGACATTTATAAACGGCAGTACCACGCCTTCCGCTCACCAGATAGCACGAAGCTAAGTGCCATTATCCGAAATGTTCCGTGTTTTTTAAACGACCAAGAAGTATTTAATGAACTGGTCAAATTTACCTATCCCGTCCTGCGAGTAAATCGATTCTGCAATAAAGACAGGTCTCCCATGCCTTTATGTGCTGTGGAAGTAAACAAATCTGAAGCCAGTATGAAAATCTTTCATCTTACTCGTATCTGTCATTGCATTGTACAAGTGGAGCAACGACGTAAATCACGTATTCTACCTCATTGTACCAACTGTCAACATTATGGGCACACTAAGAACTACAGTAGACTTGCACCCAGATGTGTGCGCTGTTACTGTAAACATCATTATAAACACTGCACAGTTCCACGAACCGCTCGTTGCGCCCAAATGTGTTAATTGTGGAGGTGATCCTTCCGTCAAATTCAAAGGTTTTCTTAAGATGGCGACTAAGTCTTCATCTCTTTCCACACAAGGGATTGTTGGGCGACAGTCAAATAGGACTCCTTCGCAACTGCCTACCAGGACAGCTAGCTCCCAGCCTCTACAGTCACCACTCCCCATGTCACCGCTAAACTTTCTGCCTCTACGCTCATCTCAAACGGCTCCCCTTGTGTCTTCCTCCCCTGCGCGACAAACAACTCAGGAAACTTCTCCAACCGCTGGCCACAGAGAAACTGTTTCTTCTTCTACAACCTCACAAAAACCTGACCCTGTGTGTCTTACGGAACTTTTTAGTGCTCTTCACTCATTTCTAACTCCCTATCTTCCACGCATAGTTACTTACATTACTTCTTTTCTTGAGTTCCTATTGCACATGGCATTCCGTAATCGCCTCTGCTCTCAACTTACATTTCTAAATTGGAACGCCAATGGTTTGAGGGAGAAACAAAATCCTCTATGGCTTTCTTACATCACCACAATGTTGTTGCTTAATAAAACCTTTAAGATTTCCAGTTATGTCATATATCGGGAGGACAGAATTGCCAATATTGTCTCTTGTGGTGTTGCCATCCTTGTGAAACGTAGTCTTAAACATCATTCTGCCGGCGACTAAATCCCATATCTATTCATCATTTATTCGACGATAACTAACCCACTATAATTCTAGGTGATCTAAATAGCCACCTAAGTGGGGCTGTCGCCAAACCACTTCCAAATGGACATTTTCTTCTCCTAGATTCTGCCCTTCAAGTGATTGCTCCAAATGAGCTAATACTTTATTCGTAGAATTCTGCTGTGCAACCGGATATTTTGGACATAGGTCTTCTTAAACAATTTACACTTCCAGTTTACATGCAACCTCTTCTAGAGCTCGATTCTGATCACTGTCCGGTGGTTATTAAATTCTGCTTTGATCCCATGTAAGCGCAGCCACCAGAGCACTTTATCACTGGGCCTGTTAAGTGGGATGTCTTCCAGCGGTATACGGATACTCTTCTACACATAACTCGAACCATTGCTACTCCTACAGATATCGGTTCAGCTGTAGCGCATCTTCGAGACGTGATTCACACCTCTTTAAAATGTGTCATTCAACACCGTTCTTATTGGCGTGACACCAGATCACCACAGTTACCAGATCACCTTCTCCAGATTATTCGAGCTAAATACCAAATGCGTTGTCTTTGGCAACGCCATAGGGAGCCTTGGCAACGACGTCTCTACCAACTCATTCGCCAGGTTAAGAATGCCTTGGATGAGCACCGTTACAGCAGGTATCAACACTTTGTCTCTACTCTCTGTTCTACTGACAGCTCGTCCTGGAAAGTGACGAAACAGATACTCCGGGAACCGCTTAAAATGCCGCCGTCTCGAGAGAACAATCTAGTTAGCAACATCACCTTGGAAAAGTGCGAAACTTTAGCTGCCTACTTTGAATCTATGTTCACACCTAATCCGTCATCTGATCATGTCTTCTTCACTGCACATATTCAGGAGCTCCTGAGTACGTCCCGACCTACGGCTCTGTTGGCCATTATGTGGGTTTTATCTAGCGATATACGCTCTATTATTAAATTTCTACCCACTAAGAAGGCCCCTGTAAACGATCTTATTCCACCAGTTGTGTTAAAGCACTTCTCAAAGAAGACCCTTGCCTTTCTTGCCTCTTTACAATGCAATTTTTCGCAATGGCTATTTCCCCAAAGCCTGGAAATATGCTGAGGTCATTGCACTGCAGAAGTCTAATAAACCTTAGTTCCCCTTAGAGCTATCGCCCAATTAGTCTTTAACCGACTCTGTCCAAACTTTTGGGAAAGCTCATTCAAAAATGACTTCTTCGGTTCGTTTCTAATGCCTCAGTTATACCTCCCCAGCAGTTTGGATTCAGAGTGCATCGTTCTAGTCCACGCCAGCTGCTGAGACTTACTGAACATATCTCCCGCCTCTTTGACGCCCAGCATTTCTAGATTTCACTCACGCATTTGATAAAGTGTGGCACAACGGCCTTCTTTATAAACTATATGATCTAGGTCTTCCGCTCTATTTACTTCGCTTGATTAATAGCTATCTTAAGGAACGCCAATTTTCCGTGCGTCTTGGTACAGTGCATTCCACACCCCGTACTTTTCTAGCCGGCTTGCCCCAGGGCAGCATTCTTGTGCCTCTTCTTTACAGTATATACTGCCTGAACTTCCTGCAACAAGTATCGCACCGTTTGCTGACGATAGTGATCTTTAACTCGCAGTTTTGCATTGAAACTTCCGTTACTAGGCTACAATCTTCTTTGGACATTTTCTTGCGCCGGTTATCTCGCTGGCGTATCGCACTTAATCCAAGCAGGTGTCTTCTTAAACTCGTCATGTTGCGCAGGCCAGTTGCTCTGGCAAATATTCGACTATAACATTGAAGTCCCTTGGTTACCTTCTGATCGTGCTGTCAAATATCTTGGCGTCCATCTTGATCGTCGGCTGACATGGAGTACATATATCACAAGCAAACTTAACCAAGCGTATGCTGGTCTTCATAAGTTGTATCCCATCCTCAATCGCAAGTCTTCTTTACGATTTGAATGTACGCTGCTATTATACAAGAGTATTCTACGGCCACTTCTTCTATATGCCAGTCCTGTATGGGGTTGTGCTTCACCTACTCATATTCACCGACTCCAGGTGTTTCAAAACAAGAACGCCCTGTGGTAATCCGGAATGCACAGCTACACAGAGAATTGAGCATAGTTAGCATTAATGAGTACATCTCTACAACGACAAGAAACTTCTTTGCTCACCTTCCTCATGTATCAGATGCTTTATTTTTTCAACTGGGATTTTGTAGTGCTGCGGTTATGTAATTTATATTCTCACTAATCAGATTAGTTTGTTGAGGACTCCAATACGAGTATCCTCTTTCCTTGTAATCTTAAACTTTATTCTGTACCTGCAGTTCCTCAATTTGTATAACACTAACTGTGCTGATCAATTGATGAATAATTAAATAAAAAAAAATATTATATTGCCTTATCAAGTCGTATGCCGGCTCTTCATTATTTTATTTTTACAAGAAACAAAATTTGTTCTGCTGAATTATCCACTGCTTAGACCGCTTGGCTCTCACCAAGTCGATCCGGGTTCGATCCCAGGCGACCGCGAAGTGAGATTTGTGGTGGACAACATGGCGCTGGGACGGGTTTTCTCCGGGTCCTTCAGTTTCTCCGTCACCATTCCACAAGTTGCTCCATCATCATCTTTTCTATAATTCATCTCGCCCTCATATGTATGTATCATCCACTTTCTTCACCCTCACACCAGGCGTTGGGCTGATCACCTATCCTGGTTCTCTATTGCATCCAAGGTTTCGGTTCCTCAGGCCTACAAGGGTTAGAGGAACAAGAATTCCCTAACACCATTATAGTGGTACAACTAGGGAAGTTAAAGAAGAAGAATTATCCACTGCACATACTTCTACAAAATTTTGTTCTTGAGATAAATCTTTATTACATACATTTGGACTTGTATAGTATAGCAGGTATGTATAGCAAGAGTTCAATAGAACCCACCTTTGTGGTGTGGACGTGGTGTATCAATATCACATTCAAGAAGTCCCAGTTCAAATCTCGGTTAGGGTAAGTTACATAGATAAACTCTTTCTCTGTGGTGTTGCGGTAGCGTTTGTATATCATACTCAAAGAGTTCCCAGTAGAAATTTCGATTTGGATAAGTTACATTTATAAATAAACTCCTCTTCTGTGGTGTTGAGGCAGTGTATCTAGATCACATTCAAGAGTTCCAGTTCAAATCTCGTTTAGGGTGAGATATCTACATAAAGCCCACCTCTGTAGTGTTGAGGTAGTGTATCTGTATCCGATTCAATATGTGGCAGTTTAATTCTCGGTTAGGGCAGGTCTTAGATAAAGCCCACCTCTGTAGTGTTGAGGTAGTGTATCTGTATCCGATTCAATATGTGGCAGTTTAATTCTCGGTTAGGGCAGGTCTTAGATAAAGCCCACCTCTGTAGTGTTGAGGTAGTGTATCTGTATCCGATTCAATATGTGGTAGTTTAATTCTCGGTTAGGGCAGGTCTTAGATAAAGCCCACCTCTGTAGTGTGGAGGTGGTGTATCCGTATCATATTCAAGAGTTCCTAGTTCAATTCTCGGTTAGGGTAAGTTACCTATTTAAAGTCCACCTCTGTGGAGTGGAGCTAGTGTATCTATATCACATTCAATAGGTGCCAATTCATATCTCGGTTAGGGTAAGTTTCCTAGATAAAGCCCACCACTGTGGTGCGAAGGTAGTGTATCTGAATCACATTCAAATTGTCCCACTTCAAATCTCGGTTAGTGTAAGTTACATAAAGCCACACCTGTAGTGTAGAGGTAGTATATGTGTATCACATTCAAGAGTTCCAAGTTGAATTCTCGGTTAGGGTAAGTTACATAGATAAAGCCTACCTCTGTGGTGTAGAGGTAGTGTGTCTCTCTCAAATTCAGGAGTTCCCAGTTCAAATTTCTGTTAGAGTAAGTTATTGACATGAAGCCCACCTCTGTTTTGAGGAGGCAGTGTATCTGTATCATATTGAAGAGCGTTCCAATTCAAATCTCGGGTTGGATTCTGTACCTAGTAGCTACTTGGTACTTTGCAGTACACAAGATTTCTGTGATTTTTCCTTATCCTGAAAAGTGAATAACGGATAACGCTAAGGTATATTGACCCTGGACTCTGATTTCAGTGGCATTTTGTTCGTCGTTCATTATGAACAAACTGCTTAAAGGATGTTAAGGCTTAAAAAATGTAAAAACAGATCTAACTGAAACGTATAATCACGCTAGGCTTATATTTGTAATGTATCACGAGAACATTAAGAGCGCACTTTGGTATGACGTTGGCATTTGTAAAATGGACGAAAGGGAAAGTTGTGTATTTATGTTCGGTAGCAAATATTCAACAGACCCTCTGCAACGTTCGTTGTGAAGGATATAACGGTACCAAAAATAAGTACGTCAGTTGCTTAGGTTCGAATGAAACATAAAATCTAATCCATTTAACTTGGAAGTGTTACAGAGAGTGTTATGTCTACAAAACGGGAAGGGACATTGTCAGGAATTGACAATACCGGAAAGAAACCGTCCTGTCATTTCTGTGACATATAAATGTAGCCTCTTCTGGGCGGTTCACTTTGCCATTCTTATCTGATAAATGATAACCTTGAGGCTATAGCCTTTTTGTCAGTTAACTAATCTCCAGGTTCATACCCTGCCCAGAATGATGGTTACTTAAAAGCGATATATAAAATAATGCTGATTTGGTTTTGGTAATTAAGAGTTTCAATAAGAAACAAAATGGTAATTTTTCTAAGTCATAATATTTTAAAAATAACTATCATCTGTACCAATTTTTTAAAACAACAAAATAGTATCTGTGGAACTAACTTAAAAATCTGATGTATGTGCTCACATGACCTTCTCTACTGATTCATGTATAAACTATTGTTAAAAACGCTTCTCTTCTTTTCTATCTACTAAACGTTTGTAGAAATTGTTTTATTGTGTATTTTCTTATAGCTATAATAACAATACGAGAGTACAATATACTTAATTGATAGTCAACTGTTCTAAGAGCTGGTCGCAATACGACGGTATTGATTTCATTCAATTCGTATTTCTAGCACGTAAAAAAGAAAAGTTTAAGTATTGGAAAATTCAAATAAATAACGATTAATATCTCGGACATGCATTAGACAAATATATTTAGCATAAATTCTATGCTTTAACGAGATCTACATCTTTTGTGTAGTAGGATTTTGTGTCTCTTACAGTTTACCATTTACACAAAACTCATTCAGAATGAAGACTTCTGAAGAAATTCCCAATTAATTCAAGATATACATTTCGTTTGTCACGAAAATATCTTAAACATGTGATATTTTAATTAAAACTGTTAGAACCACTTTTGAGAATCTAACAAAATTTAGTCACGGTGGGGTAGGATTTTATTGAATTCTTCGTGTCGCATCCTTGCGAGACGTTGAATTTAATGTTTAAATACACCCATAAATGGACTTTTCAGTAAAAAAAATGGATTTTTTATTCAAGAGGCTTTAAATACTGATGTATTTTCACTGTAATTAAACGAGTGGGAGGCTTTAGGTTCAGTTCCTGACGGGGTCGTTCAGTGCATCCGCTCTCTTCACAGGGGACGTTATTCCTAATTGTATTAAAAGGACCTAGAATTGTGGATTTGTGCGCATTCACACTAGCGATCGAGAAGTTTGGGAATCCAGAAACAGTATGACGTGAGAATGTAACGGTGAGTGACCTATGACACGTTCATGAAGATGGCCACATAGTGGGTCATGTGCCTACTTTGTCAGGTATCCATGTTAATGGAACGCTGGGAGAGTATCTTGTACCTCACATTGCCAACTCCGTGGTGCACTTATGGAATATAAATTACAGTTGCGCTAAAAACGTAGTATCTACTTTAAGATAAACATCTTATTGTGGTAATATAGTTGACTTTAATTGGTAGTCAAATCTTTTATACAGCTGGTCGTTATGTGGTCTTTTTAATTGCAAGGTTTTTGTATGTCCAAGCGATAAAAAATGAATACTGGCGTTCCTAATTGAGAAAAGTATAGGAAAATTCAAGTGGTTCACTGCACAAAAATGTATGAGACGTAAATGGTGTGTTTTAATGAGCTCTACATTTTTGTATAGTAAGATTTTGTCTATCTACCTCTTATACAAAAGTCGTCTATAATGTGGAAGGCTTCTGAGGATATTTAAAGAAAATTCTTGATTGAAGAAGGATTTATGAGATGTATTTTTTCAGCTCCTAGTTGGGACTTAGCTTGTACTATAATTCTCAAAATGCGTGACAAAAAATTTTGATTTCAAATTCGAAAATTATTTTACATTTTCATTAATTTTCAATTTTTTGTATGCATTTTGTGTTATCTGCTCAGGTCGTTGATAAATCTTAAAAGTCTGACTGCATTAGTTAATTTGTAACAATTTAACTTTCTGTTGCCTTGTCTAGTTTTCAGTTGACGTATGAGAACTTTATCTCGGAGTCGTGGTCTCGGGGTTTTTTTTTTTTTTATTAGGAATTTCAGAAATATGCATTCAGTTGATTCATTCATAAAATTTTAATATTTCTTCACTAAATATTACAATATGAATAAAACTTTTCTAATTCTCTCGCTAATCCATAAAACGCCACCTCTTGTCCTTTTGGCGAGGTTTTTACAGATTTAAAATAACACAGATAAATACAGATACATAATGATTATGTTTAGGGCTTAAACAAAAACAGCTGTTTCAAGGAATATATTTTATTTGTTGTAAAAATATCTTAAACATTGTAATTTCAATTAAAATTACTAGATGCATTTTTAAGAAAATCAGAAGGTTCAAAAATGTTCCATATAACAGGTAATTGTGAGGGGGAGGGGATTTTCTGGTGCTACATCCTGCGCACATAACAATTAAGCTTAGTGTTTAACCGACGTCTTGTTTTTGAGTTATATCGTTCAAACACACATATACACACACTTTTTTTTAATTTAAGGAATGTCAAAAGGTACATCTGGGTTGAAATCTCGATATCGTATTTTGGATGGTAGTAAATACTTCCCCTATTTACATTACGTACTGAAAGTAAAAACTAGACAGCAGCAGTAATGATCAACAGATACACAAGCGTTTGTTCATTTACCATCTAGAAACATATTCTGAACAGTAGGTATAGAAAAATGAAATGTGCTAAATAACACTGTAAACATTATTTACTTGCTTTAGCAAACCCTACAATTTTTTTCTTCAATTCATGGTCACACTGGATTTTTACATAGCCTATTGAGGTAAGTCTAGGTCAGTGCTGTGTTTGTACAAACCAATAAGTCATAAGTTAATACTAAAACAATAAACCAATACTTTTTTGTAGTTGGCCACTAAGTATGACAAGGCTTAGAGAGGTGCGCCGTTGCACGTCGACGTACATATGACCCTGTCGGGGAGGGAGTTGTGACCTGAGAGAGTACTAACGAGAGACGACACATGCTTTGGAAGACCTCTCCCGATCCGTAGGATGAGGATTTAAAGACCGGCATTTAGAACCGTGAAACAGCCACTGAGATGAAAGATGAATTGGAGGGACAGGAGGATGAAATTACGTTTTCCTAGCGACCCATGGGTCGGGAAGATGATGTGTATCCACAACATCCCACAGATACTACCGGCTAAACCATTTCACTTAAGCCCGCCTCCGTAGCATAGATGGCATCATATCTGCCTCACGTTTAAGAGGTCCCGAATTTGAATCTTGGTCAGAGTGATAAGATTTTTTCCGCTGTTCTCCCGTATCCTGAATGATGAATGGTAAATCTAAGCTCTATGGACCCTGGACTCCTTTGAGCATCGTTTTATTAATCGGCCGATATGACTTAACGTTAGAGGACGTATAATAAAAAAAGGAAAAGTAGAACAACATTGTTCATCATCTTCCTTGTCGTTTGTCAAACACATTGTTTTCCCAAATATGAAATCTTTATTCATTTATTTCTTGGTCATACAAAGAGAACGGGATGTCACAGACATCACATAACGACCATCTCTTTAAGACAGTCGACTATCACTTAACGTTTTGCAGCAATAATTGACTTAGAAGAAGTCGTGTGAATGTGAGAGACGCCACTGACCTTGTGGACGTGTAAATTAAATTTTGGACATGAGTGGGGCAAGGCCTGAGGAAATAGCGCGCTTACTTGGTGAGAAAGTACCAGCAGAGAAAGCTCAGCCCACTTTCACTCCATTTCTAAACAGTAGATTTCCCCTCCATTACTTAACGTAAAATATTTCATTTGGCATATCTTTACCAAATACATGCATTCTTTGTAAATATTTCCCAAATTGATTTATTTGTTCGCCGTTTTAACCGTGCGGCACTGTCTGCACTCACGTGATTTTCTCTACTCACTCTTGTCTACATGCTGGCTTTGAGATTCAATTTTTTGCATGACCAGAAGAAAAAGGTCAATAACGACTTCCCAGTTCAGAAAAGTAATAACTATTATAAAATGAAAAAGTAACAATTCTTTTAAAATGAAAATAATAAAACGAATATCTAAAAAATTGTTAACTCAAAAGAGTAAAGAAAAAGAAAGACGAATGGAAAATAGGCATATTTTTAAGATGTTTTGGTTTTAAATGAAATATATATTTAATTTTTCTGGGAATGCTCTGTAAATCCTCTTCATTTTCAGTAACTTTGGTATAACTGGTAAAAGTAAGATGCAGACAAAATTACGAAACAAAAATGTATATATGGATATTAAAACATCAATTTACGTCAAATACGTATATTTGGAATGGGCAGAATGGACTTTTTCCTAGATATTTCTTTTTATTTGTCTCATATCGGACGATGAATGGAATGTATGAATGATGCTCAAATTAGTCCAGGGTCCATAGAGCTTAGAGTTACCCGACATTCTTCTTTCAGGATAAGGAAAACCCCGGAAAAACCTTATCCAGGTAACTCACCCCGACCGAGATTCGAACTCGGGACCTTTTGAACGTGAGGTAGACATGCTACCATCTACGCTACCGAATTTGTGCAGTGAATTAGGCCTTTTTGTGCATTTGTAACTCTTGTGTAGACAAGCAAACATTATAAATCAGTATTACTTATTTGCAATCGTTAGGTTTAAGACAGGGGTGCAAATTGAGTCCTATTCTATTCAATTTATTTATAGATGACATAATAGAGAGGGTTAAGGAAAGCAATGCCCATTGCCCAATAATAATGAGCAAAGAGATCCCTGGTTTATTGTATGCGGATGATTTAACGGTAGGAGCAATTTCTGTAATAGGTCTACAAAAATCAAATAAGGCAATCCATAGGTTATGCGCTCACTGGGGACTAAGAATAAACAGCAAAAAAAAAAGCTATTTAAAAGAGAATCGATACTTAGGAGAGGAATGGTTCATAGGAGACCAAAAAGTAGAAGTTGTAAACGAGTATGACTATTTAGGTGCGAGGATGTGTAGCAGGGTGGGCTGCACAAGCCAGAAAAGTGATAGCTAATGGCAGGGCGGCAATGTCAGGGGTAAGAGTATGTAAACATAAACTGGAGATGTCAGTTAGATGGTTAGAAAGAATGTATGAGGCGGTCGTGGAAGTCAGAACAATGTATGCAGTGGAGATAGGAACACAATTAGACCAGATGTATGGATTGCTTTTCAAAGTACTACTAGGGCTGTCAAAATCGGCACTAAGAGAGGT
The DNA here is from genome assembly GCA_030765055.1 of Mantis religiosa. Lineage (NCBI taxonomy): Eukaryota > Metazoa > Arthropoda > Insecta > Mantodea > Mantidae > Mantis > Mantis religiosa. The sequence continues at coordinate 74,567,899 of CM060952.1, forward strand.
GGCATTACTAGAGCTAGGTAATACAAAAAGGAGGATAATAATAATAGAGAGAATTTTTAAATTCTGGTATAAGTGTATTAAAGAGCAGAAAGGAGAATTATTGAATCTGTGCATGAAGCAACAGAAAAACATTAAAAATACAAATAGCTGGTGGTCGGAATTGGAAAGAATGATATTAAAGATAGGCATGGGAGATCTATGGAGAGCTGAGGAGACAGATTATAGCGGTTTTTGGAAGGAAGTGAGAACTAGACTACAAGACATAGATAGGCAGGAGATATTGGAAAGTATTGAAGAAAATAAATCTTTGAAATTTTATAAGCAATTTAAAACAGAATGGGGTAGGGAAAAATATATAGATCAATGTGGCAAAACTGGAAGAGAAGGCATAGCATGGATGAGAGTAGGAATATTATACTTAAAAGGGTTGAGAAGTAACGAGGTAGAAAGATGTGAATTTTGTGGAGAAAAAGAAAGCACTGTTCATTACGTGATAGAATGTAAGGAGCTAACAAATTACAGGAGCAAAATATGTGATAAGAAATAGGACAGTGTAAGTAAAGAGATATTGGCAGTATGCATCATAACGGGGATGGGAGAAAAGAAAAATAAATGTATAGGAGATTTCTTATATATGATAAGAGAAAAGTGGATTAGGATAAAAGAAGCGAAGGTCAAGAAGAAATGACATCAAGCTGCTCAGGAAAACCAAAGGCTTATAGCCAGGGGACCTGAGTCAGCAAGTAAATCATAAGGTCAGCAATTTCATGTATTTGTACAGGATGTATAATACAGCATGTTCTATGTTAAATTTTATTGTACTGAATTTGTAAGGGATACTGTACAAATAAATTAAATAAATATTTGCAATCGCAGCTAAATATTACAAATACGTGAAAAACATTTTTAGTATAGTTACTTTAAATGAAATCCTGCTCTGTTTTGGATGCTTTATATATGATGGAAGTGACTGCTTTATGCAAGAAACCTGTAGGTTATTGCTTGTCTGGTTTGATTGTCGTATAATCTGAGTGAAGCTAGTGGTAATATTTAAAAAGTTGTGAATAATGGTTTACAGTGAGTTAATTTCTGAGCAACAGGCAACAGCCTTATTACCTTTTTTGCAGAACAAATATTTGTTTAGCTTCTACGGAATGTCTCTACAATAATTATTTCATAAGAATATAAATAGGGATGATGTACTGTTTTTAGGATGGTTAGAGCATATATTTTACTTTTCCAGCAATAATTCGTACAAATATTTCACCCTAATACTTAGGAATATGAGAACTGTACGAGAAAATTTCTCTTTTACTGTTCTGTTTGCGTAGGACTTCGGTATCGCGTTTCTAAATCAATAAAAGGTAGCCGAAAATGAGTACGTAGCTATCAACAATGAGATATGCCGCTAACACTAAATAGCCTTCAGCAATCAGCGTGTGCAGCCGTTGCATGGTTTGTGGAAATATTGCAAACGAAGCCGTCTGATGCAACGATAACATTCCCAAGAACTAAAAAATGTCATGTTCACTTAACTTTTAAATTTGTATTAATGTGCTGCTAATCGTAATTTGTGAAGTGCGAGCCCTGTGACAGGGAATATTACAATGCCGAAGGAGAAGAGCAGTAAAGCTTATTCTAACAGATGGAAATACAGTAGGTACTGTGCAAGTGTGTTAAAACATGTTTTATTTTTGTATTTTCAGAATATTTTAAAAAGCAGTGCGATTTTTAAGTTAGTCATAGTAGGTTTTAAGTAAAATAAATACATATGTGTATCATTGTTACGGGTGCCCTGCAAAAAAAGTGTTTAATTTTTATTGAAATTAACACTACTAATACACACTAGCCGTGTGTAGGCTAAAGTATGGAAAGATTGAGTTAGACTGAAAAATTCAATGCCATAGCCGGGATTTGAACCACGGATCCTCTGGTTGCCGCTCTAAGCCTTGAGCTACTATGGCTAACGTGCCGATGACATTAAATTCTCCAACTGACTCGTGTTTTTCCCGGTAAACCACGTAGGAGTTCTGATAAACACAATGGCGACTTACAACCTGTAAGTACTTTAAGGCCCGGGCTTTATAGTTAACCACTATTAGGTCAATTAATGGAAATTAATTATTCTTTCACACTGGCCGTGTGTAGGCTAAAGTATGGATATTGCGTCAGACTGAAAAATTCAATATTTCGGCACGTTGGCCATAGTAGCTCGAGGGTTAGAGCGGTTGGACGGCAACCAGAGGATCCGTGGTTCATATCCTGGCTATGGCATTGAATTTTTATGTCTGTCTCAATATTTTCATTTCACAATTTGATTACTTCATGATTAATAAATGTGAGAAAGTTGAAATAATTTACTTTAATTTAAATGCATATTGTAAAGTTTTTAGAACATATTTAGCAGAGTTTTAGAGCATAGATGCATGCATATATTTATACGTCATAGTGCATATAAATCCGAGTTCTAGTTATTAAAAATTTCAGTATATTGTCTTATTCATTATATATCTCTATCTAAATACCAGTCGGCTGTATAACGAGATTCAACCCTTTCGTAGAGGAGCACCAACCTCACCCGTTGTACATACGAGTATAAATGCAATTGCTACCGAAGAATAATTAGCCAAATAAGGAAGATCTGGTTCGGCCGGCAGCTGTTACATCATCACAAGGAAAAGTAGTCACCTACGCAACACACGGGAATCGACCCCAAGTCCCGTAGCGCCCACTTTTGTCCATGACAACAGTCAGATTGTTAAAACGCCTACTATACTGATTCACGTTCAGGTTGTGAAATGCGTCACATATTATTTTGTATCTGTGAGGGTCGCGGTTTAAACAAAACACAACTCACCTTCTTTATGAACGAAGCTTTGCGTTAATAAACAATATCATATTGTGACTGATAAACATAACAAAACACAACTCACCTTCTTTATGAACGAAGCTTTGCGTAAATAAACAATATCATATTGTGACTGATAAACATAACAAAACACAACTCACCTTCTTTATGAAGGAAGCTTTGCGTAAATAAACAATATCATATTGTGACTTTGTTAAACATAACAAAACACAACTCACCTTCTTTATGAACGAAGCTTTGCGTAAATAAACAATATCATATTGTGACTGTTAAACATAACAAAACACAACTCACCTTCTTTATGAAGGAAGCTTTGCGTAAATAAACAATATCATATTGTGACTTTGTTAAACATAACAAAACACAACTCACCTTCTTTATGAACGAAGCTTTGCGTAAATAAACAATATCATATTGTGACTGTTAAACATAACAAAACACAACTCACCTTCTTTATGAAGGAAGCTTTGCGTAAATAAACAATATCATATTGTGACTTTGTTAAACATAACAAAACACAACTCACCTTCTTTATGAACGAAGCTTTGCGTAAATAAACAATATCATATTGTGACTGTTAAACATAACAAAACACAACTCACCTTCTTTATGAAGGAAGCTTTGCGTAAATAAACAATATCATATTGTGACTTTGTTAAACATAACAAAACACAACTCACCTTCTTTATGAACGAAGCTTTGCGTTAATAAACAATATCATATTGTGACTTTGTTAAACATAACAAAACACAACTCACCTTCTTTATGAACGAAGATTTGCGTTAATAAACAATATCATATTGTGACTTTGTGGGTTTGTAGAATTAAAAGGCCGAGTTGCAGAAATTAAAAATCTCCTGTATTTCCGTAGAGACACACTGTTCAATTCTCACGTAACAACCTTACATCATCAATACAACACAATCTTCCAAGGTCGATCACAGTAACAAACAGTGACAGTAGATTACATCTCTAGCTCTCCTTACATAGCTGGCTGTCTCTCATTTCACAACACTGTTCACCACTAACTCTGCGAGCCGTCACGTCCTTAAATACCTAATTCGTAACTCTAGATTGTTCTACAATAAGCCAGAAACCGATCAATCTCCATCAGTCCAGAAATTTCCGGAAGAATAAAGAAACCAAATTATCACATTCTAGAAGCGTAACTTAATCTATGCCGGCGGGTCCTTTACCTCAGTTATCTCTGCTTGCCGGCGCTTCTTTACAATAGCCGCGCTATCATTAACTGCTTAGCAAGGCTCATTATTACCATGAAACTTTATCCGCCGACTGTTTTCTTATTTGTGCCGAAACTTTTATGCCTGTTGTCGTGACAATATGTTTTCTAAGTTGTCTATGAACCTTAAAAGATGTAACAAGTATTTCGAAAGGAGCTGATGCTGTTGGAAATTTTATTGACAGCAGGTGAACAACATATGGGTAAAATGGCTCCATATTTTATATTTGAGAGGTTTCTAGTTCGATTCCCTTCAGTCGCTGTCCGCTAGTTTGTTATTTTCTACGATTTCCTTTCATTTCGTTTCTTTCTCATTGAGGTTTATTTCTAGATTTTATGGTCTATGGCAAGCTTGCTCCAGACTTTGGAAGGTGCTTAATAATTCACTTGTGGGCAATGGTTCCTTGGGGTGGTAGCCGCAATGCTCCAAACGTGATGTACTGTTATCACTCAGGGTTTAACAAATCGCCGAATTCTTGTTTTGTGCACATTCTTAACAACCGTTTGTTATCGAACCAGTGATCTGACTTCAGTAAGTCCTCCATATCAGGTAAAGTTATTAAGCAAAGGGCTTATAAAAATCGGCGGATATTTATTCCACGTGCGTATTTTTTTTTTTTTTTTTTTTTTTTTTTTTTTTTTTTTTTAATTAACCTGTACACTGATGTACCGATTTCGAACAAACTTGCCACTCTAAAGTTTGACATAAAGCGAAAATTACTGTATAGTTTAGAATTCATTATTCCAGTCCATTTAGTTTTATGTAGTGCCTACGAAAGCTCGCAGGACTGCCAACATAACAATTGGTTTCCACGTACCCTTCCACGCACAAAGAAGGAACAGCAAGTAATAACATAGTCACATTTGTCTGTATTTTGTTTTGATTTTCTTGTGCTTGCTTAGTAGTTTTCTTACGTTGATTACTGAGAATAGTCAGTTATATTGACGTTAATTAAACTGCTATCATTTCTTCCCCAAGGCATTTTCTCTATTTTGTGCTTCAAACGGGAAGAGTTCTGGTCTGTAGCGAATCAGATGCATTAGCGCACACAGCGTTGCCAACTCGTTACCCCCGTTCTCTCTCTCTCTCTCTCTCTCTCTCTCTCTCTCTCTCTCTCTCTCTCTCTCTCTCTCTCTCTCTCTCTCTCTCTCTCTCTCTCTCTCTCTCTCTCACACACACACACACATTAACCTATAGACCGTGGCACTAATCGTAAGGAAACCCAAACTTAATTTTCCAAACTTTTATAGTAATGCAGTTGTTTGAATCACAATTGTAACATGGATATTCCACATTTTTAAATGCTATAATTGTAATTATAGTTTATGAATTACCTATTTTCCTAATCCAACAGAACTGTCAGTGGCTCATCCATATAGCTGTGAATGTCATTTAAGTTCATGAGAGAATTCGTCATTGTCATTGCCTTCATCGTCAGAGTGTTGCAAATTTATATATAAATAGGCTCTAAAATCTCGTCACGTGCTATTTCTTTCCAAAGTCGGCTTCTTGCAGTTTATCTGCACGTAGCTCGCAGTTTTCCTAGTCTTGGTTACCTTGCCAATTTCTTCGTGAATAGGTCTTTTTTCAAAATCTCAATATTTGTCGTAGGACAGATAGTATTTATTAGAGATGGATTCAGCTGGCGCTCATCATACACCGCTTACAGGGAATGCAATGTAACACCTACGGCAGTTCTTACTCACGCCTCACGGCTTCATGTACCTGCATTCGACGTCGGGACTCCTTCCTCGGTCCCCATGTCGTCGTCCGCTGCCTGCTGCGTCCTTGCCTCCGGCTGCTGTCTCCTGCATGAGCTCTTGGGTTCTCAGGGTGTTAACGTCGAGACAACAAACATCCGATCATTTCTGAACTGCTTTAATTGTTCTTACACTTGTGTGGAACTCGGACACCTGCAAATAACTGCATTTTTATCGACGGACATTTTACAATACATTTTACTTGACGCGGCACCAGATGAATGCATACAATGTACTTGACTGCATTGGGGGGCTGAATGGGGTTTACTGCCCTCTTATATACTCAGCACGGCGTCACAAGGAAAAACTAACAGAATATTGACCTGAGTAACGGTACTGCAAAATAGCTAGCATTCTACTCTATTGTCCAACATCCGCCCTTCCGGGAGTGCACTGTCTCTCACGTATATCTGCCCAGGTTCATGTTACAATATTTTACATCAAAAAGTACAATTTCACATTCACAGACATAGCCAGTTACAGTTCTCAAATGTATATATAAGTATTAAACATATTACATAATTAAATGAATAATTGATCCGAGGACCAAAAGTTCCTGTTTCACACCGCAGGACTCCGTTGGGATGTTCATCTAGTAACGTTCAAAGACGAACACTATCCCATTTGAAACACATAATAACTGTAGCGATGAGGAAGGTCTAACGTTGCCCGCCATGGTAGCGTAGATGGTAGCATGTCTGCCTTACTTTCAAGAGGTCCCAAGTTCGAATCTCGATCAGGGCGAGTTTCCTGGATAAGGTTTTTTCGGGATTTTCCCTTATCCTGAAAGACGAATGTCGGGTAACTCTAAGCTCCATGGACCCCGGGCTCATTTGAGCATCATATCACCCATTGCATTCATCGTCCGATATGACTAAACGTTGGAGGACGTAAATTAAAAAAAAGCTCTAACGTGACGTCAGTCAGCTAAATCATTATCAACTGTAGTTGTTCAACAATGCCTTTGTATAGTATTTTCTCGGTATACTGCAAGCCGCGTCGTGGTTAGACCGTTCGACTCCCTCCAAGGTCACCTGGATTCGATCCCAGGCGACCGCAAAATGAGATTTGTAATGGACAACACGGCGCTGGGGCAGGTTTTCTTCGGGATCTCCGGTTTCCCCCGCCATCTCATTCCAGCGCTGCTCCATCTTCATCTCATGTATCATATCATCGGTGTCACCGCCTGCAGTGCTCCAAGCAGTAAAAGTGGGCGTTAAATACTACATATTTCACATTTCGGTATACTGTACTGGGCGTTTTAATTAGCTCGTTAAGCCTAAATGGAATGCACTCCGCTATATGTGAATCACTCGCAGTACATAGTGTAATCATTCCGCAGTGCTACCAACACCTGAAAATACATTAAAGCAAGCGAGTGAAGGATCTTAGTCTTAAGTTTTCGGGAAGTTAGGTTAGTCGTGCTTGAACCACTTCTTAATTGCTTCGGACTATTATACACATCTACCCTGTATTTGCTAACACAAGTATTTTGTACAGGTGTTAAATCGGCTAAATATTGTAAATCACCAAGCCATGGGTTACGCAATAGTATGGATGTTTGAAACCTCGGAAGAAACCTTAGCATTTGAATATTTTAAACTTATTAGATTATTACATTTACAATTGAGGTGATTAAGAGTACTAAAAACAGGTGATATGAAGTACAATCTTGACCTTGGAGGCTATCGTCAAGCTTTTTCTTGAGCTGAACAGGATCCATGAAACAAACAAGTTCAAAGAGACAGTGGTTAATCAAAATGAGGTATTCATGAATTCATAAACTGAATAAAATATATTTAAGAACAAGTTTTTAACTTTATTTTTAAATGCTTTGTTTTGTTGAACTTCGATGGCCTCAGGGATTTTATTTTATAAGTTAACACCTTTATGGGAAACTGAATTCAAACTTCTTTTTGTAACCATTTATTTAAAGTCGCCTAACTGCATGGTATTATAGCGACTTATAAAAATTAACACATTTACAAACTTTGATACAAGTTATACAACATTTACATTACATTGTTCGATTGATTTTACAATGTTTAACTTGAATTAACAATACCATATGTATTTTAACAGATATTTAACATTTAAATTTTAACAAATTTAAGTAAGAATACATTGTGTAGTACATTTTGCCATATTTTGTTGTATGGATTGGTACATTTAAAAAGCTGTATTAATCTACTACATGCATTTGTATCGCTCGTTGATGGATGTAGATTGCCTGGAATCTGAAACTTTTCCCTATAGCTGTCATATTGCTGGCAGTTCTCGATTATATGCTGAATGGTGTTTCTTGTATTGCAGGTTGTGCATTCGGGTGGCTGTTCCTTAGATAGCATATAGGAGTGAGTGAGTTTCTTATGTCCAATTCTAATTCTAATTATGAGTATTTGGTCTCGACGACTTAGAAAATTAACCGAAAAGGGCTCTGTAGAATTATTTCTTGCAACATGAAGCTTGCTTTTCGGAGAATTAACCGAAGTTTGTTTCCATGTGTTACAGAGTGTTCTTTTCAAATAAACGTTGACGTCTTGAAAAGGCACTTTAGCATTAGGATTTATATTTGGAAGATAAGTTGCATCCTTGGCTGCTTTGTCAGCGTTTCCATAAATGTCAGTGGGCAAGGGAATTCACATTAACACAACGGATTTTTTTCTTCATAGAGATGCTGTGAAGCTTGTGATGTATTTCATTAATAAGAGGATGAGTTGCTGAAAGATCTTGGATCGCTAAAAGAGCACTTCTAGAGTCAGTGAGCACGAGAAAAGGTATATTTTTATATATTCCATTAATATATGACAGAGCTTCCTTAATGGCGAACAATTCACATGTGAAAATAGTGCATAGGTGTGGTACTCTGTGGAGTATCTTCTTCTCAGGGTCAATAGCTGTTGCACATCAGCCACCGTTATTAGTTATAGAACCATCAGTGTATATGTGTCTAATTGTTCTAGTGCTTCTTTGAACATATGTTTATAAATGCTACTGTGTACATCGGCTTTTGGAGTTTTGTGTGCAAGTTCAGCTCTGGGTGAAGTCTCAAAGAAGGGAAATCCTTATATGGGTTTGTTTCCATTACCGGAGGAATACTGCAGTTTAGATCTTCCAGAACTTGTTCGATTCTCAGATGAACAAATTCTGGAGTGAAGTACTCCTCCAATGTTAATCTCTTTTTTTAGAGATGCATTGCTGTTGCTATTTGTGCATTGTATGGTTGGTATTCATTTTAAGCTTAAAAATGCTTTTGTTTTCATATATGATTGGAACTCGTGTTAAAGGTAGAATTTCTAGATCCCAACAAAGTAATTTACTTGGAGTGTATTGGTTCACCTGTTTGATTAATCTTTCTGTTCTGTTTTGTACCTTAGTTTGTACACATTAATGCATTGTTAGAAGATCCCCGAAAGGGGATTCCTTATTAAGAATAAAGATACGGAATTATTTTCATCGCTGAACAGTGACAAAATGAAGTTGCCGATAAGGTCATTTGCCCACTCGAACGTGATTTATCATTTAGCACGAACAAAGAAACCAGAAGTATTAAACTTTTTTAAAAAAAATGCATCCGTTTCTAAAACGAAATAAAAACTATAAAATAATTTCTTACACGATGTCCTGTAAATTTGCTATTTTTAATTTTTAATAGCTATGAAAATAAAACGAAAAACGTGGGACGCGTGCACTAATTAATAGCAAGGAGTTTGTGAGATAAGCATGCATCTATGCTTAATTATGAGCTATGCAACTCGCTAGCTTAAAATCGATTGAGAATTAGAGAAGAAAGCGAGTGGTAAAACAGGCAAATGCTGAGCAGACAAATGAACATCACCATCACGGTACATTGACCGGCTAAACATTCCAGTTCAACGTTCGCCCGCCAGGCCGAGTGGAGAAAAAGTGATCTTGTTGCGGGTTTCGCTTCATAGCCCCATGTACTTTCATGACATCTCTGAAACATACCATTTATAAATGTCGTTTATCTCAAAATTTTTTAATTTTTTTCAGTACATTATATATCCTAAAATGGTGCACGTGTCAAAATATTTTTCAGCAAAACTTAACGAATTATTACTTAAATTTGAATAGCAATTTTTGAAGTACTGTAATTATGTTATTTTTATTTAATATTTTGACGAGCTGTTTTTTTATCAAGTATAAAATACAATTTTATAAAATCTCCAATGAATGGTTGTTTATAATGGCCTGTTAAAGGTAGAATAAAATACTTAATGGAATGTAAAAAAACATGTGATATGTGGGGCATATTTAATTTCCTTCCCCATTTTCATTTTACAAATAGGTTGACTGGGAGCAAAAGAACTCTGGATCTAAAAGAATTTGCAGGATGAGGGTGGATGATATGAAAGGAAAGGTGATTATGCAATCCGTCCAGACGCCTCTGTATGTTATACGAAATCGAACCCGGATCATCTTGGTCGGAGTCTACTGCTCGGCCATGGTCCCACTGCATTTTTAAGTAATTAAGTTAAATGAAAATGTGATGGTAATGCCACTCAAATGGACTTTTGGCTACATAATACTCGCCAAAATGCTAGATAATTAATTTATAATCTTTGCTGTCGCATTCCTGAATTGCTTTTCATCTATAATTTTTCAGATTTTTCTCTGCTATAAGGAGATAAGAAACACAAATAAGAACGAGATCTGAAACGCCTTGGTTTCATTGTAACCTTCATTATCTAATGGAGGCTTATACTTTTAGATGGAATAAACCTTTATGTTATGTTTATTGTGTTTAAAATAGGTTATTTTTAAGGGTTTGCATTGTGGATCATTACAGGCACCAAAACGTTTACATTTCTCTTGGCTTTATGAGGCAGTATATTTATGAGCTTTTTTTCACATATGTTTATGTTATTAGGGATATATCCATCAGAATCACAAAGAAAATAGGTTTTACAGCTTCTTTTGCGGGTTAATTTTTTGGCGCTGCAGTCCTGTTTTCAATGAGAAAAAAAGTTTTACTTTTGAAGAAGACAAAACGCCCGCTGGATACAGCTTCCTGAAGCTTAATATACCGTGTATGTTTAAAATAGTTTCGTTTTAAGTTTTGGTTTTAGATCAATAGAGACGCCAATAATTCACATTTTTCTCGGTTTTTAGCAAACATTTTTAACAGAAAATCAATAACAATAAAAGTAAATTTTACTGTTTCTTTCGTGAGTTACTTTTTAATTTTGTGTCGTAAGCAATTTCCTAATTTAATATAACATCGCTTTGGCTTCTCTTTTTGAAGATTTAACGGTTAGATCTTGTAGGACCAAGAATGAAATGATGCTCAAATGAGCCGAAGGTCCATAGAGTTTAGAGGTACCCGACATTCATCTTTCAGAGTAAAGAAAAAATCCTTATCCAGATAACTCCCCCTGACCGAGATTCGAACTCAGAACTTCTTGAACGTGACGGAAACTTGCCACCACTTACGCTACGAAAACGGTTAATAATCTTGTAGGAAGAAACAGCTCTTTTAATGACGTCATTGACGCAAATGCAGCGGTTATCTTATGTAGCCTTGTCGAACTGTGGATACACCGCCAGATTACCTTCTGGTATACTCCTGCTTTGAAGGGGAAAATAACATTCTTCTTAAACAAAGCCCTTCCTGGTTGCAATGAAATAAACGAGAAGTTTGAAGCGAATTTGTTAAACAGTGGGGGAAAATAGGTTAAAACCCACAAATCAGGGATCTACTTCTGACATAGGCAAAGTACTTGTTTGTAATTATATATTTTCCAGTCATTTGTTTCTAGAATTCTAGCCATCATTCTTTTGTTTCATTGCTGACGTAGCAGTCATTGTGATCATATGGATCAGTGTGTGCCGTGCATTATCCTGCAGATCTGGCCTCAGGCTGTTGTCCATAAATGTCTGTCCTTGTGTGTTATCAAGAAGCAGTATTATTTTTGGATTAGTGCTTGGCCCATCTCTCACCAAGCCCAAAAACGAGCCTCCGTCAAGTACCAGAGAATACGAAACACAGTGATACGCGATATTCTTATCTCAAGGGCCAACTCACTAACACTCGGACCTGTTCAGTTTTCAATAAAGACGCTGGATAACTAACCTCTTCTCTATACTACACACGTACAACTGTTGTACCACTATTTTTGTTACGTATCGCATAGAACCTAACAGCGCCATGTTAATTTTGCAGGAGCTGTCAGCAAGACCGGTGTTTGTGCACGATTCTCCAGCGCAGTTCGACATCATTCCTGGCAAAATGGGTAAGTATTAGCCGAGCAGGATAGGTCAGGTTGTGAAACTTCTAACTTCACTCAATAAGTATCAGCAATCTCTGCGAACTACGTAGAGGATATGGCAAAAGGTCACTGAGTGGAAAAAATATAACTTTCACTAAAAAAAAGTCGTCAAAACAAACTGTTAAATAGCCAACTTGCAAAAAGCGACACCAAAGGCCCCCACCCCAGACTACTCCGTTGTAAAGGGACACCAATTGGATTTTATCGAGATAATTCACCCTTAACTCGGGAGGCAGGCGTGAGTGAACCTGAGGCAGGCGCGCTAGAAAGGCTACAAGAAGTGACAAAGTTCCCCCGTTGACCTGCGCAAGCCGCCGGAGAAAGCTCAGTCGTCAATGCTGACTCAGAATGGAGCCGAAAAGAAATTCCAACGTACAAGCGTATATACCATCTACCGGAGTCGTTCTATAACATGAACAAGGCAGATGCTTCCCTCATTACAATTTATCAGTAGCCCGCTTTGGTAGCTTAGATGGTAACGTGTCTGCCTCACGTTCAAGAGGTCCCTAGTTCGAATCTCGGTCAGGGTGAGTTACCTGGATACGGTTTTTTTCGGAACTTTCCCTTATCCTGAAAGACGAATGTCAGGTAACTTTAAGCTCCATGGACCCCGGGTTCATTTGAGCATCATTTTACCCATTTCATTCATCGTCCGATATGACTTAAAATTGGAGGACGTAAATTACAAACAAAAAGTTTACAAGTCATGAAAAAGTGGTTTGGAATGAAGAAGGCTTCTGAGGACATTCACAGAAAGTTCAAGATATGCATTTCATGAACGTATCTTAAATATGTGGTATTTTAATACAATTAGTCATTTTTAAGAATATGTATGTTTCGAAAAATGTTACATGTAAAGGGTAGTTTGGAGAAGGGGGTATTTTCTTGAAAATCGTCTTCCTTGTAAGGTGCTGAACTTACCACATAGCAAATCGTGCAAGTGTATCGAAAAATATGTGAAACAACAGAAATGTTCTCGCAAGTTTATCACACATACATGGCGAGAGAGTACATGCACACTCTGTTCAGATGTAATTACAGCAACGCGTCACACATCGGCATGTGCGGAAAATCATATATAACGTGACTGAATATTGTGACAAGGAGAAAGAGTAGGGAATCAAAACCTCTTTGAGTCAATGGTAATTTACATAGTTGGCTAACCTTTCATATTGGAGACACAGCTCCCAAATGCTATATTTGTGTTTGGTCACTTACGGTACGCCAAGTTCTAATACTTCGCTCTTTTAGTAAATACTTGACACAGACACGCTGAATGTTATTTTGTAAAAATGCTTTATTTGGCTTTAAGGTACCCCAAAACGTATATTTCAGTAACACACGGTGGATGTACCAGTAACGTTGAAAGTTCCACATTGCGGCTGTTTGCAACACTCATCTTGCTTCTTGAAACTGATGACATCATTTGCCTAGAGAATCGAAGCAATTCCTTTATCCTTAATAAGTTACCCAAGATAAAGTGCGTATGTATATGTGGTGAACAGCATAACTCAAAAAACAAAAAAACAAAAAACGAAAAGTTGACTAAGAGCAAACTTCACACCTTTCAAGGATGCGAAGATTTTCATTAAAATTTCCCATCCCAAACTACTCAAAATACCATTTAAGGTGTTTCCATGAAATATATATCTTTAATTTTGTAGGAGTGTCCTCAGAAATCCTCTTATTATATGCTTTTTTGTACTCAGTGCTATTTAAACTATGCTTACAAACACTTATTGGTGATTTACTTAAAGATAAACATTATTTTATTGTTAGGTACAATAGGATACAGTAAGGTCATTGGGCCCGACCATTCTCTTTATATTGTCAGGACATAATTATCGAATAAGACTTAACATTTCAAAAAAGTATAGGCAAGTTTTTGAACATCCAAACTAATATAGGTTAAAATTACCTGAAGAAGACTTGAAAGGTTAGTTCTAGAAAGTTAATCAAGATATGCATTTAATGTATCTACCTGTAAGGTGGCCCGGGTTCTATTCCAGGCGATCGCGAGTGAAGTTTACGGTGGACAGCATGGCGCTTGGGCGGGTTTTCTGCGGGATCTTCGGTTTACCCCGCCAACTCATTCCACTGGTGCTCCAACTTCACTTCATGTATCATCAGTATCATCGCTCGCGGTGCCGTATATAGTAAAAGCGGGCATTCATTCATTCATAATGCACCTACCCATATGAAACCTTCTTAAACATATAGGATTTAATTCAAATCGTTAGAGCCAATTTTGATAAAATCAACATTTATCAACTGCAGTTTGAGATGGGAACATCTAGTTGAACATCTTCACGTCACATCAGTGAAAACTACTGAACAAAAATATAATCTTTGGTATTTAACTGTGTTTTCGGTTTTGAGTTACACACACGCGCGGAGCTTTTTGCAGAAATGACTTCTCGGACCTCATAACGTGCATTTCCTGTGAATCTTGGCATCGGTTCTTTTGGGGGGGGGGCGGGGAACATACAATACGTGATAGAGAAATAAGAAAGAATGGAAAAAAGGGCAACAAAATGTCCACAGATTAGTTGGTATGTATCTATGTAGTGTCAATCGGAGATTTCAATGCATGTATAGAACAGTGGCTGTCAGATACACGCCTACAAATAGGTATTGTATTACGTGTACATATAGAGGCTTTGAAACTCCATGAATAAGATACCCAGTTTTAGAAAAATAATCTTTTCCAATATTCAGACAAATAACAGGGAATGTTTAGGAAATTGTTAACTCAAAAAGAAAGGAAAAGAAAGACAAATAAATACATAGCCATATTTTAAAGATGTTTTAGTATTAAATTACAGATATATCTAAATTTTCTGGAAATGCCCTATCCTCTTCATTTTGGATCATTTTGATATTGTAAGAAACGGACAAAATTTACCAAACCAAAGATATGTATTGTTAAAACATGATTTTTTTGTGGAAAAGATTATTTGCCAGGCACTCCTTTTTATTTGTTGGAAAATTTCAGTACTTATAGTTTTTTGATACAGGAAGTCGTTATTCGTCTTTTTTTTATCGCTTGGCTATCCAATGAGAACGGGTGAGTGAGTGAGTGAGTGTGGAGTTTAAGGGCCCGTCGACAACAAGGTCATTTGGGCCCCTCCAATGAGAACGGTATGTCCAAGATATCACATAACGGCCAGCTATTCCCTTGTACCTAGCAATAAGTTAATGCTTATCTGAGTAGATAGAGCAATAAGCGTTTGTACAAGAGTAGAAAAAATCATATGAGTATAACACATGTCTGCCTCCCGTTCAGAGGTCCCGAGTTCGAATCTCAGTCAGGTTTTTTACTTAGGGTTTTCCCTTATCCTGAAAGATGAATGTCAGGTAACTAAACTCTATGGAACCTGGGCACATTTCACCCATATCGTTCATCGTCCGGTATGACAAAGTTGGAGGACGTAGTAGTAGTAGTAGTAGTAGTAGTAGTAGTAGTAGTAGTAGTAGTAGTAGTAGTAGTAGTAGTAGTAGTAGTAGTAGTAGTAGTAGTAGTAGTAGTAGTAGTAATTAATAATAATGGAAATTAATTGTTCTTTCACACTAGCCGTGTGTATGACGCGCTATGAAACGGTATTGTCAGACTGAAAAATTCAATGCCATAGCCGGGATTTGAACCACGGATCTTCTGGTTGCCGTCCAGCCGCTCTAACCCTTGAGCTACTATGGCCAACGTGACGACATGACATTAAATTCCCCAACTGACTCGTGTTTCTCCCGGTAAACTAAGAGCTCTCATAAATACATGAGGCAACTACCTTAATGGCGACTTACTATGCTGTAAGTACTTTAAGGCCCGGGCTTATAGTTCGGACTGCTGTTATGTACAATTAATGGAAATTATTTGTTCTTTCACACTAGCCGTGTGTGTACGTTCAACTTGGTTAAACTTGAGTAGTCAAGACCAATAGCCGTGTCAGCAGACGTGGGTGTGCACCGGAAACAGAATGTGACGCATACAAATGTCTTCAACACGTCTCTTATGTAGGTAACCTCAGAAACAACGAGATACGTATAGCAAGAACAGACTCTCTCAATCCAGAAAAAAATGTTTCTAAATTGTAATTTTGGTATATAAATTCAGTATTTCCTAAAGATGCATTAAAAGAATTCAAAGAAAATCTTCCACACCAAACTATTCTTTATATGGAACATCGTTCCACAATTTTAATTTTCTGAATAATGTGTGTTTTTTTAAATTGAAGTACCATGTGTTTAGGATATTTTCATGACAAATGAAATGTATATTTTGAATTTTATGTTAATGTCCTTGGATGCTTGTATGATTTTTGTATAGCTGATAAACTATAATAGATGTACAAAATCTCACTAACAAATCATCTCAAATAATCTTTATGTGGAGAGAACCATTTCCGAGGTATTGCTTGTTATCTGTGTTAACGTTCCAGTACAAACGTTTCTAAAAAAGAAAGTCGATAATCATTCTTTTATCTCTTGGGTATGCAGAGAGAACGCAATTTCTGTCAGTATAGCCTCCAGTTTTTTAAAACATTTAACTATCACTTAAAGTGATATCCCAACTTCTCTTCGGTCCAGCATGTCATAAATACCTTCACAAAGTTTATGACGGCTAAACTAGTACATTATTGACTGTTATTAATTATATTAAATTTTTTGAGAAACACCACAAGCCCCTTATACATTACTTTTTCTAATATTTTGGAAAAGGTTGAAAGCAGAGCTATTGGTCTATAGTCGTGAGGTATTTTAAATCATATTTTTTTAAATTTTGGTTTTATTTTACTGCCTTCAGTTCATTTGGGCATGTGCCGTTTGAAGAGATATATTTGCTATATGACACAATGGTGTCAAATAGCTTGAACTTCCATAAAGGACTTCAGACCTCTTGTTTTTAGCACTTTAATTATATCATGTAATTCAAGCGTACAAACTTTATGCGTACCGTATGATTTATCATTGCTATAGAATGAAACGTCTCGGTGGTGGCTACCCTCACCCTGGGAGACTCCTCCCACTCCGGAGAACGAGCATTTACAGGGACCAACTTCCCTTCGGACACTTAGATCCCTGAAACAACCATCCAGGATGAAAGTTGAAGTAAAATGGAGGGACACGGGGGTTTTAATAGTCTTTCCTAATGCCCGGGGGAAGCCCTCAAAAACCCATAGATCAGGAAGATCGGTTAATCTAAGTATTTGCAATAGATGCCTGTGTAAGGGAGAATCTAAGGCAACAATATCTTGATTTTCTCTTATAGGCAGCCTTAAACGCAATTGCAAGCTATCAGATAACTTCTAAGTTACTCTGGAACTGCCTAGTAAAACTTATACCGCTGGCAAAACACAACAAGGTTACTTTAGGATAGGTGCCAGGACACAAACGAATCTTAGGCAATGAAAGAGCAGATGCCTTGGCAAGACAAGGCTCTGCAGAAGTATTTACTGGTCCTGAACCAGTTTTTGGATTAAATATTACAATCAGCGAAAATGGGTGCACAGTAAAAAAGAATGATGAGTAGTCCATCTTCCTTATTAACTGAACACGTACTTAAACTCAATAAATCCCAAATACATCTATTGACGGGACATTGCGGACTAAGGAAACATCTAGGCCGCGCCGTGGGTGAGTGGTTAGATCGCTCTACTCTCACCAAGGCGGCCTGGGTTGGATCCCAGAGGACTGCAAAGTGAAATTTGTGGTGGACGGGTTTTCTCCGGAATCTCCGGTTTCCCCCGCCATCTCATTCCACCGGTGCTCCATCTTCATTTCGTGTATCATTAGTGTCACCACCTGCAGTGCCGTATGTAGTAAAAGCGGGCGTCAAATACTGCACAAGGAAACATCTAGGTACATGCAATGGGAATCTTCAAAGAAAGGTTGTTAATGAAGAGGAAGAAACAGCCTCTCATATAATCTTCGAATGTGAGGCTTTTTGTAGACTTAATAAACCCAGAAGATGATCTTAAGTGAGGAGATAATGCAAACCGTGTTAAGGGCATAGAATCCGAGTCCTTCTTCATAATAAATCAATTCAAGATCGGTTACATTGGTCAAGCGACAGTTTAAAAACTGGACGAAGTCATAATATGCCTACTTTATAATTTAAAAATTTGCCCATGACATCATGAAAAAGGATAGAAGACTTAGTATTAACTATATCTGTACTTGTTTGTGGTGTCTGTTACAAAACTTAGAGACTATCCCAAGAATACATTTCATTTGTCATGTAAATAGGTATTACTTTATTCAAAAATCGTTTTATTTGTTAGCAAGACGGGGACAATGCAAACAGTTTTCATATAAAGAGTAGTATAGGATGGGTAGATTGTCTTGAAAATTTTCGTTTTGCATCCACGGAAGTAGAACTCGGCCGCGCCATGGCTTAGACCGTTTGGCTCTCACCAAGGGTTCGATTCCAGGTGACCGCTAAGTGAAATTTGTGGTGGACAAGATGGCTCTGGGACGGATTTTATCCGGGTCCCCCGGTTTCCCTTGTCAGCATTCCAATTGCTCCATCATCATCTTTCCTATTATTCATCTCGCTCCCATATATATATTCACCTTCACACCAGGCATTGTGCTGATCACCTATCCTGGTTCTCTATCGGATCCAAAGTTTCGGTTCCTCAACCCGACCTTAAAAAGGGATACAGGAACAAGAATCCCCTAACATCATGACAGTGGTACAATTAGAGAAGTAGTAGTGGTATTGGTAGTAAAAGAAGAAGAAAGTTGAACTCATTAACAAATTTTGTTCGAGATGGTGTCTATGTAATACTGGTTTTAAAACAAAACTTCATTTAAATTTTTATTACACGAAGTAGTTCTAATCCTCAAACACCATTAGTCCTGAGCCACCTGTTGAATGTTGTCCGTTGAGGTTTAAGAGGTCTCGCATAGTCCTCGAGGAAGAGAAGTTTCCATCAACTACCTCTGTCTCACAACTTGGTGAGAATAAAAATGGACATCGACTACACATCCGTTTGGAATGACTTCCCAATGAATTCCACCTTCAAAACTCCACCACATACTTATCGTTATTTTGGGATCGATAACATTTGCAGCCTAACGGGTATGAGTCACCGTTTTGAAGTATCAGTGTTGCGGTTCATCACAGTTCTCCTGATAAATCTATTCGCGCTACACTGACAAGAGATATCTATGCTATGTTAAGATTGATCAGGTTGTCAGTACATATTTACAAGTTCTTAATGAATTTTAAGTTAATATGTTGATGTATGGTATCTTTTATAGCATCAAGTTCTTCTAACAACTTACAAGTGCTTATCTGTGAATTTACTTCCAAAACTCTGTGTGTATTCTCAATATTCCTATTTTTGGGCTTTACAGAATGTTCTCTTTGTATTATTGAAATGCTGGTACTGTTGTCGTACTATTCGCTTGCTAACATACCTTCACTTCGCAGAAGCAGCTTTGTGATGTTTACAGAAGGACTCCAATCACATATTTGCCTTCATTTTAACATCTTGAATTGTTGCAGGTAAACTCGGCTGACTATCCAGAAGCTTTTGGAAATAGAATGTGATACGAAAAATCACTTTATATCATTATTTGGTATTACAACTACAAAAATAAAATATTTTTGTTATTTGAATTAACCATGAGGCGGAAAGTAATTTCAGTAACCAATTTTACGAAATAGAGATTTAGTGGTATACTATGTCTAAAAATGAAATGTGTAGTGTTTAACGTCCGCTTTTACTACATACGGCACCGCAGGCGATGACACTGATGATACATGAGATGAAGATGGAGCACCAGTGGAATGAGATGGCGGGGGAAACCGGAGGTCCCGGAGAAAACCCGCCCCAGCGCCGTGTTGTCCACTAAAAATCTCACTTTGCGGTCGCCTGGGATCGAACCCGGGCCGCCTTGGTGAGAGCCAAGCGGTCTAACCACTGAGCCACGGCGCGGCCACACTATTTCTAAGCTCCTGTCAATGGTTTCTACTGCAATTTCGAAGTGCAAACAAATCACTTAAAGCTACTCTTATAAGTAGAAAGTCCTTACCGGTTTTGTCTCTCATAGCAGTAAGTGGCAAAAAAGAACAAAAAAAAAAAACCCACCATAATTCATATCAATTCACACGCACTTCAATTCTCTCACCGACAAACCTTTGGAGCGATGGATTTTCTTTTTGTTGAAGGAGGAAGAATCGCCTTTAAGGACGAATTTCAGTAAGCCAAAACATGCATCCATCTGCTGGACACTTTAATGACTTCGATGTGCATCAATTTAATGTCGTAAGTGAATGTAAAAGCACCAACATTTTGCCCGAACCACGAAATTTATCGAATTTACTTATTATACGTTCGATCGATGTAAGTCCATTTAAAAAAGTGACTTTATGTACGAAACAGGTTAATATTCAACCAGCATTTCCCTTTTGGATTATGAAGTTCAGAATTACACAACAGCCTTATTGTAACTCGTGTTTTTTGGGGACGGGTGCAAGAGACATTCAAACAAATTTCCAGTGAAATCTCGGCATCATATTTGTTGGTGGAACGTAATACTTTCTCTATCTTGTATAGCGGAACAGTAGAGAAAGTAGAGGGCTCTATCTACTTGAAGTATATTTTTATTTGCAGGAGACCGGTGGCTAGTGTCGTGTCTAGGAGTCCTGTACCTCAGTAAAGGACTCTTCTACCGAGTGGTTCCTGCAGACCAAACCTTCTCGGCCCCTGACCAGTATGCTGGAGTCTTCCGGTTTCGGTTGTGGTGGTGTGGAGAATGGGTCGAGGTGCTGGTTGATGATCGACTTCCAACAGTACACGGCCGTCTGGCCTTCTTGCAGGCCCACAACTCAGAGCAGTTCTGGCCAGGTCTACTGGAGAAGGCATATGCCAAGTAAGTACATAAATGAGGTGTACAGTTTGCAGGTACATTCTGTAATGATTCCAAACAAGAGAATTAAGTAAGGATACATAAATATGTTTAGAGGCACTCTTTTTTTCACATAAACGAACAAAGCGACAGACACGATATTAAAGCTATTTGACAATATCTTTCCGAATTATATAATACTGGTCAATAAATCAATATTATTGTTTTAGCGAATTTTCGCGATAAGAACAAAATGAAGCGAAATACTCTTATTTTGCGAAATTCCAGCAATATTAAGTATAAAATTTAGTTTTCAGCTTATTTTAAATGTATTCTTGTGAACTATAAACATTGCCGTTAATAATAAAATAAAATTATCAGTTACACAAATAATGAAGTGATGCTAAGGACAGTTTTCAGCTTCCATTCTGTTAGAGTTGCGAATGTCAAAATCTCCTCTAATGGGAGGACAGTTTATATTCTTGGAAGCCGACCCTTATGCCATTACTGAATTACAATGGTTAGCCAAGGACAGAGAAACACTCTTGTAAAACGACCCTTTTATAGGTAATAAAAGTGAGAGATTAAGGGCTAGTTAGGAATGTTGGGAAGACGATAAGTACAAAAGAACATGACATTCCGAACACCACATAGTTTACACATTTGCCCCCTCAGAGTTTCATTATTTACTTTTAAATAAGGATTCCTAAGAGCGTATATTTAGCTGCAAAGTTGGATCGGACAGCGAATGTTACAGTGAATGGCAGAGAGAAGGAGTTTGCTAACGAGAGTGTATATCTGTCGGAAAGCAACATTTTGATGTGCAAGTTTTGTGATGTTCGAATAGAATGGGAGGAAAAAGACACTGTATAAAACATTGTTTTAAAAATAAGGAACATTTGAAACGTAAATCAAACACAAGAGCTGCGAAACGCCAGTAATCCACAGACGTTTCAATAGAGAGAAGGCAAAAACTGGGGGAGGGTGGGGGGGGGGGAGAGAAAAAAACTGAATTTGTAACGTACACTACAGCGATGCTACTGAAAGCCAACATTCCAGTGGAAAAGATAAAAGTGGCTTCAAAAATACTTCCCAGGTAGGAGCAAAACACTATAATACCGATTATGCGCCTATGTAGGTACGATGGTAAACCGTTTATAGAAGTTTGCTTATATCGGACTGTTAAGACTCTACTTTATTTTTTTTTTTTCTTTATACTAGGATCGGGTGACCTTAGAGCCAAGCAACTAAGAAGAGAGTACGTCCCTCGTTGCTGAATGAAACTGAAATGATGTGATGAAACTGAATCAGCAGGCCGCTGTGTGTTCGCAATTTTATTCAGAACTCAAGACGCAGTACTTCAACAAGAGATTTTCTTGTTAGTTGTGTGTTTTTAGATTCCGCAAACAGCAAGACGTGTTCTCAAGCATCCTGTGTACTTTGCATGCATTTGAAATTGATCATGTAAATATGAAATATGTTGTCAATGATTGTGCTGCACATATGATTCCCGTAGGGGAAGGGATCCGTCCCTTTCAGCTGCCAAAGTGCGGGCGCTGCGGGCCCTTAGCACTCGTGGTACCTCTGACGTTACTAGAGGAACCTCGGGCCGAACAGCCGAGCCCCTCCTTCGGGAGTTGTTCGGATTGGGATGGCTTCGAGGGGGGCAGTGTGTTCCCGATACCCGTGGGAGATTGGGTACGTCTTCGGACGGGGTTGAGGGAAGCCATTAAGTTTCCGGGTACTAGCCTGCTTAGCTAGTAGAAGGTGTGCTAGATCACCAGGCGGCCCCACCGAGGTCATATCGGTAGTCTTCACCTTGAGTGTTGACGCGCGTAAGTGGCGTCTCCACTTCCATTCCGTCTTGTGTCCCTAGGACCAGATGGGGGGGCTTGTTAGGAAACTAGGTCTTGCCCTAATGGAAAGCCCCACCGAGGTCATATCGGTAGTCTTCACCTTGAGTGTTGACGCGCGTAAGTGGCGTATCCACTTCCGTCCCGTCTTGTGTCCCTAGGACCAGATGGGGGGGGGGGGCTTGTTAGGAAACTAGGTCTTGCCCTAATGGAAAGCCCCACCGAGGTCATATCGGTAGTCTTCACCTTGAGTGTTGACGCGCGTAAGTGGCGTATCCACTTCCGTCCCGTCTTGTGTCCCTAGGACCAGATGGGGGGGGTTTGTTAGGAAACTAGGTCTTGCCCTAATGGAAAGCCCCACCGAGGTCATATCGGTAGTCTTCACCTTGAGTGTTGACGCGCGTAAGTGGCGTATCCACTTCCGTCCCGTCTTGTGTCCCTAGGACCAGATGGGGGGGGGGTTTGTTAGGAAACTAGGTCTTGCCCTAATGGAAAGCCCCACCGAGGTCATATCGGTAGTCTTCACCTTGAGTGTTGACGCGCGTAAGTGGCGTATCCACTTCCGTCCCGTCTTGTGTCCCTAGGACCAGATGGGGGGGGTTTGTTAGGAAACTAGGTCTTGCCCTAATGGAAAGCCCCACCGAGGTCATATCGGTAGTCTTCACCTTGAGTGTTGACGCGCGTAAGTGGCGTATCCACTTCCGTCCCGTCTTGTGTCCCTAGGACCAGATGGGGGGGGGTTTGTTAGGAAACTAGGTCTTGCCCTAATGGAAAGCCCCACCGAGGTCATATCGGTAGTCTTCACCTTGAGTGTTGACGCGCGTAAGTGGCGTATCCACTTCCGTCCCGTCTTGTGTCCCTAGGACCAGATGGGGGGGGGGGCTTGTTAGGAAACTAGGTCTTGCCCTAATGGAAAGCCCCACCGAGGTCATATCGGTAGTCTTCACCTTGAGTGTTGACGCGCGTAAGTGGCGTATCCACTTCCGTCCCGTCTTGTGTCCCTAGGACCAGATGGGGGGGGGCTTGTTAGGAAACTAGGTCTTGCCCTAATGGAAAGCCCCACGGAGGATGCCGGGCGCCCTTTAAGGGACAGCTCGGATAACTCCCTGGTTGAAAGAGGCCCGGGTCTTGTTCCTACGGGTTCAAGGCTAATGGGAGTAGACCCTCTGGACTCAACTGCACATATGATAAAATGTGAATTATTGCAGGGAATTATGGAAGAACATTTGATTCACATCGCTTCGTTTGGTAAAGTCTTGCAAAAGAATTTGAGAGAACTTAATACCGTTGTCTCATTGACGAGAAATTGTTGCCACGTGTCCAGGAAAATCAGACACGAGTATCGTCCATATTTAGATGAAAATAATTTAAATAAGGCGATTCCTTTGTATCCTGATCCTGTGTTGCCTATATGGGCAAGTTGGTTCAAAGCAGCTAAATATGTGCACATGCATTTAGACATTCTAAGCATTTTTAATAAGCTATCGAAAAGGTCTGCTCCCGTAGCACATAATGGGCATTGTAAGATTTTCTAACTGAGTAAAATCAGAGGCAGCATTCTTTTGGAAAATTGTGAATTTATTGTTGATGTAGTGTTGCAGTTAGATGTGAGTAAACAGCCGTACTCACATCTGCTGGTTCTGAAGATCAATGAATTAAGAGTAGGATGCAAGTCATAGCTTCTGGTCACACTGGGGAATTACTTGAAGAGATAATTGAAGAGTTTGTTGAGTTACTTGAAAACGATGCCAAACAGCTTCTAACGGCATTGTTTTACAGAACATTGCAAAACTCACTTAGCCAAACAATTACTATAGTTCATTTTTGCTGCTGAATGGTTTATTTCATCCAAACATTTCTGCCGTTAGTTATAAAGTGCAGCAACTACCTCACTTCAAACGGCTCAAAGAATGTGACGTTATTTCAGAGTATTTAACTTTAAATGAGTTAATTGTAAAGCAGTTTCATGAGAATGATAGGCAGTCGTTGTTGGTCCTCAAATTAATGCATTTAGACTTTGCAAATGCAGTATTAAAATCTCTTTGGATTCCTTGTTCATCAGTTGACACAGACAGATATTTCTCCAAGTATAACTTAATTGTTAATCAACGGAGCGATTGATGAAAGAAAGTAGATAATATTGTAACATGTGCTATGTTATCTTTCACAAAGTAAATAATAAGTAGGTAAAGCTTTTGTAATGTCAACATGGTATAAATAACAAATAAAATTAAAATTAAAGTAACACCTTACAATGTTGTACTTATTGTAATTTATAGCACACATTCATCTTCCATTATTGCATTCAATAGGTTTGACCAATGTTTAATAATGTTAGTGAAAATAACAAATAAATATAGCGAAATTAAAGCGATAATACCAGCCGTATAGTGCAAAAAAAAAAAAAAAAAAAAAAAAAAAAAAAAAAAAAAAACCACCAGGCAAGTTAAATCTGAATTCACGAAATTATAAAACAAATAACGCGAAAAAAAGATTGCCTCTAAGTATGTTGACTATTCTCTGATAGGTTCAGGTACTTCGCCGTGTTTTTTATTTAGGCGCCAACTCGTGTATGAACCGCGCCAATGTTACCAAATGTGTTTTACCAGCCAGTAAATCTACATACATGGGAGTAATAAATAAATAAGTAAATAAATAGATAAATAAATAATAAGTAAGTGAGTTTGTGAGTTAAGTTAGTTAAGTAAAATAAGTAAATAAATACATAAATACGTAAATAAATGAATAAACAAACAAATAAATAATATCTTAATGTATCTATCTCGGTACCTAGGTTACTAGGTTTCAACATTTATTTTAGTATGACAAACATTTTAATTTATGCATAATTTTTCAGTTAAAATTCTACTACAGTAGCAAATAATGATAAATAAATAAATAAATAAATAAATAAATAAATAAATAAATAAATAATAAATAAATAAATAAATAAATAAATAAATAAATAAATAAATAAATAAATAAATAAATAAATAAATAAATAAATAAATAAATAAATAAATAAATAAATAAATAAATAAATAAATAAATAAATAAATAAATAAATAAATAAATAAATAAATAAATAAATAAATAAATAAATAAATAAATAAATAAATAAATAAATAAATAAATAAATAAATAAATAAATAAATAAATAAATAAATAAATAAATAAATAAATAAATAAATAAATAAATAAATAAATAAATAAATAAATAAATAAATAAATAAATAAATAAATAAATAAATAAATAAATAAATAAATAAATAAATAAATAAACATAAATGCATATAAAGGAAGATATATATGTTAAGAGTCAGAAACATTAGAATAAAAGTCAGGGGCGGCCGGTGAGGTATTGTATTGATGGTGCCATAAATAAATAAGGGTTGTTAAAGTATAAATATGTATACCAATTACGAACGATTGAGGTAATCTTATCAAAAATCCATCCTATTTTATAATATACTGTACCAAACAGAACGTGCAGAACAATCTTAGAAATGCCTTTGAATACTGATGACTGGCTGAGATGTACTTGAAGTTCCTTATCCAACTCCGCACAAAACTGAATGAGCTCATGAAAAAAAAACCTTATTTTGAGAGGCGTCAGATTCGTCGTGTCCCCTAAGAGCCAGCTCCAAAGCACCACAGAACCAAATACAGTTTATAATTAAGTTCAATATATACCTGTTCTTGTATACTTGTTTGTTATGGCTGTTAACTGTTTGCCCATACTGCGAATCTAAGTTGTCCTGAATGTTGGTTTTGCCTAGAAATGAAACGATCAGAACATTGTCCATGTGTCGCTTCGATGTTTCATGCATTTTCATTTTAGACCATAAATGCCCAATATCAGTTATTCCAGTCTTACAACAATGGAGATCTCCCCCAAATAACACACAAGGAAAACAAAAAACTGCGTTGTTTTCATCACAGCCGCAAATCCATTTGTTCTTTTGATAAATATCCGGAATAAACTTATGGCATCGATTTTTTGTTTGCTGCTGCAGATTCAGATTCGGAAGTGGCCTATCCATTGTTTTTATCTGAATTTTTCACGTAGAGTACTGTTACTAAATGGAGTTTTCAGTAATTTACTCACCTTGTTCATGTTCGTAACTTAAGTGTGAAGTTTAACTTAAGGAAAAAACATTGAACACTGTTTTAAAAATCCATACTCACGATGAACTACAGCATTACAGGAGCACATACAGAACTACTCTACCATTGTTTTGAAAACATGTGTCCAACACATGTTGGACGCGCGGGTTTTATGTTCTACCAACAAACCAGCTGCTGTGGAATATGTACATGCTGAAATACTGTCTCTTAATTTTAAAATCTAATACTATATTCACATTGAAACCCAATTAATTTTATTTATAAGGATACCTATGTGTTGCGTTTCTGCAGCTGATTTCATTAAGCGTTAATTTGCGTTTTGAAGTTCTTCAGCATTAACTTGCAGTAGGATGGTGACACTGCATTAATGGAAGGTAAGCGCGAAATGTATTCTTACCATTGTCTTTCGCTAGGTGGCAGGATCGTGGTTCTCTGAAGTCCCGTGCTTTACTGCACTCTAACGGGCAAAGCGTAAGTTATGCGCCAGAGAAATCCCGGCACTACCTTCTCTGACCTTCTCCTATAAGAAGCCGTGTACAAGCAGACATCCTAGCCCCTAGCCCGTAACACATGCGCTTATGAGCGTAGATGGTGCCGTTCTGGAATCGGCGCCAAGCCTCGGAAAACAACCAAGAGAGAGCACTGGCGTTCAACGCGCCTATTCACACGAAGGAGCAACTACTCATAAGAATTCTTTTTAGGCAATTCTTATACACTTCTCTTTCTTTCGTTTTCATACAGATGGTGCCATGGCACAGCGGCACTACCTCAGAAGCCGCCCCTGATAAAAGTGCAACAGAAGAATATAAATTACAGTTTTTTTATACAAACTATTGTTTGAAAGCAGCTACGAGTACATTTCACTGGTAGCCAGCACATTCTACCTCTAACCTATAGATATGTATAAATTGATCTATTGATTAAAGCTTCACTGGCCATTCTAAGCTTCATGGTTGATCACCCGTGATGCTTTAATAACGCTCGCAGTAACAGCTTTGAATCTTATCTGCTTATCTTTATTTCCTAACATTCATTATTAGGTGTTTAAAATTCAATTATTATTTTCATTGTTTATTTATGCTTGCATTTAATTCATATTTTTATATTTTATTTCTTAGGCCTGTCTATCTTGTTCTAGTTCAATGCACTTCATTTAAATACCATTTATTTATAATTCTATCGCGTACATTTTTATTGTTCTTAATATTTATATTCTATTCTTCTTAATCTGTATTAATTATTTTAGTTTAAATTAAATTAATTACTTCTGTTATTAGAAGTGTGTAAAATAATTTATGATTCTTATCGATTATTATTATTATTATTATTATTATTATTATTATTATTATTATTATTATTATTATTATTATTATTATTATTATTATTATTATTATTATTATTATTATTATTATTATTATTATTATTATTATTATTATTATTATTATTATTATTATTATTATTATTATTATTATTATTATTATTATTATTATTATTATTATTATTATTATTATTATTATTATTATTATTATTATTATTATTATTATTATTATTATTATTATTATTATTATTATTATTATTATTATTATTATTATTATTATTATTATTATTATTATTATTATTATTATTATTATTATTATTATTATTATTATTATTATTATTATTATTATTATTATTATTATTATTATTAAAACTACTATTGTTATTTAAGTTTTGAATTTTAAATTTACTGCGTAAAAACCCGAAGCTAATAACAATGAAGCAATAGAAATACTACAATAAAATATAATAATTTGTTACAAACTTCACTCTTTAATAAAATTGGTAAATTCTTCACAGAACTGGGGAGACTAGTTTCACGATTATGATTACGATTACTATGAGGGGATTCGGCACCGAAACCTGTGGTATATAGTATCTAAACCCCAAGTGGGGCATCTCCGGGAGGAACGATGAGTTGAGATGAGTCAGACGGCGGCCGACCCAAGGCGCCGGGACGCCCGCCGATACTTCTACCCAGAAAGAGACCACCAGATGAGAGATGATGTGAAATGATAATGGAGATGAAATGGACGGACAGGAAACTCTAGCATTCGCCTGGAGACCCGGAAACCCTCGTAGGTCAGGTAGGTCGGTCACTTTAGCCATCCCGCTCGACAGTTTCACAGTCATCAGTCGCTTTGTCGATTTGTGTTGTTATCGTTGTAGCCGCTAGCTGGCGGATTATTCTTGTATGTATTACCAAACTTTGGAAATAAAGCAAGCTTATTGACAGAATCAATTGGTGGAATTTAAACATTCATTACGCAATTTCTATTTTTAAGACAAATATTTTCTCCAAAAACCATTAAATCCATCGGACCATTTAACTGGTTTAAACATTTAACTTCTGAATTCATTTCCTGGTTAAATGGTCAAAAATAATCTGCCGCGGCTCATTTATCAATCTGTTTATACCCAATATTTCTAAAGTGTTCCTTCATTCTGGCTTCTAAGTAATATTGATTCTTCCAGTGGCGTGGCGTTAATGTTGCTTCTGTTGCTAATAAATTGAAGAAAGTATATCCAAATTTTACATTAATTTTTGTTCAAAGAATAATGGAAAGTCCAAGCGGTTTCACTTTCGGGACCGGTCGGTGATAGATCCCCCGAGACTGGACGTCGTATTGCACTCACCGACAGATTTGAGTGGGATGTCAGTGACCTTGTGAGGCAACCGTGGCTTTAGTTATTTGTTTATAGAGCGACTGTTGGCAGTGCAGTGAAACGGCAAACCTTGCGTTTTAGTGTTAATTCTTCACGTGTTACAATATTACGATGAATGATTTATGCCCGATTTCACCAACAGATGTTAAAATCGATGTTAACAAATGTAACGGAACAATTGCCACAGCGCTAACACTACTGTCAAATTTCTTGCATTTCACCAACTTGTTTTCTGAAAATGTTAACAAGCACGTGTTAACGCCAAGAGACTTGTAAATATTACAGCTATAGAAGTCCATGGATGAGTCGTATTATTTTCTGAACGTACTGCGATGCGCTTTTGTTTTCATTTTCGTCTGCACACAGCTGAAAAAATGGCGGGTGAACAAAATAGTAAACAACAGCCGAGAGACAAATTTCTCATCGATGGAGAAAGAATTGTTAACTGAATTGGTGACGAAGTGTAAGGAAATCGTGGAAAATAAAGAGGACGGATGCGGTGAATGTAAAAGAGAAATGTCACGTGGGAAAATATTGGGAACGAATTTAATTGAAGTGCATGTGTCACAACCATGAAACAACTTCGTCAGTATTACTAAATTTGAAAGCAGGTGCGAAGGACAAGTGACTTGAACGTTTCGAGACGGGAGGTGGACAATGTATTATCCACATAATTTAGTGAATTATAAAATAGCAAAGTGTTTAATATTGAAGCAAAGGCGAGAACGGCATATTCCTTTCGATGCATGTTCTAACCTCTCTTCCACTTGTTTCGACAGTCTATACCTCTATAGAAAATGTTCTTTAGATAGCTCCTCAAAATAATTTCTCCTTATAGGCCGTACTCTATTACGAATGCCATTTAGACGGTCTAAATATAGCAAATCGACATCAATAGTTGCGTTCACGCTCGCCATCTTGATGACTATTTACAATTTATTGTTAAGAACGTAACAACAGAAATTTGGCTTGTTAGTTTAACAAGAGATTTAACACGAGTGTTAAGCTAACACTTGTTGGTGAAATGCAATTTATGTTTTAACTATTGCTAAACCCGTGTTAAATCTTAACATCTGTTGGTGAAATCGGGCATTAATGTTAAAAGTACCTACAATAAGAAGAACGGCATCACGATTCGTGGGTAAAAGTGACTGTGTTTGTGTGATCGAAACTTTTAAAACGGTCCTTAAGTTCGCGGTTCTTGGTGAAAAAGTCGCATAATTTTAACAGGAAGGCCAACTCCGGATCTTAAACCTTTAAAAACTAAATCACAGGATCACACATCACACATTTAATGTTGACTATTCCTGCCCCAAGGCATCAGCAGAACGATCTTTTTCAACGTTCCACAGAATACACAGTTATCTAAGAAAACCCAAACTTAGAATAGACTTTCATCTCTTTCCTTGTTATCAGTGAAAAAGGGGTTGTTTAATAAACTTAAAAAGCAACAGCAAGCAACATTTTAAAACTCTGCCATTATTGTTTTCTTGGAGAAGAATCGTCGCATTAAACTGAAATACCAACTGAAATACACTGTAAATTGGTGAAAATGTAAATACATTTTATATATGGCATGTCGCTATAATTCTTATTTATATATCTTTGTTTTTTTTTTATGTTATGCAACAGTTTATATAATGTTAACCTGGAAACCCTCGGAATTCGTGACTGCCACTCCCCAGATTAAGTCTGAAGCAACCGGCAACACTTTAAATCAGCCACGCCACGCCCCTCTGTTCTTCCAATGTAAATCAGGTCGCAATCTGGACACTTAAATTGATAACTCCCCGATCCTTTAAAAAAAATTAGCATGATATCACTTATAGTAAAGACTTTTATTTACACTGCCACTTTCCATTTTTATTCCTTTCATTGCAATAAACACTTGCACATAAAATATTTATTTACTCCTCTCACAGCTGATCATTCCTCATCCAACTTCCTGTTATCGGCGTAGTTCTCGTTTCCGCCAGCTCGGTTCCAATCTCACTCTTCCTGCTCCAAAATAGCATTTTCCATAAGAATAAAATCCCACACTACACTGGCACTTCTATTAAATTCCTCCTTCTTCTTTCTTCTTCATGCCTTTGTAATCTTTTCTTCTAGACCCATTCTTATCATCCTTCAGTTTACTCATATTATTTTTCTAGATTTCCTTCGAAACTATATAATACAATTTAAAATGTTCATGCTCTATAATTCCAGTAAAATGTTCTATCTGTGCTAATTCTTAACCATCTATTAATTCCTCTATTTTGATGCTCAATGACAGTGGCGAATCGTGCAATGAAGTGTTGGGAGCATCACTTCCCCAAAAATTTAAGGAGAAAAAGAAGAAAAACAAAAGGTTCATGGCAAACAATATTTTGTTTGCTCTGGATACATTTTCAGAATTTATTCGCGAACATCCCCAGGGCTGGTGAGAATTTGACAGCTGCTTAAGCGAGAGCTCATTCAGTACTGAATACGAGGTCTGCTCAAAACGTATCGCGAATTTTGAATTTTCGCGGGTTACGTGTATTCGATTTTCTATTGTTTTATGGCATTGTGTTGATACTCATGTCCCTCACTTATGTTGACAAGTTCGGCCATTTTGAATGTTCAGTTCATTGTTGACATCTATTTTGATTGAACGTGTTTTGGCTCGACTGCGATTTTTGCCTATTCCAAAAAAAGGAACAAAGAATATGTAACAAATTTAGTTGGAAAAACAAAATTAAGTGCGCGGATGCATTCAGAATGTAGACTGTGGCATATAGTGAAGCCAGGTTGGACTAAAGCAACGTTTATCGGTGGTACAAAAGGTTCTCAGGGGGTCGAAAAGATATGAACGGTGAAGGGCGTTCCGCATGCTCGAGCTCGTCAACAACAGAAGAAAATATTGAAGAAGTTAAGCAAATCGTATTGGCCAATCGTCGAATCACCGTTAGAGAAGTTGCTCGTGCCATTCAATTTTGACCAATGATTTGATAAGACTGGTCGCCACAAAATTCGTACCAAAGTTGCTCAATTCCGACCAAAAACACCATCGCATTAACGTTGTTAAGGAGCTGTTGAACTCTGTCCACGACGACCCAAATTTTCTCCAGAGGGTCATAGCTGGTGACGAATCATGGGCTTATGGTTATGACGTGGAAACTAAAGTTCAATCATCCAAATGGATGCTGCCACATGAGCCAAGACTGAAAAAAGCGCGCCAAGTTCGGTCGAATGTCAAGGTTTTGTTTACAGTTTTCTTCAATTGTAGGGGCATGATGCATCATGAGTTCTTGCCACAGGGTAGAACGGTCAAGTTATGGGTAATTTGCGCGAAGCAATTCGCCAGAAAGGCCCGAATTTGTGGAAGAACAAAAATTGACTTTTGCACCATGATAACGCCCCTTCTCACACATCTTTGGCCAAATACAACTCACTTGTGATGCCGCAGCCACTGTACGTCTGAGAGCTTTTTTCCCCCGAAACTGAAGAGGCCCATGAAAGGACGACGCTACGCCACGATTGAGGAGATAAAGCTGGCGTCGAAGGAGGAGCTGAACAAGATCACAAAAACTATTTTTTAAAAGTGCTTCAAGGATTGGAAAATGTGTTGGCACAAGTGTATTATATCTGGTGGCGATTACTTTTCAGGGGACAAAATACGATAAATATTCATGAATAACTAAATACTTTTTGAAAAAAAAAAACAAAAAACACGCGATGCTTTTTTTAACAGACCTCGTAGTTTGTATTTGCACATTCGTAACTTGAATACCATGCTTGATGGGTTTCCGGAAGCAATCGCAACTCTTTGGTAGTTTAGGAAACGCTCGACAGATTTTGTGTGTGACGAAAGATTTAATTAATTAATTTATTTATTTATTTGTTTATTTATTTATTTATTTATTTATTTATTTATTTATTTATTTATTTATTTATTTATTTATTTATTTATTTATTTATTTATTTATTTATTTATTTATTTATTTATTTATTTATTTATTTATTTATTTATTTATTTATTTATTTATTTATTTATTTATTTATTTATTTATTTATTTATTTATTTATTTATTTATTTATTTATTTATTTATTTATTTATTTATTTATTTATTTATTTATTTATTTATTTATTTATTTATTTATTTATTTATTTATTTATTTATTTATTTATTTATTTATTTATTTATTTATTTATTTATTTATTTATTTATTTATTTATTTATTTATTTATTTATTTATTTATTTATTTATTTATTTATTTATTTATTTATTTATTTATTTATTTATTTATTTATTTATTTATTTATTTATTTATTTATTTATTTATTTATTTATTTATTTATTTATTTATTTATTTATTTATTTATTTATTTATTTATTTATTTATTTATTTATTTATTTATTTATTTATTTATTTATTTATTTATTTATTTATTTATTTATTTATTTATTTATTTATTTATTTATTTATTTATTTATTTATTTATTTATTTATTTATTTATTTATTTATTTATTTATTTATTTATTTATTTATTTATTTATTTATTTATTTATTTATTTATTTATTTATTTATTTATTTATTTATTTATTTATTTATTTATTTATTTATTTATTTATTTATTTATTTATTTATTTATTTATTTATTTATTTATTTATTTATTTATTTATTTATTTATTTATTTATTTATTTATTTATTTATTTATTTATTTATTTATTTATTTATTTATTTATTTATTTATTTATTTATTTATTTATTTATTTATTTTTGTTTTATGTGGCACTTTTAAATACAACTATAAGTTTACTTAACTTGGTATATAGTGTATTTCAATAACATTAGCAACAGTAATTTACGTAAATTGGTATATAGTGGTGACAAACAGGAAATTGTTGTGAAATGTTAAATTATTAGCAGAAGTGTATGAATTGCATACTTTATCCATATTAAATTAACGATTCACATGGTATGGGCCAGCTGTAGGAAAAAATTGGAACGTCTAAGTGGACGAATGTGAGCGAAAGCCACGTGTTGCCTGTGCTGAATGCTAAGGTATCTTCTTATTTCTGTGCTTATATGCTTGGTATTATCTGCTTTCTAGAGTCCATTTCCCAAGCTAATTTGCAAATAATATTTGTAAGATGTAAGATATTTATTGAGGATTTCTGAGAATTTATTGTAGTAATGTTATGTCCTAAAGCTTTGCGTTCTTCAGTTAAATTTCGGTCGTATCTGTTCTGTTGCATTAAAAATGTGTACTATCCTGAACTACAGACATTGTATATATCGGCATTTGTTTTATTAATCGTTTTCCAATATATTTTTAGGGTCCGTGACCAGTAATATAATAAACAACACCTCTAGTTAGTTGTAATAGTTGTTAATCTTTCTGTCTGCATTATTCAGTAAACTAGAAGTTCTTCTTTCCATGTTCATATTTCCCCCCTCTTACTGTCTATAAATTTTAATTTTTGTTTAATTCCAGCTGCTATTTTAAATTTTCTTCCAATTATTTTCTTCACAATTATGTAATTTAGTTTCATTAACCAATATTTTGCCCCATATGACTAGGATAACTAATAGTACCATTGTGGGCGTTGTATTTCACTGCGCCCGTAAAATCTAAGTAAGATTTTTCTTGGTATTCTTCTTAAAGGATTCCTAATCTCATCATTATTAATCCCGGTTACCTAAACACTGGATTCATATGTAATAACTGTATGAATTACGTTATGAGAAATGTTAATTGTTTTCAGTGATAAATTTTTTTTGATTCAATCTTGCAATTTGCATTATCACTTTTCCGGATTTTCTCTAATATACTCTGTATGGCTTTTAAAATTTAATTTTTCATCTAACATAATTCCTATATATTTAAAACCTTTCTACCATTTAATGTTATTGCTTGGTAATTTTATCGTTGAATCTCTTTTTAAAACGTGTTAAAAGAACATATAACAGGATTTACTAGCCGAAATTTTTAATTTTGACGTTACACGCCAATCATACAATATTGTTATTAACTTGCTTGCTTTTAATTCAGTTTCTCGTCTATTTTGTTTTTCTGTCTTAAATATTAAATCATCCTCATAGGCAATTGTATTCCATATTGCACTGCTTTTCTCTATCTCTTGTATAAGGTTTTCTGTTACAGTGTTTCAGGACAGAGCCTTGGGGGCAACCCCTAGTTACTTACTTTAACTATATAATTTATTCTTTGTATACAATTGTCATGTAAGATTGTAGAAGTGTTCCGTGAATAATTTTCTCCTCAAGCCACCCTATAAAGTGTGGCCACTATAAATTATTGAATGCTCCAGAGATATCTATAAAAGCTCCAGTTTTATGCTTTTTCTCACTTCTTTTAATTGTAGCCAAAACATTAATCACCGCTGCTCCGTTGATACTCGTTCCCAAGCCAAATTGTTTTTTATTCATACCCACCAATTTCTAAATACGTCTATTCTTTTGTAAATTAAATTTGCCCCTTTTTGATTAGGATCCCTGTACTCTTCTAAGTACTACTAACCCTGCTTGTTTTCACAAATTGGGAAAATTACCTTGTCTAGGCAATCATTAAATAACTCGTGTAAAGAGAGTACAGTTTAATATTTTAGGTTATATAAAACGTCATTCATAATTTGGTCTGGAGTCCAGGGGTTTAAATCCTGGATCACTAGGCAGGTGTTCTCAACTATCCTGGCTGGCAATAACTCAGCTTATAACACGGAAAGCTTACACTCACATGACCGTCTCTACTCATTCTTCTAACACTATTATTATAACCTACAGTTGTTAATATCTCTAGAGGTCTCGGGTTCAAACCTGGCAGGGGGCAAGGGAAGTATAGCCGGGGTTGTGTGTTGTAGATTTACGGCATGTACAAGAATAGCAAGTCTGATAAGAAGGCTTCTGAACAAAAGTATGGATATTGCACGCCCTATACAGAATGAAATGCTGAGAAGCACAACAGTTAAAGAGCGTCCATAAATAAAGCTGATAGTCTTTCAGGTGTCATTTGCACTATCCTTGTTAGGCTAAAGCGACACGTCGCTATGTGATAACTGGGCCCGGAAGTTGTTGACCTAAAAATTCTCTAAAATGAGCTATAAAATGACCTTAAAATATAAAAAAGTGCACATAAAATGTGAGTGAGTGTGTGGTGTTTTAGGGCCCGTCGGCAACAAGGTCATTTGGGCCCGACATAAAATGTAAAAAAAAAAAAAAAAAAAAAAAAAAAAAAAAAGACCTAACAAAAATTAACAATTTCTTTCATAATAATAAATTAATGTCACAGACAAATAATGAATATATGGTTGGAATAACCACATTTTAAAATTAACTTTATTAGTAAATAATGCAATTATTGCTAATAAATAATAAATTAAAAATTCATATGGTCATTTTCAATTTTATAAAATACGAAAAAATAAGCTACTGTACCCATTAGCCAAAAAATATCTTACTTAGCGTTGCAGTACACCACCATGGTCATCTTCAAGTTATCAAAAGTAAAGGAACGGCGGTTGTCGGCTAAAACTGTTTTATACTTCGAGAAACTTCTTTCCACAGATGTTATCGATGCATCTTTGAAAAACACTATGTCACAGCCCGTTAAATCCTGTTAAAAATATCAGTTTTGAAGCTTTTCTCCGGATAGGATGTCGGCAATCTGACAAACTGTGTGACAATTTTTTTTGTTGTAATTTACGTCCTCCAACGTTAAGTCATATCGGACGATGAATGGAATGAGTGAAATGATGCCCAATGAACCCAGGGTCCATCGAGCTTAGAGTTACCCGACATTCGTCTTTCAGGATAAGGGATAACCCTGGAAAAACCTTAACTAGGTAACTCACCCTGACCGAGATTCGAACTGGGGACCTCTTGAACGTGAGGCAGACACGCTGCTACCACCACGCTACCGAGGCGGGCGCTGTTTGGTATCCTTTATTTTTGTCCAACACAAATTTTAGTTTGTCTAATTTTGTCCCCAATCTCAACTTTTACATTTTGTATCCTCTCTTTCGCAATCCTCACTAACTCAATCGACTTATCCAATGTCACGCCACTTTCCTTAAGGCGGGTTATGGTATCCGTAAAAAATGTAAAATTTGAATTAATGAAAACTAATTTACCTTGGATTTGAGTATCAGAAAAGAGATCCTGTTTTGCTCTCAATTGTCTTAGAATCTACCCTATCTAAGCCATTCACCAGTTCTCTCACTATTTGAAAATTGTCATAGTGGTATATACATGCAGTTAACCATGTACCCCATCGTGTTAATATTGGTGCCAGGGGCAAAGCTATATTAGAGGCTTTTTCTCTGAAATACATAGTTAGGGTTGGTGCTTTCAAAAATATTTTCTTTACTGTGGAAATTTGTGTACCTACTTCTGCAAATGCTAATCTGACCTGTTCTGCAATTCAATGAAAACATGGTCCAAACACGTAACATGCTCCATCTTACTGTAAAATGATTGGATCGATTTTGCCGCCCTTACAATGTATAGCGCCGCGTCTGTTAGGAGGAGGAGCACGTTGTCATGCTGTATTCTACTAGGCCACAATAAACACATGGATTTATCGAACAGTTTGCATATCTGACAGTGGTTAACAGCTTCCATAGCCTTTGAGGTCAGAAGAAACATATGTCCGGCACTAGTAGCTTCTACCGTACGGCTACATAAGGCCCTTCTGAATCGGTTGTCTGATCAATTGATACTTAATTTTTTGCCATTGACACATTCACGTATTCGTTTTAACGCATCTTCATAACATTTTTGTAGGTAACTTTTAAGCAAAGTTGATTCATCTGGAATTGCATGACCAGTGTGACATTCAAGAAAAATATCGTAATTTGGAACTACTTAATTTTCCTAGCGGAATATTTGCACTATCAAACACTTCACCTAATTCTTTATAAAAAGGAAGATGACTTGTTACTTGACGTCGAAGCCGTTTCTTTTAACAGTAACTGAGACGCTTCTCTCACATTTTGAAGAGCTCGCAAATGTTTTTCTGTGGATGCAACCCCACGTATTGCATGATGTAATTGGCGATTCCTCGAATTGATGAGTCATAAATTCACCAGCACTGTTAGGACGCTGGCCTGTGTTAATTATTACACGTTTACCGCACTTACAAAGTTACTATTTCATAAACGAACTTTTAATCACAGATTATTTTAAAATCCCCAAACAGCCCACGGGTCAGGGTCAGGTCTGCCATGGTAAGCGAAGCCCGGCCTCCCGAATGCGGGCTACAAGTGAAAATGCCCTATAAATTCGTGAAAAAGAAAGAAAATAACCGGAAATGCATTTAAATGCTAAAAAATGTCTATTATAAAAATGTGGGAAAAATGCATTTTGCTGACCCATAAAAACCATATATATCTAACTTATTTGTTCCAGAGTGCACTTAATTTCCAACAAGCATCGTCTATGACTACTCAGAAAAAAGATGACTTCATCAAAATCCGGGCCCTAGTGATAACTTTGAAATTCCGTTATCTTTGCATGACCAAAGAATAACATACAAGTGTTTGAGAATTCAAACGAATATTTCTGAAACGGCTCACTCCACAAAAAGTTATATTCGATATAATTGTATGTTTTAACAAGATCCACATTTTTTTTAGTAACATTCTGTTTATCTCTTACAGTTTTCCGCTTACACAAAAGTCATCCAGAATGAGCAGATCTTCTGAAGACATTCCCGGAAAACTCAAAACATATATTTTCATTTGTCATGAAAACATCTCAAACATATGGTTTTTTTAATTAAAATTGTCAGAGCCATTTTTGAGAGAATTGAAAATTTCGAGAAATGTTCGTGTCAACTAAGTCCGGCATATAGTATTCACTGTTGTATTATGTATTCACAGTAAGCAAAGAGAATATTGCAATCCACCCAAAACTTTATTGCAAATACCTATGTATTTTGGAACCCCTGAATAGAAAGAAGTCTGTGAAGAGCATACATCTTCCCACCGCAGACTGTCCTTGAAATGGACCATTTTTCGAAAATGTTGAAAAAAACAACAACACATATTCCTGGTGAAATGTGTATGGCGCGTGGTGGAGAGAGTGAAAATTGTGAATTTATAGAAGGCAGCCAATGAGATGGAACAAGCGCAAACTCTAGAGGTCATTGAACGGACGTTCTACATCACCTGATACAAAGTTGCCACCCTTACAAGACAAGGACGTTACATGGTTATTGCATTTGTATACGGCTGTTATAACTACAAAAATGCCTTTTGCCAAACAAGTAGTATTTTTTATACACAATCAAACACATAGCAGTTATTTCCTTTTCTTTTAACTCTAAACCACGCTTAAAATAGAGCAAGTCTTTTAGGAACAAATCAAAGTACAGAACTGATAGGTTATGAAATCAAAATTGAATTCTGAAGTATACCAATTATTTTTAAGTGGTATTTCGCGCGTGCATTCTGTCTCGAAGTGTAGTTCTATAAGCAAGTCGTGCACATTTGTTCGCAAACGGGGAATACAGATCTCTCAAGATCAATGACTAGGATGCATTTAACTTTCGCTGACCTGCACAAGGTCAGGCGTTCCCTGTGGGCGTGCCATCTTCTACATTCAGCATACCGCTGTGGCTTGCCTATTTCTTTAAGGCATTCTTAGTTAAATGTTTGTGCGAGTGTAAACAGAAAATGAAAACTCATATCTGGAATCTGTTTAAGTTCAATATCTACCAAGCATGTAACACAAAGATTTTCAAGAAAATCTGCTCATGCCATACTAACTCACACATGGGATAATTTTTTAAATGTTTTATTTTCTCAGTTTGAGAAATGTGATCTTAAGACATCCACATAACAAAAATTAATTTTCTGGGAATATCCTGTGAACTGTTCTTCATTCTGAAGGAATCTTATATATTTCTACAACTGATTAGAAGAAAATATACTGCATAAAAATGTAGTTCTCTTAAAAAGTTGATTTCAAATAACATTTTTGTTACACAACCCATTTATGAGTTATCTCTTATTAATTTGTTCAGTGTTCTGTTATGGTTTTAATGTGTTGTCAACATTCAGTTGTTTCCGTGATTGCATGGATTTTTTTCCTTGTAATTTACGTCCTCCAACGTTAAGTCATATCGGACGATGAATGGAATGGGTGAATTGATGCTCAAATGAGCTCAGGGTTCATAGAGCTCGGGATCTCTTGAACGTGAGGCAGACATGCTACCACCACGCTACCGAGGCGGGCGAATGGAATTTTGTTGTTGTACTAATAACATCCAGTGGTTCCTTTTATATCTATAATGAGTTATGTGACTATTTCCGTAAAGGTTTATCTGCATTAAAATGAAGTTGAGAATGGTTTGTATGCGCAGTAATGAACGATAAAAGTCAGAGAAACTCATGGGAATGCAACACATCAGAGTTGTTTAAAGGATGCAAGTGCAATATTTCTGAACAGATTATACCGTAACAGTTTCACGCGTTACAGAGCGACATCACATTTTTCTTCATAAACCAGCTTCTCACACGCGTGAGTATTTGCAGTATGAGTTTTGAACACGTCATTTAATACAAAAAACAGAGAGGATTATTAAATGATCATAAAATGGTTTTTGTTAAAATTTATATGAGATATTCCTTTACAAACATTTCGTTACACTGATATTTTTGTCAACTCCCTTTACAGGTCAGTAAGGCAATACTAAATTTCTCTGAAAGGTTACTTTGCAAATAATTCTCAAAAAGATCCATAGGATTTAAACTGTACTAAAACTTTTTAAAAAATAAAAATACTGCATATTATTGGAGGATCCAGAATGTGCTCATTGTAGACTCCATTCTCTTCGTTACAGACTGACATCTGTGAAATTATGTCTATTACATCTCACATGAATAAGACAAATGTGTAATTAAACACAGGTAATTGAAACGATACATAAAAGAAAATAAATTACCTACTTTTTTATTCAGCTAGATTTATGTTTCTAAAGGTCAAGAATAATTAATATTAATGCTAACACTTTAGGATTTTAAACAAATGTGCACTCCTACGTACCATTAAATTTATGTAGCACATATATTAAAGAAAACTTTATTTTATCTCCTTCTGACTCTACAAACCAGTGGACACATACATACTACACAGTGCTTCGGATAACAGAGTCGAGCTGTTGTGTAACATCATGTTCATACTGCAGCATCACTAAATGCTCAGAACACTCGTTGCTGTCTCATAAACATCTATATGCAATCTATAACAGATCCTTCTCGTTCTTCCATTCTACATTAATCTCACTGGCCTGGCCCAATAGGCACCCCAAGAGTGGTGACTAGTGAAATCCGGAAACTTAAACCTAATAAGTCCCTTGGACATGATGGCGTTAGCGCTCTTATGTTCCAGCACCTTCCCAAGAGGGCCTTCATCCACTTGACGCGGATCTCCAATGCGTGCTCCACCTTCGCCATTTTACAGCTTGCTGGAAAGAGTCGAGAGTGGTGTGCATCCTGAAACCCGGCAAGGATCCGGTCTTTCCTTCTAGCTACCGATCCATAACCATTCTCCCAACCGTCTCAAAACTGTTTGAGCGGTTGCTCCTATCCCGCCTGACCCCTCTCTTTGAGGTGTGTCAGCTCCTACCCGATCACCAGTTTGGTATTCGTCATGGACACTCCACGACCCTGCAGCTGCTGCGACTGGCCGAGAGGATGGCCCTGGGATTCCAGGAAAACCTCAAGACAGTCGCAGTACTGCTAGACGTAGAAAAAGCCTTTGCAACCACATGGCACCAGGGCCTACTGTACAAGTTCAGGGAGGCCAATATACCTCCTCCCTATCTCGCCCTGATTAGCAGTTTCCTCAGAGACCGCACCTTCAGGGTGAGAGTGGAAGGACGGCTGTCATCATCATCAATCAGACCCATAGCAGCAGGAGTCCCGGAAGGCAGTGTTCTGTCCCCTCTACTCTCTGCGGCCTACATGTCTGATTTCCCTCTGGAACCACAGACTGTTACGTGCCAATATGCCGACGATATCCTCATAATGGCACGCAACAAGAACCTGCGATATTGCTATCCTCCGCTTCAGCGCCAGCTCCGAACCATCGGCCGTTGGAGTGAGAGGTGGAGGATGGCCATTACCCCGGGAAGAGCTCCGCTCTTCTCCTGGCTAAAGTCCGAGCTAGGCGCCCGGATTGGTCGCTGAGGTTGAGACAGAGGCAAATCCCCTGGGTTCCCTCTCGGCGTCCTCCTCGGTCTCGGCCTCACCTACGCCTCTCACGTCCGGGTCAAAGCCGGACAAGGGCATGCAGCACTTCAGCAGTTGTACCCTATCTTTAAATCCTCAATGCCAACACACCTTAAACTACGCCTGTATCGGGCGATTATCCCGCTCCTGATTCTGTACGGCTGCGAAGTCAGCGATCCGACCACTATTCGCAGGCTGCAGTGGGTCCAGAATAGGGCGCTGCGAATTATTTACGATACTGGACGTAGATTCCCGTCCCATATCCTTCACACCTACATCGGAGTCCCATATATTGTAGACGTGGTGCGGGAGAGATCCCGTACCATCTATAATAAGCTAGACTCCACCCCAATAACCTGGTGAATACCCTTGGCCGTTACGACCATAGGATTCCTCGCCGCAGACCAAGTTACTGGATGCCCAAAGACGCTTTGGGAAACTAAACTGAGCAGAGCCACTTTCCCCTGACTCTGTATCCCCAAGCCCAGAAATGGGCTTGGTAAGACCCATACCTCAACATTAGTTCCTTTCCCTTTAGCCTGTCAAGCGGGCTGTGCTCAGATGCCTCTCAGGCAGGCGGAAGAGCGCAGCTAGCACTGGACGCACCCCCCCCCCC
This sequence comes from Mantis religiosa, assembly GCA_030765055.1. NCBI lineage: Eukaryota > Metazoa > Arthropoda > Insecta > Mantodea > Mantidae > Mantis > Mantis religiosa. The sequence goes on from CM060952.1 coordinate 74,611,441, forward strand.
CCCCGGGGCACTTGCGCCCGCATATGGCTAGATATACCACTGCCCAAGACAACCGCCTGCGACACAAGACAATTCTTTTATACTGCCCAGATAAAGCCGTTTTTATGCGGCTAGGTGCTGGGCAGCAAACACCCCGCCCAGGTAAACCTGGGTGACTCGCATCTTCTGCTGGTCTGCTGGTCTTCTGTGAGCTCGGTTTTACTTAAGAATAGACATTTTTCGCAGAGTGATGGCATGCATTCTTAATTCTGGTCACAAGCCACTTGAGATATAAATTCACAAATTAAGTTTTAACAGGTACTTGTTTCCTGTGCGATGCAGCCAGAAGAAACAATATTCTCATGCATAATGTGAATCTGACCTTGGAGATAATGCATTAACAGAATGTAAATCTGTAAACTTTGAAAAACTAGCGCACACACCTTCGGTAATGTGTATAAATAGTGCTGTGGTAATCCTGCCAACGAGTGAGTGAGTGAGTGAGTAAGTGAGTGAGTGAGTGAGTGACCAAATATCTAACGCGGAGTTCTTTGAATTCTCCGTTAATGCGGATTGTTTTGAATGCATCTCACCTGAAGCCTGATATGATATTAAATTATCCTCGTACAAGTTCAAGGTTGAAGCTTTAATGTCATCTGAATGTGTATGCTTTGATGCTGTTTTCCCTAACTTGCCAATAGTTAATCCTTCTCTTGTTGATAAGTTAGCGATCAATTGTAACCTGTGCCACGAAGACTTGGAAATGCCTCTGCAACGTTTTCTGCATAGATCTAAATGTTGTTACAGGTGTCATAATATTGGGAGCACCTCTTTCTTCCTGCGTTCTATGCATCTGTTTGTACATTCTATTCTTCACCTTAATCAGCTCTTTTCCTCTTTTAGTCTGGTTGAGTTCTGTCCTTTTTTTGGCCTAAGCAGCATTTTTTTGTTGTTGTGTGTTCATAGGTACCTTGCACCCTAAGATACTGTCTATATTCACATTGTCTTTCTGCTGTTATTTTATCCAGGTTTTCAAGATGTCTGCTTCTGCACTCGCGGAGGTCTATCAACTGAGAAAAACAGGAATCAGTGGGAGCGTGGAGTGTCAGTCTGTAACGGCACTGCTTCCAGAAATTCACTCATTTTAGGGGAAAATATGCTTGGAACACTTATTTGTTAGTAATGTTATGTTGACGCAGGTTCTGGAAGAAAATTTTAATTTTTTTTTTATTTCGGAATTGTTCCACACTATAATGGTTTTCCGTCACTCACAAGAAATGTTTAGTCTCCAAGTTTCCCGGTCCTCAGCATACCTGTCTGTCAGTCCCCTTTGTTGCATGCTTCTTTTAACGGAAATCATCCACTTCTCTCTAGATTGCCCCTTCCCCCTTATCCCTTCCGTCTCTCATTCCAATATTTTCTTTTATCTAATATATTTTATCATCTATGACATTTTATCCATCTTCAGCGTTACAGACTGACGTAGTGTGTGTAAAAAAAAAAAATAATCATAAAACCGATTTAAAAACTATTTATTTCTGGTAGCGTTTATCTCTGTGAATCATGGATGAGATAATGTCCGACATAAAAAAAGGAACGATGTAAACTCCAGCAATTGTCTTCTATAAATGATAGCTAGAAAATACTCAATTTTATGCATTTTTTGTGTTGCTTGGTATTCACCAAGATTGTTAGTATTAAGTTACCTTTTTCTTTACAAATCTGAACAATTTGATATTGAATGAAAGGTACTTCAGAGTATGAGGAATCACATATAAATCTTAATGTGACATTTTTGTGGAATTGCTCGCTATCCTTTTACAATGAATATCTATTATTAGTACATTTTAATTTCACGTGCGGTTTGCTTCTATCTGCAATACACGTAACATACCTAACTGCGATTGCAATCTGTTTCATCATGTGAAAACAGTATTCAAATTTTATTCGTGGTAAAGCAGCTGACGCTACAGACTATATGTTAGTCGAATGTTTCATAGCCGGTCGCTATGTGTTGGCTTTGAAATTTCTTTTCTTCATGTGGCCAAGATTTTAACAAAAATGAATAATGATTTCCCATTTGAGAAAAGTATTGGAAAATTCAAACTAACAGCAAGGAAGATCTTGTAAAGATTAGCTGCAGAAACAGAAAACAATATTTCAGATAAATTGAGTTTTTAACAAGATTTACATTTTTTTATTTAGTAATATTTTGCCTATTTCTTTCAGTTTACTAGGTGTACTGAAATCTCTCAGAATGAAGAGATCTTCTGAGGTCATTCCCAGAAAATTCACGATATACATTTCATTTATCACAAAAATATCTTTTAGTTAAAACCATTAGACATTTCTGAGAAAAACAAACCTCATAATATTTTCTATGTTAAGCGTAACATCCTTGAACGATGCCGAACCAAGTCTGTATTTAACCAACGTTTTCTTTTTGAGTTATGCTTTTCACAGAAGCACACAAAACTGTTGTGACTGTTCCAGACTGCACGGATCGTATGAGGCGCTCAAGTATGGAACCTTGCTGGATGGGCTTGCAGACCTCACAGGGGGCATCACAGAGAGTATCAGTATTCGACAAGATCCCACAACTTGTGGGCGTATGTTGAATAAACTGTTGGAGATGACGTCACTCATCACATGTACAGTCCAGACCAACAATACCACACAGGTATGTTATCATTAATTGTTGAAGATTCTGGAGAATTCAGACCAATAACAAAGAAAATTATGCAAAGGAATGAAATGTCTGTTTTAAAGAGATCTACATTTTTTGACTCCCAGTTATACAAAAGGCATTCCTTTCCATTGAAGACAACTTTATAGACTACTCACAGAAAATTCAACATATGCATTTTGGATGAGTAGAGTCAGACTGAAAAATTCAATGCCATAGCTGGGATTTGAACCACAGATCTCCCGCTCTCCGTGTGGTTGCTTTAAGCCACTGAGCTACTATGGCCAACGTGCCGACATGACATTAAATTCTCCAACTTACTTATATGTTTCCCGGTAGACCATTTCCATTTCCATTCATTTACCTAAAATAAAAACATAGTGGTTTAACTATGAAACCTTGGACCTAAGTTCTTACAGCATAGTAAGTCGCCACAAAAAGGTACGTGTCTCATAGCATAGACAATCCCTAGTGGTCTACCGGAAAACATACGAGTCAGTTGGAGAATTTAATGTCATGTCAGCACGTTGGCCATAGTAGCTTAGTGGTTTAGAGCAACCACTGCATGGAGAGCAGGAGATCGCGATTCAAGTCCCGGCTATAGCATTGAATTTTTCAGTCTGACTCTACTCTTCCAAACCTTATCCTACACATGGCTAGTGTGGATGAAATGATTATTTCCATTAATATACATTTTATTTGTCATGAAAATATCTTAAACATATGATATTTTCATGAAAATTGTTAGAACCTTTCTGACAAAATAAACATTGTAAAAGATTTTTCCATTTAAAGCATAGGTACTATGGACCATGGGGGAGGATTATCTTGAAAATTGGAAGAAACTGCACCAGTTTGACTCTAGTATGGAAAAGTTATGGGGGAAAACTTTATTGAAAAGTTGTACCCCCATAACTTCAAGGATCCTAAGATTATGTTCTTGGTGAACCTGACAAACCATAAATGCTACCTGCTATATCCAGACACCTTTCAAGCTGCACTGTGCATTGTGTGATAAATGTCCTGAAAAGAAGATGAACCTCTACCAGGATAATGCACCTCCTTATGCTAGCTACCCAGGACATTTCTGTGGAAAACCCTTTCGCATCCTCCCTACAGTCTCAACTTGGCATTCTCCAACAGCCACTTTTTTTGGTTCTGTTAAGGAACAGATGCAAGGCCAACACTATATGACAATGGAAAATATTTGGAAAGCAGTGCATCATTGTCTTTCAGCATCTGGAACAGAGTTCTGTTATAAGGATATTTTCCATTCAGAACAATGGGAAAAATGTATGCAAAGAAATGGAGAAAGTGACAGAAAAGTTTGTAGATTAAGATGATTTACTTAGTTTGTCTAAAAAGTAAAGAACAAGATTTTTAAAACTTGCTGCTCACAACTTCCAGTATGACCCTCATATTTCTGTGAACACTTATCTATTTTAACAAAAAATATAATAAACTTTTGTAAGAATATTTTGGGGAAGAATGGGTAGTAGAAGTCATGTGAATAGAAACATCAGGTTTTGTTTTGTCGTAAAATGACTGTTTTGGCATCTACTGATCATTAAAGTATGAAATAAACATGATATACCTACTGATTTTAGGATGCATTTTAAAATGTCTTTATCCAAGAATAGCTGTGCTTATAAGGAGGATTTACTGAATTTAGTTGGTTATGTTTGTGATTTCAGTTACGAAACCAGATAGAGAAGCTAGCGAATGGCATCCACATTGGTACAAACTACCGTCTTTACGCTGTTGAACGGGTAAGTGTGGGTCATTGACTGAGGTGAAGATAAATAAGTCACTTGGAAATGTATCTGACATTGCTTGTGTGTAGGTGGAGACATTCAGCGGCGAGCCAGTACAGCTGGTAAAACTGAGGAACCCAATGGGGCCTGGTGGGGAGTACGTTGGGGCCTGGGCCAGAGACTCCATGGATTGGGATGAGGTGCCTCCTCGGGAGAAGGAGCGCCTGGCTGTTAGACATATGAGTGATGGCGAGTTTTGGTGAGTTAATGCTCCCCCTCTATTAGCAAAATAAAAACAATTTGCAGAATTATGTTTGTGCAAAATTAAAAATATCAATCTAAAGAGCTCAATTAGATATTTAAGAATTACAATAATAAATTTCCTCAACAAAATAAATACAATTTGATAACTCTACTCAATCAACCTTTGAAAATTACTATCCTAATGACGAACTGTTGGGATTATACTGTGTTAATTGTCAACAAATATATGTAATGACTAGAAGCAAGAACTTAGTGGTGTTTTGTCACTTCTCACCAAGACATAATGGGAGTCGTAATGTCTGGCTGTTCTCCAATTTGCCCTGCTATTCATTCCCCAACACTTACATCATCACCTTTCCTTTCATTTTCTATCATCTCTTCCTTACTCTTATATCAGGATTGTTAAAATAAACATTTTGTTTGTTAATGATACCATCTAAAACCAGGATCATACCAATGCAATTGGTGTGCTGCAATTTTGTCTATAATAGTACTTTTTCATGCCATGAGGCTTTCGCTTTTAAGTTCAGCTAGAAACCATTGATTTGGGCTTTTGGGATGAGTAGACCAGAGCCTAGCCAAATGACCCATCAAAATTAATAGGCTTCAAGCTGATCATGCATTCAGACTACTCTCTGAACCAGTTTGTCAATGGCATCTGGTCCCATGTCCTCCTGGTGATGAGGTAAATAGAGAAAGAATACTTAGAAAATATTAAATTCAAAGAAACAAAGACATCAGTGATCGCTTATCACTTTTGGCTACATTCATTTCATGAGCGCAGAAATAAAAACTGATCAAGAATAATTTGAATTTAACAGAGTAGAGGAATATATACTTTATCAGATGATATCATACAATTCACCAGTCAATCAATCAGCTGATGATGAGGACAGTGTATTCTTTAAACATGTACTACCAATAAACTTGATAAGTGGAGCAAAAGTGTTTGACCAAGTTTTATTGGAACACTTCTTGGTATTGTTAACTGTGTAAAATTGTTTTCTTTCTGTGTTTGAAGTGACATGTTCACTGGTCACATTTGAAACATTAGCAACTTCTGAGAGTAAACAATCCCCAGAGTACAAGCCTAAAACTTTGAGCCGTCTAGTTTGCTTAATATTGGTTTATAGCTGGGTTTTTCTTTACTTTATCTAGTATGTGTAGAAATGAGCAAAAAATTGCATTCCATCCACAAATTCAATACATATTTTGAGCCCCCTTGGATGAAAAACATAGTATTTTTGAAAAGAATTCTTATATGTATCTGTGAACAGCATAACTAAAATAAAACCCTGGTTAAATGCCAAATGTGGAATTGAAACTTAGCACCAATGATGCTGCTCGAGGACCACCCACTCTAGATTACTCCTTACATGGAACAGTTTTTGAAAATGGAATGGCTCTTACAATTTAAATTAAAATATGTTTTCTTTAAGACACTTTTCATGACAAACAAAATTATATCTTGAATTTTCTGGGTATATCCTCAGAAATATTTTTCATTGTGTATGACTTTTGTATGAAACTGGTACAAAAATCCTAGTCTCTTTAAAATATATAACTTATGTAAAATATATATAGTGGGTTATTCTATATTATTGTCGGGGTTTTGTGAAATTTTTTTTAAACATGGAAAACATACCATTTTTATTGTTGCAGTAACAGTTAGACAAACTCTCGAAGTTTTTTTTTAAAATAATTTATTACTGATCGATCAACAGTGCAATGCTTTACAGCTCAGAGTGAAAAGAAGTTACAGAACAAAAACACGTAGGGGTAGGCTAACAGGCCATCTCATAACTACAACAAATTAGACACGAATATTACACTGTGAAGAATTAAGTCAATTTTTGTGGTGTAAGATGCACATCAAGCACTAGAGTCACTGGAATCAGATGCATCACTCGGAAGCAGGTCCTGTGGTAGTCTCCTCTTTAAGCATCTTGCAGATGACGCAAATGGCATGCGTGAGTGGCACCATACACTTGGAAGGCATGGGTAATAAGCGGAAGAATGAGAGACTTGTAGAGTAACTAGGAAGACTGTAGGGCAAAGCTGGAATGGCAATGCAACAAAGGTGGGGGTTTTGAAACCAGTCTGGAGGCCAGAGACATAAAATGATAGATGTGAGTACATCAGATCAGTCGAGAGTCCAAAAGCACTCCAAGGTATTTAACGGGAGTAGCAGTGGGGAGTCAAGGGACATTATTCCTCTAGAGACGTAACGGAGGAAGAGGAGTATATCGGCAAAGAGTGATTTTAGCCTCCGTTATTTGAGGGTTCAATGAGATACCTAAGTGTTAAACCAATGAGTTAGGCGATCTTCAGAGAGTTGTACTACTTGCTTCCCATAGGGGAGAGGATCCATCCCCTTCAGCTGCCGAGGTGCGGGCGCTGCGGACCCTTAACACTCGTGGTACCTCTGACGTTACCAGAGGAACCTCGGGCCGAACTGCCGAGCCCCTCCCGTCGGGGAGCTGTTCGGATTGGGTTGGACTCGAGGGGGCAGTGTGTTCCTGACACCCACAGGGAATTGGGTACCTTCAGCCAGGCTAAGGCCGCCCGGAGGAGGTAGAGGGTTGCCTAAAAAGTCCCAGGTACTAGCCCGCAGAGCTAGTAGAAGGTGTGCTAGATCACCAGGCGGCCCCACCGAGGTTTTCGGTAGTCTTCCCTGCAGGGTTGACGCGCATAAGTGGCATATCCACTTCCATCCCGTCTTGACGTTGTGCTCAGCAGGGGGGGGGGGGGCTTTTTAAGAAATCAGGTATGGAAAGAGCCCCGGAGTATCCATCGCTCCCGGGTAGAAGGAGGCCCGGGTCCTTGGTCCTACGGGTCCAGGACTAATGGGAGTAGTTCCTCTGCACATAACTGTACTACTTGCTATGCATGCTGGAGATTAAAATGGGAATAATATAGTACTGTATCATCAATGTAGGGAGCTAAAGAAGTCGGAGCCAAGGCAGGAATATCAGAAATATAGATATTAAATAGAGTCAGGGCCAAGATAGAACCCTGTGGGACACCTGCAGTAATATTACATGGAGATGAAAACATTCCACCAATGTGTACTAAAAAATTGTGGTTGGAGAGTAAACTGTGGATTAAAGATAATAAATAATTAGGAAAGCCGACGTGGTAGAGCTTAAGGAGCAAACCATCAAGCCAAACACTGTGAAATGCCTGTGCTACTTGCAAAAAAACAGCCATGGTATACTCATGGGCCTCGAAGCCGTGGACAATTAACTGAGTTAATCGTAAAAGCTGACGGGTAGTGGAATGTTTGTGATGAAATCCAAATTGATAGGCCACAAGAACTTGCTTATGGGTTTATGATTAAGGTAAGAAAGACGGCGATGAATTAATTTTTCAAACAGTTTGGAGAGGGTCAGCCACAGACTAATAGGACGATAGCTTTCAGGGAGGATTTGGGTTTATTGGGCTTATGGAAAACTGCAATGTGGGCCAACTTCCAGGTGCGAGGAAAGTAGCCGAGGCGTAGACAAGAATTGAAGATGGATGACAAATATGCAACAGCCTTCTTGGTAAGCTTCTTGAGAACAATGTTAGAAACCAAATTGTGCCCTTGAGATTTTCTAAGTGGAAGGGCTCGAATCAAGGAATACAGTTCCTGCGTGTTTGTGAAACAATTCTTTTCGTGTATCTGAAATACTAGCTTTTTCAAATTCTTTAGCAGTTTTTTTTTTTTTTTGCTTCACTTTTCCCTAATGCCGGAGCCGTTTTAGCCACTACCTTTCCAAAGGAAAGACAATAGATCGCTTTGCTTTTCCTCCATGCAGAACTGGAAAACATTCCGAATAATCCTTCTGCTTTGTGAGTTTACAACCAACTGAGGTGACTTCTTTTTTCTTTTTTTTTTTTTTTTTAAATTTCCATGTTTGAAAATTATTTATTATTAGAGACATCTACTTTGTGATAGGATGCTACACTGAACTGCAGTACTCATGTGTCACACCAGGGTTAACAAATAGTTTAACATAAAGAAAACAGAGGTTTAAGCAAAGAATTACATTGTCAGCGGCATTAGTAATGTACAATTGGAAATTATTATTATGGAAAGCACTGCAAGAGGATTGCTACAAAAGTTTAATGTTATCTACGCGGCCAAATCAACTACAAATAAATTGTTGTGCAAGAGAAAATTAAGTTTAAAAATGGAGGGAAATCAAGAAACCACAGAATTCTTTAATATTTTCAAGAAACATGTTAATGAGCTACGTAATGCAGGGGATACTGAAGAGGATAAGATAAGATAAGATTTTATTGTCGTTAAGCTAAGTATAGCAATAGACAATGTCAAAAAATATTTACAATAATATATACAATGATAAGGAATAAAATAAAATAATAAACATGGTATTTACAATGAGATACAGCATTCACGAACTTAAACTAATTATGGTAATAAAAGACACATACATAGCATATAAATATATATATATATATATATATATATATATATATATATATATATATATGAGGATAAATTGAACTACTTATTGTCATGTATGCCTGAAAGTATTGCCCACATGGTGGATATTGTAGATGCCTTACCAGAAAAGGAAAAATCTATAGAATATGTGACATCAAAGCTGATTTTGCAATTCAAGAGAGAAGTAAGCCAAGATGATGTACAATCGTTTGCAATTAATCTGTGTTACGGATGCCAACAGCCTGGTCATTACCAAAGTGACTGTCTAGCAAGAAAAGTGAAGTGAAGTATTCAAATTGGAGAGGTGGATTCAACTGCATGGAAACAGCAACCTGAGGGGAACCTACAAAAGCGAGGAACAAATACAGATGGAAGGAGAAGCATAGTGTCAGTGAGAAGTTCTAGCAGAGGAATAGGAGCAGCTCAAGGATGATCCCAGATGCATGCAACTGGGCAGAGGTCAGATAAAAAGTATTTAATGTTACAGTTGCAACAAATTACACGAGTAAAACCTGTAAAACCAGTTGAAATAAAATTAAAAAGTTGACTGTGTTCTAAGCATGAATGAAAATTTGTTAAATGTGTTATCAATCACTAATCACAGAAATAATGTAATGTTTAGAAAAGAGTGAGCAGAAATGTATTGTCACCCGAACATCGGAATTCCCGATTGAACCGGCCGGCAGTAGGGCCAGACGGGAAGCATTCGGCCCACGCCTACCCATTTATCTCGTGTCACTGAGGGGATGATTAGAAGAGCGGCACGAGCCCTGTACCGTCTCTTTCCCCTCCCGCGAGACGTCTGGAAATATCGGGATAGTTGTGCGAGTCGCGAAGCTTCCAGAAACAGCGATTTCCCTATATAAGGCCTGCAGTGGACGAGTCAGTTCCGTTCTTGGCGAGCAGCCGTGAGGAGCACCGAGTGAGGGAATGGACTGGAAGACTGTATACGTGCATCGGAGGAGTTGTACGTAATTGCGAGTGCAGAGTGGACCTGTGACAGACGAACTGCTGAATTGTAATTGTGTGCGCTACGTAATTCTATGTAATCGGCAAGTGTGCCAACTGTAATTCGGTGGAAACAAAGAACATTTTGAGTTTGTGCAATTGGACTTTTAATTTCACGAACCCACAAAGTCACAGTATGATAAAAATAATGAGCTTATTGCTATAGCTGAGAAGAATGAGAAATTATTCATATTAAGTGGAGGCATAGGTAGTGGAAAAAAATGTAAAATCATACAGTAGTGTTTCCCAGAAGTCAAACAAAGAAAAGATGCATAGAATCCTTAGTCATAAAAATTTCAGTAATTTGTAAAGAATGTGTGTAAATAAAGTAGTAGATGGTTTACCAGATAAAGTTGAAAATGAGTATGTGACGCATGAAATATGCTTAACAAACAGAATGTGTAATAAACCCTTTAGAACAGAGCAAAGGAAAGTGAGAGATGTATTAGATCATACATAATGATGTATTTTGTGCAATAAATCCTATAGGCTATAATGGCGAGAGACCTATTGTAACATTTATAGATGATTATAGTCGAGCTGCAAAGGTGTGTTGCATTAAGTATAAAACTGAAGTGTTTGATTGCCTTGTGGAATTAACAAGATTAATTAATGGAAAATCAGACATGTAAACAAATTAAAAGGCTTTGGTGTGACAGTGGTAAAGAATACTTATACTGGAAGTTTTACAGGTTCGCAAAGTAAGAAGGCTTTAATATAAAAACGGCTCCATCATATATGCATGAATTAAATAGAGTTTCAGAAAGGTTCAACAGAACATTGATGGACAAAGCTAGATGTGTAATAGCAGAAGGAGGATTTAACAAGCAATATAGGCCACAAAGTGTCAAAACAGCGTTGTACATAGGAAATAGACTGTTGTCAAATACAGAAACAAGAAAGAACCCAGTAGAAATCCTTACAGGAAGGAAACCGCATCTAAAAAATTTAAAACTCTATGGAAGTACTTAGTTTGCGAGAATTCCTGAAGAAAGAAGAACTTCAAAGTTGAATGCTAAAGTAGTGAGAGGAAAACTAATAGGATATACAGAAACAGGATATAAAGTGTTAGTTGATAATAAGATAATCATTAGCAGGCATGTGAGATTCATGGAACAACCTACAAGATACTTTTTTTTTGTGTGTAATTTACGTCCTCCAACGTTAAGTCATATCGGACGATGAATGGAATGGGTGAAATGATGCTCTAATGAGCCCAGGGTCCATAGAGCTTAGAGTTACCTGACATTCATCTATCAGGATAAGGGAAAACCCCGGAAAAAACCTTATCCAGATAACTCACTGTGACCGAGATTCGAACTCAGGACCTCTTGAACGTGAGGCAGACATGCTACCATCTACGCTACCGAGGCGGGCACAAGATTAATAGAATATGCAAATGATGAAGAAAAGAATAAAGTGGAATTCAGCAAGATTGAAGAAAATAGTTATGATAAGAACATAAGAGATACAAATCAAGAGAAGAAAGACAGAGCTGAAAGTAATGTGGCAGCTAGTGATGAAGAAAGCAAGGAGGTGATGTCAAATAAAAGACCACAAAGGGAAAGGAAGCTTTTAGAAAAATATAAAGACTATGTTATTTATACAAATTTTTCTGATGCAAGTGTTCCAGTAAATTATGAAGAAGCAATTAGAGATACTGATTCAATTAAGTGGAAAGAAGCAATTGAAACAGAAATATATGACCTAGAGAAAAACAATACCTAGAAAGTGGTGGATAAACCTTTGGATAAGAACATAATGGAAGTGAAATGTATTTATGGAATCAAATGTAGTGGAAAGTATAAAGCAAGAATAGTTGCAAAAGGATTTCAACAAATGTATGAAGAAAATTAAGAAATGTATTCACCATTTGCAAGAATAACTACATTAAAAATATTGTTTTCTACAGCATGTGTTAGGGAATGGCAAATATAACAAATGGATGAGGAAACTGCATTCTTAAATGGAAAAATTAAATCTGAAGTATATATTTATCCACCAGAAGGATATAGCATTGAAGAAAATAAAGTATGTCTATTGAAAAAAATCACTATATGGATTGCGAGAGAACCCATGAGATTGGTATGAAAGTCAAAAACATTTTAAACATCTATGAAATTCAATCTGACACTTGAATTAGCTGCGAAGGTGAATGAAAAAATGAAGTATGGAAATCTAATAGGAGCATTATTATATTTTGCAAATGGTACACGTACAGATGTGTCTTATGCAGTAAATTACCTGAGTTGTTTTCAAAGTGCCTATGATGATATTCACATGCATTGAGAGTATAGAAATATTTATATCATACAAGAATTCAAAAGTTAAGATACGGATCAGGTTATAGTGAAGAAATGAAAGCATATGTGGATGCAGAATGGGCAGCTGATAAGTTTGACAGAAAATCAACAAGTGGTGTAGTAATCCAAGTGTATGGAAACAGTTATGTGGAAATCACAAAAACAAAAAATAGTGCCAAGAGCATTGACTCATGCAGAATATTATGCATTAGCAGATTGCATTGAGGAGGTATTATCCATAAGAGTAATTTTAGCTAATATTGATGTGAAACTAAATAAAAGTGTAACAATCTATGAGGACAATAGTGGTGAGTTGCATTGGCAAAGAATGGCAAATTTTGTAAAAATTCTAAGCATATATATAGTTATTTTGTGAATGACTATGAGAAGAAAAGTGTAATTAATGTAAAAAGGATTCCAAAAAATGACCAAATTACTGATATTTTGACAAAGTATTTGTATAAGGTGAAATTTGTAAAATTGAGAGAGTTTTTGGGTATCATGGAATGTTAAATTGTAAACAAAGGTAGAAGAAATGTTATGTTGTAAAATGATAAAGAAAAGTGAAAAGTCATAGTGAGTAACAAAATTTAGGAGGTGTTTAAGAAAAAGTAATTTTGGTTCTCACTAGTGTAAGCACTGTATAAAGATGTGGGGTTTTGTCTGTAAATGGCATATAGTCAGGGGCGGGTGGTGAGGCATTGTATTGGCGGTGCCATAAATAAATAAATAAATGAATGAACAAACGAACGAATGAATGACTAAATAAATACATAAATACATAAATTAAATAAATACATAAATAAACAAACAAATGTATAAGTAAATAAATAAATAAGTAAATAAATAAAAATAAATAGATAAATAAATAAATTAATAAATAAATGAATGAATAAATAAAGGAATGGATGAATAAATAAAAAATAAATAATTAAGGGTTAATACAATTTTGAGTCGAACTAATAAGGGTTGTTAAAATATAAATATGTGTACCAGTTTCGAACGAGTTAGGTAATCTTATCAATAATCCATCCTATTTTATAATATACTGTACCAAACAGAATGTACAGGGAAACGGAAATAGATATTTATTACATCTGTACTCTTATTATGCACAGGTGTAACGAGCACAGTAAAAGTTTGATAATACAATTCATGGAGAATGTGATAAGAAGCGTTTGTGTGCGATTTCGTGACAGAGAGACAGGTATCTTAAGTCCCGTGCTTTACTGCACTCTAGCGGATAAAATGTAAGTTATGCGCCAGAGAAATCTCGGCACTACCTTCTCCCATAAGAAGCCGTGTATAAGCAGACATCCTAGCCCGTAACACAGGCGCTTATGAGCGTAGATGGTGCCGTTCTGGAATCGGCACCAAGCCACGGAAAACAATCAGGACAGAGCGCCTGCATTTAACGCGCCTATTCACATGAGGGAGCAGATACACAGAAACAATCGCTTTTGCGCAATTCCTATACCCTTCTCTTTCTTTCGTTTTCATACAGATGGTGCCATAGCACAGCAGCACTACCTCAGAAGCCGCTCCTGCATATAATGATGTAGTATCTGTGAGGTTGTATAATATAAATGTAATATTAAGTGAAATAAAGTAAAGTGTGTATTCAAATATGTGTGATTAATATAGATAGATAGATAATTTATTCATCTTGTAAATTATACATTGTACATGAGTACTATGATATAAGACACGTCAAATTGTGAATTTACGGTGCAATTAACTATACTTGTAAATTAACAAGTCACATCCAATAAGGAAAAGTCAGTGTTTGTACAAAATAATGCTTTATAAAGAAATCTCAAGAATTTTATAATATACACAATTAATTCAGAAATGTAACAATATTATAAACTTTCCATAAATTCGCTAACAGAATAAAAACGGTGGTCTAGCAAGTATGCCAAAACTGACGTTTTAAACTACATGTACAAGTGATAGTAATCAGCGCCACCTAATCTGATCTCTGATCCATAGAGAACGTCTCTGACATAAATAAACAATACATTCGCATTTGGCATACGAGCCTCCATTTTTATGTAGCACATGTGCAAGACTGTCCCATAGTGAATGTGTTCTGTGCCATTTCAAACATGAAGGTCTATAGCTCGATCTTCTTCAATGAACAGTCAGTGACAAGGTTGACTTACCTGGACATGCTGACATAATGGCTGTTACCCCATTTGAGTGATGATAGGGACAATTACATGCTGCAAGAGGATGGTGCACACGTCATTTCCACAGGGAGGTTAGAGCACTAAGGCACTAAGCACTAAGGTTAAACTAAGAACTATGGATGGGACATGAAATAGAAGGTGATTTGATGCTCTTATCCTTTCCACCACTTTCACCAGATCTTGTACCATGTGATGTCTTCCTGTGGGGATATGTTAAAGATCAGGTATTTATTCCTCCTCTACCAGTGGATATTCAGGAAGTGAAGCAGCGCATCCAAGCCACCTTTGAAACCATCACCATTGTCATGTTGACTCATGTGTGGGAAGGAGATGGACTATTGAGTAGATGTGTGTAGAGTGACAAAAGGTGCACATATCGAGCATTTGTAATGTATAAAAAAACTATGAGTTACACTACACAATAAAACAAGATTCATATTCTTACGTAAATTGCACTGTGAGTTATACATTTTTGTGACCCTGACAATCATTTAGAATAAGCCTGTATACATATATACACACACACAAATGGGCGTGCGTATGTTCGCAGTTTTCTAAAACATTTTTTGTTTGGATTTGTTGGATCTCAAAACAAGTATTTCTAATGAAATATACAATATATGTGAGAGACAACTGTTGTCACACATAGAGAATTATTGTGTGTTTAGGATCTCGTACTCAGACTTCGTAAAAACGTTTACACATTTGGAGGTGGTACACCTGGACAGCGACACAAGTCGAGATGAACCATCCTTACATCACAAGAACACCTGGCAAATGCGTCTCTACCAGGGAGCATGGCAAAAGGGAGTGTCTGCAGGTGGCTGTAGGAATAACCCAGGTATGTACAGGCAAGATGCATTAATATTTTAGGAACAATGAGTGATCAGAGCTTCAACTTTCCAACATCTGATGTGAGATATTTTGTACATCCAATGTCAGTGACATATTTTTTTGAAGTACCGCTTCATAGTTTTTGGTATAATGTGTATTTAGAATTATTTATTTGGGTGATTGTTATTGGAAAACATTTTATTAACACTACTTAAGCTTTATTTTAATTAATTTACTTACATCTCATGTAGCTAAATTGAAGAATGCAGTGTTGCCAAATTCCCCATCTTTTATCACTGAATTTTTTTCACTAAATTAGATGAACTATATTATTATATACATTGTCCCTAAACTATGTACACTAAATACTAACTCCTAGTGTAAACTTTAACTAAACATAATCAGAACATAGAAATGCAATTTGTTCCTTGAAAATGTCTGTCAAACAGTTTCAGAAGTTAGAACAAGTCATTTGTTGTCTTCAAGAACATACAAAACTTCTCTTCTTGCACCACAATAAATTATGCTCCACTGCATAACCATGGCTGTAAAGCAACAAAACCCAAGAGAAAGCAGCTAAAGAATTTTCAGAAATGACCAGTTTTAGATGAGAGTATGCAGTTAATGTATGGGGAATTTTTCTGAGGTTGTTACAAATTAAGTACATGTTGGCTGCTATATGAGGCCTAGCAGCCATCAGTTGTTTGTATATGTGTATTGTTGAACCTTTGGACTTAAAATATTTCTCATGTCACATGTTTGAAAGTAGATTCATGCTCCAACACTTTAGGACAAAAATGTGAGCCAAAAGCAATGCTATCTCCTTCCTAAAGAGGTTATCCTTTGCAAAAAGTGAATCAAGTGAATCTTCTCGATTCACTTGTGTGCTAAGTTGTGCTTCACTGTCTCTATGCTTCTTTCAATTTTATACTTTAGGTTATCCTTTGTTAGTTGTACAACACTCGCACTACCAATAAAATTATATGAGTTGGTAGTAACATTTACATTACTTTTGCTTTTACTCTATCTGTTGACTCAAACCTGTCTATGAGAAAAAGTAGCTGGACATAATTATTATTAGTAGTGTAAACATCTGTGCAGTGATAATTGTGTAGCAAGTGCCAAAGTAACTGAAACTTTTGTCAACATAATAAGAGTATTGACACTTTAGGTAATTGCACATCCACTGATGAAATATTTGTTTGAATATACTTTATAACAGGAAATTTTTGCCCTTGGAAGAAAAAAATAATAACAAGGCTGATCATGAATTTCTTACATTTCAATTAGCAGGCATTATTGAGTTGACGTTTAAGAAAAGAGAAAAAGGTATCACAGTGCTAGTCTTGGTGGAACATTGCATTTTACCAAATAACCTTTTTACAGATAGTGCTGGACCATTGTGTTGGTAGAGAACCCATGAGACATTTTTTGTCTCATATAAGTCTTTAAAACATGTTTGTAATAACAGTGCTCCCAGCAACCTGCAAAATCAGGGAGGTCAGGCTAGAAGGCTGATAGCAATCTATGGAAATGATTGTTAGTTTTTGGATTACCATCATATTGTGATATTTAAATTTTGTATGATATACTAAGGAATGTAATTTTTATTGTGTTTAGACACGTTTCACATAAACCCGCAACTTCACCTGATCCTGAGCGAGATGGAGGAAGTTATTGTTTCTCTAAACCAGCACAGCATCATGGAGCCAAAAGTAAGTGCATATGTGCTTGTATATCTGCTTCAGATGGTAGTTTATTAAAGAAAATTGTGAACAAAAGCAGAAAACAGTCAGTTCCATTTATCTAGAGGAAGTGTTATGTTTTTCTTTAACCAGTATTGTTTATTTTCATATGTATTCTGCAAACTATTCTTCTAAAAGCTTAGTTTTATTTCAATTTCATATACATATTTATTTTTATTATAATTTTATAATAATTTATTATTAATATACATATTTCTATCAGAAGTTAGCAGACATGAAACTGAAATTCAATTCAATTTATTTATCCCTTAAATCTCCATACAAGATTGTGGACACGTCAAAACAAAAATATTTACAAAATTTAAGTACAAAATTTAAATACAGAAATTACAAAAAACATGTATAAGTGTAAATGCCAAAATATGTTAATATAACTAACTTTCCAAATACTCTAAAATAGAATAAAAACATGCTTCACTTAAAAATTTGTGTAGTTTCAATTTAAAAATCGTTTGGTTGTCAATCTGTTTTATATAAAGAGGTAACTTATTGTACAGTTGGGTACCACTATAAGTGAAGGAATGTTTGTTTAACGTGGTATTATGACTAATTGCTAGTAGGTTTGAAATGTTTCTTGTATCATACTAGTGTGTCACTGTATATGTTTTAAAGCAATTTAAAGTAGCTTTTACATGTAAAAGAACTTTGTACATGTATAAACATGGCAGAGTTATAATTGAGGAGCACTTTTTCAAAACTCAATAGATGCAAAATTTTATGGAATTGAGTTATATATAGTATCACCATAATTTTCACCTTCTGCATCATTCTGTGAAAGCAGATTTTGCAAAATTTGATTCATGTCCTATGTAGAAGATAGGGAATATCAGCAGTTTTTTCAAAACTCAATAGATGCATTTGTTCAGTTAAAGCAAAAGTCGATAGATGCAATTTTATGATTTTATGGTCCAGCCTGTACAACCTCAGTTCCGTGAAACACATGTTAGCATTGACTGCCATCTCACTATTGCGATACTTGGAATTCTCAATCATTTCTGCAAGCTTTGTACACTGCTGTACCATTGGTAATAACTGTGAACTCAGGTTGTGCGCTTGGATTTCACATTCATTTCTGAAAGCTTTTGTTATACTTACATGGAATTTTTATTCTTAGTTGAGACACCGCACTGTACTATGCAGAATGGACAGGAGCTCAGATTGTGAAACTGTATCAGTCGAGAATGTGTGGGAAGTTGGAATTGCAAACACAAGCAAAGGAAATTAAAATGCAAGTCAAGGAAAGCTCATACTCCAGCAATTTCATGTTCACATGGTCTTGAGTGCACTCCATGAAATCCTAAAAGTAAAAGGCATAAGCTCTGTGATGTAGCTGATTTGACTTATAATGACATAAGTGGATTGCACCATCATCTTTCCATGCTAAATAAAATAAATCAAGATATGGTATTACATCTCCTAATCGCAGAGTGATGAACTAAGAAGCTCAAAATAAGAAGCAGACTGTTAGCATTAAATACAGTGTGATAACTAATGATGACTGAGTATTGTCAGTATGCACTGCAAGCTTCCAATGAATCACAGGGGTGTCAAAAGATAGATTATCTCTCCTGGCTAGAAAGTTTCACTTATCTGGGAATGCACCAAAGGAAACTAGCGGGAGTGACAGAACAGGAATATTACAGAAGGACATTTCTACTGCTATAAAGCAAGACTTTAAGAAGTATAGATGTAGAGAAACCACTATGGAAGAGCAAAATCAAGGAGAGGATATTTACTTCCGTAACTTAATATCTGAAAAATGTGGAACAACTTTTGCAAAGAAAGAAGATAAATAAATCTACCAGTCAGCTTATTGTCAAAATATAAATACATATTTTACAACTTCTTCAATTTTATATTCCGTACACTACATACTGACACATGCTCCAAATGCAAAATGGGACTGATGAAGAATGAGACAGAGGCAGACATGGGAAAGAAAAACGAACTAAGAATCATGTACAGACTGCACAAGTTGCGTTCAAAGAGGTTTTATCAGCTATTGAAAGAGGAAAACGCCGAGGTAATCACTATTTGCTTTGATATACAGCAGAATCAATCAATGCCTTAACTTTCTGTTAGTGATTCTATGCAAGGCAGGTATGGTTGTATAATCTATGCATAATGATTCCATCTAAAACCCAGAACAAAGACGATATTTCCTTGTATACATTGTTGAAAACTGAATCTGCTTAAGGCTGCAACCAGGTTGCCTCAGCTTTGCACCACTTCTTGTTGAAACTGGAAGAAAGGATGTCCAGCAACACTCCTGCCATTCGTTTATTTTCAGACTCTTGCTCTAATCAGAAGAAGAATAGGTCGATGATGTCCATGCTTATTGCTTTCTTGGAGAAGAATAAACAATTTTCCCGCATTTTGCATATCTACCCAATACGTGGGCACAGTTATATGCCTCCTGATAAGAGTGAACAAAGAAAAGGAAAAGGATGTTTAAAATCTAGCTAAATCTTTTTAAATTCCAGAAACTGCAAAATAATTTTATGAAGATTTACTAGAAGATACCAGTAAAGATTAAAGCTTACTTACTCGTATTGTTTGAAATTTCTTTGCTTTCAATATGTTTGTTATATGAATAAAACAAAATATTATATTGCTATTGTGAATGTAGCAATACTTAAGTTTCTAAGTTTATACTTAATCAAATAATCATTATAAGCATTAACATGTTGGTTGTATAATACATTATGTATTATGAAAAGTTGAAAATAAAAAAAATACATAAATAAAAAATAACAAAAACAATAAATGACAAAATTAATAAAACTTCATATGTTAATTTCTCTCTCACGCAGAAAAGTTGATCAGCATCTATCAGTTTTTGAAAAAACTCTGCATTTTCAAATCTCAAATTTACACTATTTAAATTACAGTATTTGTTTCTTTTCACATTCAATGAGACGGTTTTAGGAAGGACAATTGAATGATTAATATAGTTGCTGTGCTAACCAATTAGGATTGCCAATACATAGAAAAAACCGTTTTGCTCAGAAACACAATTTGTGCATCAATCGAGTTTTGAAAAAGCACTCCTCAATTTTCAGTTCCTTAAAATACACTCTACAGCTCACATGTGCAGGTTGGTTCACTATTATTCTTATGGCTCTTTTTTGCATTCAAAAAACCTTTTCCGACATATTTGAATTACGCCAAAAGATGATACCATATGCTTTAGACAAATCTAAACATAGTCCAATGCAAAGTTTACTTTTACTATCCATATTACAGTATACTTCTTCTAGAAATTGCATAATAGCAGTATCAGTCGATCTACCTTTCCGAAAACCATGTTGCTGGTCTATACATAAATTGTGTTTATTAAAGAAAGACATTAACATTCTAAACATTATTTTTTCAATAATTTTAGAAAAGGTTGATAGAGAAATTGGTCTCTACTTTTCTATATCTTTTCGTGATCCTTTTTTAAATAATGGTTTTATTTTTGAAATTTTTAAGCAGTCTGGAAATTTTCCTGTATTAAATGAAAGATTTATTAAATAAGTTAAAGGTTTGCTAATATGCACATCACATTTCTTTATTATAAGACTGGAAAGCTAATCAACCTCACAAGATGTTGTATTTTTAAGGCTCTTTATTACTGAGTTAATTTCATTAATACATGTTGGCAAAAGAAATAAGGAAAAGGAAAAATATGGTAAATTTTTAAATTCCTCTATTTTATTCTTTTGGTTAAGCTTAGAATAATTATTTATTTCATTAAAATAGGTGTTAAAAGAATTCACAACTTTATTAGCTTCAGAAATTAGTTCACCATTGTATTTAATTGAATTGATATTGTGCAATTCATTACGTTTGCCTGTCTCTCTTTTAATAATGTGCCAAATAGACTTGGATTTATTAGTTGATATTTATTATTAGCTCTTTTTTACTGAGTTAATTTCATTAATATCTGTTGGTAAAAGAAATAAGGAAAAGGGAAAATACGGTAAATTTTTAAATTCCTCTATTTTACTCTTTTTGGCTAAGCTTAGAATAATTATTTATTTCATTAAAATAGTTATTAAAAGAATTCACAACTTTATTAGCTTCAGAAATTAGTACACCATTGTATTTAATTGAATTGATATTGTGCAATTCATTATGTTTGTCTGTCTCTCTTTTAATAATATGCCAAATAGACTTGGCACTTCCTTTCTTGGAAGTGTTGAAAACAGTGTTGTTATGATAAATTAACTTTAAAGAGAGTCGATTAAAGACACTAAACAACACTTACTTTTAAATTTTTCCGCAACATGTTTCAGAGGCTTTGCCTCTATCCTCAGCCGGCCATCGACTAGTTCTCATTGGTGTAGTTGACGATATTTTGTCACAGATCTCCTCTGGTGGCGGTTCAAGGAACTTGCTGAACAAATCTCTCTGGGGGTTGTCGAAATTGAATAATTTGTTCCTATTTTTTGAAATGAAGATTTGTTCTGAAACATGTTCCGGAAAAATTTAAAAGTAAGTTTTGTTTAGTGTCATTAATCGACTCTCTTTAAAGTTAAGACTTGGATTTATTAGTTGCTTCACATATTTGCTTGTTTATTGATAACCTTTTTGCCTGCTTCATGGTTTTGTTATATATTTTCTTATAATTTTACAGGAACACTTTGAAATCATGAGTTGTGGCATTCTCTTTAACATACTTATTTAAGAATCTAAGTCTCTTACATGAATTTAATATCCTTTGGGTAATCCAGTCTTTACTTGCTCTTCTATTTACGTTTACTTTTTTAAAGGGGAATAGCTACACTAAAGAAGTGGATGATAGTTTTTAAAAATTCCTTATATGCACAGTTTACATCATTTAATTTGTACACATCATTCCACCGTTCCTCTGACAACAAAATGCTAAAATAATCGACATTTGTATCATTGATTTCTCTAACTGCTTTGAATACTTTTTATTAGTTATAGTTGCATTAATCTTCTCAATTTTGGATTCTAATAGAGCTACTTGCCCAGAATGATCTGAAAAGCCTGTTAGAGCTTTTATTTATGGAGGTTTTGTAACTACTGTGGGTTTCAGCATCCCATTCTGTATTAGGTGTAAAAGACCACTAAATATTGTTCAGGGGCTTCTTTATCAGGCTTGAGATTCTTTTATGTGCCATAAACCTACGACACTGTACCACTGGCTTTGGTTTCCTTCTAAAGGAATCCATGCTAATCATGCCCAAAAAAAATCCATCCCTCTCGGGAACTATGTTACTCCTTAGCAATTCAGTTTAAAATGTAATATAACTATAAACTGTACAGCTATAAAATAAAATTTAAATTAATTTTTCTTTTACACTACCTGTGTGTACGGCAAGGTTTAGAAACACAGTGAAAAATTTGATGCCATAACTGGTTGTTTGAGAATTTAGTGTTGTCATTCTGGCATGTTGCCATAGTAGCTCAGTGGTTAGAGGCATTGGATGGAGATCAGAAGATCATGGTTCAAATGCTAGCATTAGCATTGAATTTTTCAGTCTGACTGTACCTATAAAATATAACTGTTCTTTGCACCAGCCTTGTGTGGGACTTCAGCTCTCTGTGCTAATACTGTAAATGCTTGAGCTATCATTGCAAAGTACAGAATGTACATATTACACTCATATTATTACACTCCACCTAAAAGTTTAATAACAGAAATTTAACAAAAATACACATTTTGAGACTAATTGCAAAAATAGAATTTTAAAGTGCATTCCTGCATCTCTAGACATAAATAATTCAAAAGTGAAAGTTTGTTAGTAACCAAATTTGCTGTTTAGTGTCTTCCAAGTATGCAATATGAAAATTTTCTTAAAACTCTGCCTATCTCAAACTACTCTTTATACTCTTTAGGTTCTCAAAAAGGATCCAGTGGTTTTGAAACAGCATATGTTTAAAATATTTGCATAGCAAATGAAATTTATATCTGGAATTTTATGGAAGTAGCATGTGATGTTCTGTTCTTTCCATTAAGTGTTGTTCAAAAACTTGCAACAAATTTACAAGGGAACTGTCACTGAGCTCATATCTGTATTCACTTGAGAATTTGATGGCTTCATCTCTGCTCTATGTGCCGCCTGTGTGCCAAAGATCAGGTGCGGAGTTTAGCTGGAAGTATTGAAAATGAGTCCAGAATACGTAGGAATATATAGGCATAATAACATAGCATTGTATGGGAAGGATTTACATACCCCTGCGGACAGCAGGCTACACATGGCATACATAAGGAGCGCCGGCACAGGGCTCATGAGGTATGTCCAGTAGCTACTTGCAAGTGGTTATATGTGGCACTTTTCAGGCTTCAGTTTTAGGCATTGCAGTTCTACTCCACAGCAGATGTTTGGTGCACAGGCCCCATATAGAGCAGAGATGGTGACATCAAACTCTCAAGCGAATACAGGTATGAGCATAGTGATAGCTCACTTGGTAGAATCATATATCACTAATTTACATATTTCTATACTAGGAAAGTAATTTACATATAGTAGTAGTATTTAGTTAATTACCTAATAATATTATGGTACAGTTTTAATATATTTAGAACTTGTTTTATTATATGTTGTCTCCAATTAATCAAATACTAATTTATGAACATTTCCATTTTGCTTCTTACACTCTGAAAGGCCTTTGTCACACACACACACACGCACACGCACACACACACAAATAAAAAAAATAAAAAAAATAAAAAAAACACAACTTTATTATAGATGTCAGCATATCATGGAATAGTTCACTCTGTGGCTCCTCAAGATAGACCAAGCAATATTAACGAGTAATTAAAGCAAAACTTCCCTATTTTCAGGTAATTGGCTTCACAGCTTACTCACTGCCAAAGAATAATTCTGAAACAATATCAAAGCCTTTCTTCAAAAAGAACAAGTCCCTGGTGAATTCGCAGTACACCAACAGTCGACAGGTGAGTCTAGTATGAGTTGTAAGATAGGTTATGTGAACTTCTGCAGAGTAGCAATGATCACATGAACAACAATGTTCCAGGTCAGCCATAGATGCCAACTAGAACAAGGCAGTTACCTTATCTTACCTACAACATTTGAACCAGGCCAGGAGTCCAGTTTCACTTTACGAGTTTATTCCAGTAAACCCCTCAAACTCAAGTATGTCTCAATTTGTTTTGGATGGTGCTGGGTTTTGCTTTATGTGTTAACTTCAACAGACCTTGCAAACAGGATATATTCCACATTCTTATGGATGGTGCTGGATTTTAACTAAAATTGGTGCATAGCAGCACTATGGTTACTGCTGCTTTTTAATACAAATATATCTTACTTTACTATGAATGGTGCTGGGTTTTAACCAGGCTAAAGAGATAGACAGGCCATGACATGAATCACAGTTACGTAGTAATGGTAGTCTTAAACATGCTTATGAATTTAACAAGCAGTTTGTTTGGAATACAGATGTATTAGGTGACTCAACTAGAAGAATCAGTTGATTGCAATTCATGCTGCAGCCACAGTTTTAACTCAATGTGTGTCATTTTATATGGATGGTGTTGGATTTTTACTCAAACATATCTCAGTATATTTTGCACAGAGGGAGCAGAGAGCTGAATATTCACAGTAGACCATTTTGAAGACAGTAAAGAAATTGTTGAAGCCGTGATTTCTATGGGTTACATGAAAAACTAGCCCATAGGTGCCCAAACATCTCTTCAGTTAAATACGTAACATATTAAGCTATTAACAGTGATGCAAACAAATATATACAAATATAATAATTTGTTACATAAAAACTTCACTTATAAGAAATGATGAAAGTTTTCTTAAAAATTGATTAGAATATGAAGCTATTAACAGTGATGCAAACAAATATATACAAATATAATAATTTGTGACATAAAAACTTCACTTCTCTTATAATTTTTCTTTTATCTAATCAATTTATAAGAAAACTTTCATTTCTTATAAGATAAGTGAAGTTTTTATGTTACAAATTATTATATTTGTATATATCTTTTAAGTTATTGTACACTAACTTACTGGTTTCCCCTCTCAGAGGCATCTTGAATCTTTAAACTGTGCATACTGTTAGCAATTGGATCTTTTAGTTAATTGATGGAAATTAATCATTTCTCCACACTTGCCGTATATAGGCTAAGATATTTGATGGATAGAGTCAACGTGAAAAATTCAATGCCATGGCCGGGATTTGAACCACAGATCTCCTGGTTTCCGTCCAGTCGCTCTTAACCTTTGAGCTACCATGGCCAACATGCCGTCCTGACATTAAATTCTCCAGCTGACTCATATATTTCCCCGGTAGACCACTAGGCCATGGCATTGAATTTTTCATGTTGACTCTATCCATCAAATTGGATCTTTGTTGAACTTTGTTCTGAAGTGTCATTACAGATATATGTGAATGAAATTGAAATACAACATAAAGTTTTCTCAGTAGTTGTTGCTCTGTTGACTAACTGCTCACTATTGTGCTCTCATGGCAGAAATCTGAAGCATGGCTGCAGCCTTTTGACTTTTTTCTATATGACTGTTTAACTTTTGACAATGTCACAAATATTATAAAAACAGAAAATATTTGAAATGGCTTCAATCATTTGTAATAACTCTGTATCTATTGGTGTTGATTCACCACTTTAACAAAGTACAGGACAACATAAAATAAAAAAAAATTGTATTCCTGGAAGATTGTTAAGCTGGATTTATGATACTTCACTGTTTCCAACTAATCATAAAATCAGTTGTTGACAGTATCATAATTCATTATTTTTATTATTATTTTAATACATATTTGAAATCTTCCTTACTGCTAATGTTTATAATTCCTCATTTACCATTGGCTTCATGTTACAGTTCAATGCTTATTTATTTTTGCTGACATTAATAAACCACACCTACCAACTCCAACAGTAAAGTGCCAGCAGCTACACACTTATATACAAATATAATAACATATATATATATATATATATATATATATATATATATATATATATATATATATATATATATATATCTGTTTGCTTTTCTGTTAATAGCTTCATATTTTACGTATTTATTAGTTAAACACTTATAATGATACAATATTTCTTGTGAGTGAGGAGTAACTGCATATACTAACAAATACCTGAATCAGAATTTAGAGTTGGAGCAAAAGAGCATTGCCAGTTA
Organism: Mantis religiosa; assembly: GCA_030765055.1. Taxonomy (NCBI): domain Eukaryota; kingdom Metazoa; phylum Arthropoda; class Insecta; order Mantodea; family Mantidae; genus Mantis; species Mantis religiosa. Next base: position 74,637,829 of record CM060952.1, read on the forward strand.
TCACAACAATACTACCAGTTTCATTTTCACCACTTTGTATTTTTTTATTTACTCTTTCTTACTTTCTTTCCTTTCCTTCTTTTTGTCTCCACTGTTTAGATTGAGCAGTGTTTTACAGTATGTGCTTGTTGAAGGAAGAAACTCTCCGACATATAACTATACAGAGGACTTGGGATTTCCAGGTGTCCCAATTGTTATATTAATGGTGTACTTGTTTGTTGCAGACTATTGGACATTGCACCTTCTCTTGTGAAGTCTGCAATTATCAAAGTAAGTCAAATATACACAGTCTTATTATCTCAACTAACTAAATACAAAATAGAAATGTAGTTACTATAGTAAATAACTAATAGTTATTTTAGTTAATTGATGGAAATTAATCGTTTCTTCACACTAGCCATATATAGGCTAATAGTTATTTTTATTTTTTATGAATGGACATGAAACATATGAGCAACCTGTTGTTGTAAATTGAAATTTCAACAAAGTAACAAAATAATCTACAAGATTGTGATCTGCAACCTACCATATTATGTGTTCATGGCAGTACTTCCAAAAATGGTAAGACATCAATGTTTATTTTGACAGTGTGCTGTCATTGTGTTCCTTGTTAAAGAAAAAAATTCTGCTGCTGAAATTCACCCCAGACTTGAACAAGCATATGGAAATGTATACAGTGTTAGGAGATGGGTGAGATGAGCCTCCTAGTGGTCACCTTCAAACTGCTTTCATGGAAAGCAGAACAAAGAAAGAGTTGATGAAATGACAAGCATCAGCAGGACATAGTGTAGTGCAAGAAATGATTATCAAAAAGTTTGTGGTCCCAGGTTTATTGATCAAAGACTACAAACTTCAAAGGAGAACCATCATCCAAAAACTTCTTCAGAGGTTTCAAAATGATATTGTGACTTTGTGGGTTCGTAAAATTAAAAGTCGAGTTTGCAGAAATTCGAAATGCTCTTTATTTCCGTAGAAAGACACTTGTACAACTCTGATATCAGCAGAATGACGTAATACACATGAACGCAATCTTCGAGGCCATCTGCCACACATCCATAGACAACTGCATTCACTCACTCGCTGACTTGTTGTCTCTCGTCTTTTATAATCGAACCTTCATTTCTCAAAAATTGCCGAAACCACACGATCTTTCATGGTATAGCAAGACAAGGGGAGAACTATCCAGACATCTCTCCATCTTCCCCTCTCCCTGCCCTGTCTCTCCTTCGGCAAATGTCAACCATTCACTTACGTATGGATATGGCTTGCGCGCTGTCTCTTTCACTCCCCGCTTCTCTCTCTCTCTCTCTCGCCAAATAACAAGTGCCTCACGACAATATATTTTGACAAGTGTTGTGACAGGCAATGAAAACTGGTTCCATTATTACAAGCCCCCAGTAAAACACCAGAATATGGAATGACACCATTTGATTGGCCATCAAACAAGAAAGTAAAGACTACAATCTGCTAGGAAAGTAATAGACAGTGTTTTCTGGTTGATTTTCTGGACAAAACATAAATGCTGTCGGTTATATCCACACACTTTTGAAACTTTGTTGTGCATTGCACAATAAAAGCCCTGGAAAGAAGATCATCCTACAACAGGATAATGCACATCCTCACACCACTTGTGTCACCATGGAGGAAGAAGATCAGGACAATGGGTAGAAAACTCTTCCGTATTTTCCCTACAGCTCCAAAAGAGATCTTGTTGGTTCTATTAAGGAACCAGCAGGCTATGCTATGAGACAGTGGAGTGTATTCAGAAAGCAGAAAACAAACCAAATGATTGATTTCTCAGTCGCAAACCAATAGCTTTTTGTAGTAAACCATTTCCATGCACTTTATTGTCTTAACTAGTCACTATTTTACTGTTACACAACACATTGCAGGTACTGACATTAGGAAAGGAATGTTGGTATTACAAACTTTTTCAGGATGTTGTCAACAATGACTCATTGACTCAGAGAATGCAATATTAATTACAGTTAACATAATACTCATAAATATTAAAAACAGAAGCATTGCTAACACTTAAGTGTTCTTATTTGTTGGAGGAAAGAATAAATTGTACCTTTTTACACTCATCTTCACTTTTAAATGTTGAAATACAATTGAAATATTTCGAAGGCATTCTTCAAATAGAGCACTGTAAAATTATGCTTTACTTCAGTCAGTATGAAACATATTTATACCTACAGGTCAACAGTTCTAATAAAAGGGAAATATAAACAAATGCTGAGCCCTTGGTATGATAGAAATTGTTTCCTTAGAACTTCTGGTAATGTTTTCAGGCCCCTGCTACGTTAGATGGGAAGAGTTTCAGTCAGTATGAGGCTGTGTTCTTACAACTTGCAGATGAACATAGAACTGTGAATGCATTCGAACTTCAGGAGTTACTAGATGCTTGTCTGCCGAATGGTGAGTGTCCCTTCTGCCATTGAAACCTGTGTAAGCTGTTGTAACAATGAGAGATTTTTTTGTTTTATTTTATATTTCAGACTACATCAAGAGCTGTGCATGTATGGAGGTCTGCAGGCAGGTCGTCCTCACTCTAGATGTATCCTTCACAAACATTACATTTTTACTTTCTGTATTCTAAATATAACTTTGATACCAATCTTTGTTGAAAATATTTGTTCTGAAGTACCCTAAATCCAGAAAAAGCATTTTTTGAAAAAAGGCTGCATGGACATATAAGCAAGTGCGTGTGCACACATAATTAAAAAACCATAAGTACTAAAGTACTAAAGTTGGTATATAGTTAGTATAGTTGATATAAGTATTAACTTGGTATATAGGCTCAGTATCCTGCAAAGATGCAACTAAACATATTAAGAAAATCTCCCATTGCAAATTACCCTTTACATAAAAAATTTACATTATATTTTATTCCAAAAATACTGTAACAATTTTCATTAAAATATCATATATTTAAGATATTTTCATAACAAAAGAAATTTATATCTTGAATTTTCTGAGAATGCTCTCAGAAGCCCTGTATATTCTGAAAATGATCTAACATGGATGGATCTAACTTGGACAACAACTCAGGAGCAGGAATTAATTGTGCACTTTTCTCATTCTATCAACCAGCAGGATACCACACAACAAATTTTGATGCAGAAGTAACGGCTATTCATATTTCACTCCATCTTCTATACAGAATAGATAAATTCAAAAATGCTGTCATAATTTCTGATTCTAAAGCAGCATTAAGTGCAATAAGTTCATATAAAATGAAGTCAATCCAAATTAAAGAATGTCACAAAATGATCCAACAACTTCAAAAATTACAGAAAAGAATTATATTACAATGGATACCTGCACATTGTGGAATTGCTGGAAATGAATCAGCTGATTTTCTTGCCAAAAAAGGTTCAAATTTAATTCAGAACAAAAGTAAAAGCTTACCCTTTACATCCATAAAAAGATTAATCAAAAGCAAATATAAAAACAAACAAAACCAATCAATATCTAACAAAGCCAAAGATAAAAAATGGAACATTTTAATTAAAAATCCAGAAATTATTCCAGAAATCCCACGTAAAGCTGCAGTAGCAAATTTTAGATTACTTACGGAACATGATTATTTGGCCAAACACTTACACAGAATAGGAATTTATACAAGTCCAAATTGTCCTCTGTGCAACAAAGAAGAGGAAATGCCTGAAGAACATCTTTTAACCTGTGAAGCCCTACCTGTCGGACCCACTACACAGAAATATTGGAGAGCAAGAGAGCTAATGGCTTCATTGCCAAAGCCTAGCATTTTAAAACAACAACAACATGATTTTTGTATTCGTGCTAAATTATAACAGACAGACAAAATCTTACTACACAGAAAATGTATGTCTAATACCCAGAATTTGATAGCAAAATCATTCTTCTTCTTGCCTCCCAGTATTTAAAGAATAAATCTTCTTGATTTTTGAGAATTTCACATACATTTAGATGATCAGTGTTCATTAAGTCATATTTACCATGTAAATGGTTCTGTAGGATTAGGATTAGGATTTCATTACATTTGGTACATAGGCCACCATGCTGGGCCCAGTGTTCCTATGCCAGCAAGTGGGGGCACCCCCGGGAGGAAGGATGAGGCGAAGGAGACAGAGGGCGGCCGACCCAAGGAGTCACGACAGTACAGAGGGCAGGGCCCCTACAGTTTACTTGGATAGAGACTTCCCCCAACAGGCCAGGACGACGGACATGCCCCCCCTACTGCAGGATACCCAGAAAGGTTCCAAGCAGGTGATCTGAGCCCCAAAGGTCCCTGGCTGGTGATCCCGAAATGGTCCCAGCAGAGGAGTGGAGACTGGCAACCAACCTAGAGGAGGAGGAAGTAGTTTTCCTCAGAGCATTCCTGCCATGCGCTGCCGAGACACCCGTCGACACTTCTACCCTGAAAGAGACCACCAGTTGAAAGATAATGTGAAATGATAATGAAGATGAAATGGAGAGACAGGAAATTCGGGGGATCTAATTAACCTATCCAGCATTCACCTAGCGACCCGGGAAAACTCCTGAAAAAACCCATGGTTCAGGTAGGTCGGCTACAGGAATCAAACCTGGACCTCCTAAATGTGGGCCACAGACAAAACTGCCAAAGCCATCCTGCTTGTTAAGGTTCTGTAGGGAAGTCATTAATCAAACATTGAATGAATGTCCCCTCAGTCATGGCCTGTGATTAATCTGAACATTGCAACAGATGATTTTCTAGGTAGATCTGGAATTTTTTATTCCAGATCTTCCAATTAAGTTTTACAGAGGAAATGAGATATTTGTCATAATTGGTTCTGAAAATGTTTTAGATTAATTTTTTAAGTGTTTCATAGAGAATATTTTGTTTTTTAGTTTGAGCAATTTTGGAACCCTTCTTGGCCAACCTATCCACTTGTTCATTCCCAGAAATCCCACAGAGGGATGGAATTCATTGGAAAACTATATATTTATTTAAATTGTGGAGAGGTTTAATTATCTTATGAATTTCATTTTTTCATTTCTTTTTCTTTTCGTTTAGGGTCAGTTGAAATAATTTTCTGAATAGCTGCTTTGGAATATGATAATAAACCTATATTGGGAAACTTATTTGTCCAGGTAAATAGATTTTGTAAGAAAGTATAAATTGCATCAATTTCTCCATGAAAGCTTATGAAATAATTTCCAACATTGGTTATAGAACGAAAAGAATTTACAGGTAGCTCGTGCTCCATTTTCTTGGTTGTAAAGAGAGCCATCTGTACAGATGAGTCCATTCTTCGTCTGGATATCTTATACCTATGTAAGATATCAAGAGCATATGCTTTGGCTTCTATAGATGAATTTTCTTCTTTTTAAAATCTGCAATTAAATCAATAGTTTAATATATTAAGTGGGTTGTTAAGAGACATGAGAGGTTCTATTCAGATGGGTAATCTAGTTTATTTCATATTGATTGAACTTTCTGTATGAAGCATAATTGCACATACCTTAAATGGTATTTTTAAAACTGATTATTTGTAATAAATTTAAGCCTCAGAAAAAATAATTATTAATTCTGTAAGATTTTTCATGTGATTTGTTTATTGAGCATTATGATCAAATTGTGAAAGTGTTAAAACATTTGTGTGATAAATAAGTGAGAATATTCGAACAGTCTATGAAAAAGGAAAGAAGATATATATAGAAGGCAGTGCAGACTTTAAATGCAATGAAATAGTTGGTTGTCAAGGGCAACGGTGAGCAAAATCAATAGTTCCTAGAGGGGATGAGATTAGTAGAAGCCTGGATATTGTAAAAGTGAAATGTCTACATAGATAAGTGAAAAAGGATTTGAAGTCATTCTGTACAAGATAAACATCGGACTAAGACATATTTTTTGGTGTCATTCTGCAAGTCTGCTGAAACTTGAAGTGCAATGATGCAACAATAATTATTTTATGAAAGGACAGAATCTACGAAATATAACATTGTAATATAATATATTAATGGTGTAGTGGAATAAATTCCAACATATTCAAAGAAGAGGAATTGTAGTTATATTTTAACCATAACAGCATAAAACAATTCTCACTCCGTTACTACGGCCAGAGATAAGATTCATTGCTCCAGAGTGCCGAGGCATCTGCTGAATTCTACCAGATCATCACCAAAGGTGAGAGTAGTTAATCAGTTACCATCCCTCGCACCTTTTGCACAATTATCCCGTTGCAAAATGATCGTCACAATGTGGGGCTTTTAGAACACTGTCGTCTACCATCATCGCATATTTTGCAATTATACTGTTGCAATGTTCTCCAGAAGAAAAAAAGAGCTGTTTGTTAACGATGTTGTCAGTTATTAGGATATCAACACTGCTGGTGTGCTGGAATTTCATCCCACAGGAGTTCTTTTACTTGCCAGATGCTTTTAAGGACACTTAAAAACCATCAGTTTGGGTCAGGTTTAAACCCACAACTTTGGGATCAGTAGCTCAGTATCTAACCAAAAGAGTCACATAGATTGATGTGATTCAAATAGCTGATATAGGAATTTTATAAATTAATAGTAAACACTTTTTATTTGAAAAAACTATTTGCAGTCAGTTTTTATCTGTTCCTTTTTTAGCCTAAACAAGACACCAATCAATGCCTCTGTGGTTTGGAAAATAGCATTCTAGCAAATCAAGAGGTCCTGCATTTGATTTCTATAGAAGGACAGGAAGTTTTATTTAGCCAAGATTATTCTGCTTTTCCCTAGAGGGTGGAAGTTGAAGTGAGGATGTAAACAAGTGTGTGAATTTAATGTTCATTGAAAAACCCTAATGTGAACAAATCCAAAGATAAACAGAATAGTAAACAAATCAACACTGCCAATGAGGAATTGTTCAAAAGCATAAAATTGTCCTAAGTTTTAAAAGCAGTATATAAATGTAACAAAAAGAGAAGTTCATTCTAGTTTAATTTATCATCTCTTAATAATTTTAAGTACTTTGTGTTTTCATTCCTAAATTTCACTATTTATTTTTATGTCATAAATGTGTAGTTACGTTGTCAATGTCCATGAATATTATATATTTGTTTCATTTGTGTTTATGTATTGTCTATTAAGAAGTTGAATTACTGTTGAAATTTTTTTCAGTACCTTTACCTATGTAGATTGTTAAATGTAACTTGCTTTGAAGATATCAGTCCTTAATCTGTCAAATCAGAACACCGGAAGTGGACGATTGAAATTCAGTGACTTTAAAGATCTTATGTGCAGTCTTAAATGTTGGCAAACAGCATTTAAGAACCACACAAGGGAGAAAACAGGGATACTTAAAGCTGAACGCTTGAGGGATGCATTGCTTGAAGTTGGTAAGTATGCAACACTGCTGGTTGTACACTTAACAAGCTTTTATTTAACAAGTTAAGAACTATGAATAGGTAGCCTCTATGCCTTTCTCCACCTCTCACTGTCACTTCACTAACATGATCTAGTTCAATTCTCGTTGCCATTTCTCTAAATTATCACTGTTACATCATTAATATCATCTACGAGGGTAGTCACAGAACTATCAGACTTGACTTATACATTGTAGTTATCATTTGAACAAAAGACTATGGTAAAAGTAACAACCTTATAAAGCATATTTACTGAAAATTTTGGATATAAGAAAGCTGTGTGCAAGATGAATACTGTGTTTGCTCACAATGGAACAAACATATTATGGGGATATTTGAATTGAATGTTTGGTAATGATTCACAGCAATAAAGATATTTTCTTTTTTTAAATTTAAAGGGAGTCAATTAATGACACTAAACAACACTTACTTTTAATTATATGTGTTTGGAGGAAATTAGTAACAGTGACATCAAAATTAATCACTTACAAGTAAGTGACGAGTATTAATAAACCAACTACAAATAGTTTCTGAGACTTACTTTTAAATTTTTTTGTTGATTCATAACCTAGGATAAAACATGGGTCCATCACTTCACACCTGAGACAAAGGAACTGTCAGAAGAGTGGACTGCATGGAGTGAATTACCTCCAAAAATGTTTAATGCAGTTCCATCTGTAATCAAGTTCACTGTGTCATATTTTAGAGATGTGTGTGAGAACATTTTCATTATCTTGAAAAATGGTAAACAATCAATAGTGAATATTATGTAAACTTGGAGCAGGATTTGAGTGATGAAATCAAGAAAAAATGACCACATTTTGAAAAAAAAGTTTTCTTTCATTAAGATACATAACATAACATTATTGTGACAGCCAAAATCAGTAAGTTGATCTTGACGTTGCTTCCTTGTGTACCTTGTTCGCCAGATTTAGCTCTCTTGGATTATTTTCTGATTCAGAGTTTGGATAAATGGCTTGGTGATAGATTTACCAACTGGTGAACTGGTGAACTGTAAACAAGATATCAAAATTATGAAGATCCCTGGGTAAAGCATATCAAGCTAAAAAAAGACTATGTACAGAAATAAATCCCTTTTGGCCCAAATTTTATTGTTTCCTTTGTTAGGTCATATACTTGTGAGGGGTATCCTTGTAGTTCAATTCTCACTGTAGTGTAATAAAATATGTGCTAAGCAGCATGTTTTTCTTTTGTTTTGCTCTTTGGGGAGTTCAACACAAGACCTTTCTAATCCTTGGGACTCTATGTATGTCAGAATTGCCATTACAACTTCGCTTGTAGAGTAACATCTTTTTTCATCAAAATAGCAGTTGCTCATGGGTATGATGGATTTGATTTGATTTGATTTATTGATTCATCCATTAAAACATGTACATGTTATAGGACACGTCAAATTAAAAAACTAAGAACTAAAAACTAAAAACTAAGTACAATATTTATAATTAAGGTAGCTAACTAAATATTTACAAATTTAAAAATTCATCCACGCTGTAGAAGCTCTAAGGAAGTTTAATAACAATTTCTTAAATTGATGTTGTGATTCAATCTTTTTATGGATTATTTTATGGATTATTTTTATGGATGGATTATATAGGTGCTACAGTTTTTGAAAGAGTTCCAGAAGGCTTGGAAGATAGAGAGAAGGATGGATCAAGACCATCTCTTTAGCGCTTCTAGAATTTTCTTTGAGTGATACTTCATGTCCTTAAGCTAACTAATAAAATATAATTTATTTATTTACTTATTTTCTAATTGCAACATTAGAAAAATAAATAAAATTGATGATGATGATGATGATGATGATGATGATGATGATGATGATGATGATGATGATGATGATGATGATGATGATGATGATGATGATGATGAAGATGATGATGATGAGCATGATGAGCATGATGATGATTAGTTTCTGTTTTCCCTCATGGAACATAGGGCATCAATGAAGCATCTCCATCTAGTCCTGCTTGCAGACAGCCTCTTCACCTCACTCCAGGTCTGCCCTCCTCCATTGACTCCAGATGTACAGATCTGCACCATGTTTGCTTGGGTCTCCCTCTCCTCCTTATACCCTACGAGTTCCAATCAAGTGCCTCTCTCTCAATGGCTTCCTTTTCCTTCCTCTGGGTATGCCTGATCCATTTCCATTTCTGCCGCTTTATTTGTATGGTGATCTCAGTTTCACCCATCCTTCTCCAAAGTTCTTGGTTGGAGATTACTCCTGCCAGTAGATGTTCAGGAACTTTCTTAAACAGCAATTGACAAAGGTCTGGAGCCTGGAGGTGATTGCTTTAGTCACTTTCCAAGTCTCAGACCCATATAACAGTACAGACCTGACATTACTCCGGAAGATATGAAGTTTAGTCTTCATAGATATTCTGCTGTTCTTCCACACAAGATAGAGTCATACAAAAGCACCGTTTGCTTTTTGGATACGTCGGGAGACATCCTTTGCTGCTCCTCCATCTTTGGCCATCACACTGCCCAAGTTAGCAAAGATATCCACATCTTCTACAGGTTCATCCCCGAAAACAAATGGACCAAGTTTGTTGGATTAATTCTTAGAGCCTTGGTCTTCTTTGAGTTTATCGTTAGCCCCACCTTTCTTCCTTCTACCACCAAATCCTCAATCTTTGCTTGTATTTCACCATAAGCCTCAGACAGGAGACACAAATCATCTGCAAAATCCAGATCTTCCAGCCTATTGGTCAACCCCCAATGGATACCATGTTTCACATTTCCATATCACTTTTTGCATCAGTGCATCGATCACGATCAAGAACATGGTTGGTGACATGATACAAGCCTTGGCACACTCCTGAACATACAGGTATAGATTCAGATACATGGCCCTCATAGATGACTCTGCACATGTAATCAAGGTATGTTTCTTGAATGAGATTAATAATTTGTGATGGCACTCCATCGCGCTTCACTTCCTTCCATGTAGCTTCTCTGTTGATTGAGCCGAACGCTTTCTCGAAATCAACAAACACTGCATAGAGGCGAGATGACCATTCTGCACACTGACCCAGAATTATTCTTATTGGTCGACACATGAACGATTTTGATGAAACCTTGCCTGTTCTCTTCGGAGCCATCTGTCTACATGTTCTTTAATTCTGTTTAGCGGAACCCTCATAAAGACTTCTGGGAATCAATAGAAGTGTAATTCCCCTCCAGTTATTACAGTTTGAGGTATCTCCCTTCTTTGGCAACTTCACCAGCAACCCACATCTCCAGTTTGCTGGCATTTCTCATAAATAAAATTACTATAGTATAAAATTCATTTCAGAATATAAATTTATGCGTCTCTTCTCTGAACATGTTTATCTATACTTCAATATAAGATGTTAGTGACCAACCTAAGCAAGCTATTATTCTTATATAATTGCCTAACCATCTACCTTCCTCTTGATCGTTTTTATCCATTTCCTTCTAACGTTGTCCAAATAGTATCCTACAATGTTAATATATTTTTCACTTCATTTGTATTAAAATATTCAAATTAATATTTTCCATTTAAATTATTCCATTTTTAAAGTGCATAAATTATATCAATTTTGTTTTTTTGTTTGCAGAGTGAATAATTTCTGAGATATTCCTTGTTATTGGTTTGTATTTTCCATCACTTATATGTTTCTTAAATGGGAAGCTATTCATTTTTTTTAATTATTGGCCACACAAAGAGAACGGCATGACAAGTCATCACATGGTGATCAGTTTTAAAATATTTGAGTATCATTTAGTCTCCAACATTCCCATATTCCCTTGTACCTACAGTAAGATTATATTTATCTTGATTAATATGAAGTAAATAGAGCAGTAAGTGTAGTAATAATAGTTTGTACAAGCCATACGAGTGTAACATATCAGAACTTTTCGAAAAGTTTAAGCAGTTTTGATGTAATACTTTACCTAAATGGCCCTGGTACATTTGAATGGAGTGTTGTCGCATGGTGGATATTAAGAAAACAATGTATCATAAGAATAATAATAAAACACAAAATGTAAACTTCCACAAATTTTTGTCATTGATGTATCAACTTTGACATGAGTGTATTAGCACCTAATGTGTATTTATTTTGCAGGTTTTCAGCTCAGTACTGAGGTACTATCAATTCTCATTTTGCGCTACATGAGGAAAGATGGCACTCTACGTTTTGGAGACTTTGTATCTGCAATTCTACATCTTAGTGTAGCATTCAGTAAGTTTGCATTTATACATACAAAGTAAATCATTGTTTAGATTGCATTTGTTTTACTCAATATATATTCCACATTTCCATAGTGATCAGCTAGTGTAATAGTAAGACATTAATGACACAAAACATCACTCACCCATGGGACTGTATGTAGCATTTGTGGTGAACAAAGCAGCATTCACACAACTTTTCTCTGGTTTTCCCTGCCATTCATTTCATCAACTGCTCTAGAATCACCTTTCCTTTCATTCATTGCACTGATATATCATCCACTTCTTTACCCTTATATAGCATATCTGGCTGATTCCCCATCCTGAATATTCTCTCAGATCCAGGGATCCTCTGCTTTTTGACAGGCATATAACCCCAGGCACCCGCTTATAAGTCCTCCATATGAGAAGGACAAAACTAAAATGGAAAAAAAGAAAGAAATATTTCCTGAAACATATTTCAGATACTAGTTTTTTACATTATCAACCAGACATTTTGAGTGGTGAAATTGATCCATTTATGAACTGCTCTGATGGTAATTTTATGAACTTGTAGTGCTGAAAGTCATGAGTAAGCCATTATTAAAATTAAAATTCCAACAATTTAACGAAAATGATGCAGGATTATGATATTGTGATGTCAGTTCCTTCTCTCATGTAACTACAGATAGTATTTCCAATGACAGACATCAGTGTTTTGTTTAGACAGTATGCTGTCTTGAATTTCTTGTTAAAGAGGAAATATCTGCCGCTGAAATTCACCTCAACTTGAATGTGTCTGTGGGGATGTTTGCAGTATTAGGAGAAATATTTCTGAGATGAGCCATCATCTTCAAATTGCCTCCATGGAACATAACAAGGAAAGAGTGATAAGAGTCAGCATCAGTAGGACATAGTGCAGTACAAGGAATGACGAAAGTTAGGTTATCGGACCATCACCCAAAACCTTCACAATGAAGGTGATGATATTTTGATAGTAAAAGCTGGTCTGTTTAGATTCTGGTTGATTGTATTGATTCTGGTTAAACCATGAATGCTACCTGCTTTAACTACACTGTGCATTGTACAATAAACACCCTGGACAAGAGATTATCCTGGGACTGGATGATGTGTGCCTTCACATTGTGTGTCACTCTGGAGAAGATCAAGACATTTGGATGGACAACTCTTCCATATCCTCCTTACATGCCTCCAATTTGGCACTATGTTTTCAGTTCAGTTATGGAACATTTAGTGAAGCCAACACTATGAGATAGTGGAAGATATTCAGAAAACAATGCATTAGTGTCTTCTGGATCTGGAACAGTCCTATTGTAAAGGTATTAATGTTTTAATGTTTACAGAACAATGGAAATGTGTAAAAGAAAATGGAGAGTATATTACAAAGTGACAAAGAAAAGTCTGTAGATTAAGAGATGTAAGGTACTTGGTTTATAAAAAAACAGAGATTAAGATTTTTTAATTTGTGGCTCATATGACCCTTGTATAACAGGTCCTATTGTAAAGGTATTTTCAAATTTGCAGAACAATGGACAAAATGTGTAAAAGGAAATGGAGAATATATTAAAAAGTGACAAAGAAAAGTCTGTAGATTAAGAGATGTACTTGATTTATCAAAAAATAGAGATTAAGATTTTTTAATTTGTGACTCATATGACCCTTGTATAACAGGTCCCGTGAGGAATATCAAAATTGACTTCGTTCTTTTATTTTTTTCTACCAGGTGAAAATCTGTATACACGTTGACAATTCTTTTTTGTTAGATGTTTTGATGGTTTTGATTCCGATTAATGCTGTGATTTTTCAATTGGAAAAACTATTTCTAGTTGGTTTTTTGAGACTTCACCCTTACATTTTTATATTATTGAGGGACTAGTTTTGGAAGCCGTTTTCAACCCCTATCCAACAATTATCTGAGGTCATCTGCTCTCTTCTCTCTGGTGGTGGAACTATGAGCTTCTTTGTCA